>OZ038372.1:125959410-126559410 GCA_964036015.1 Leptarthrus brevirostris
CCCAAGGATTCATACTTGGGTTCCTACTATTTGTCATGTATATTAATGATCTTGTGTCAATTCGAAAGTATTGTTCTTTATTCCTCTATGCAGATGGCGTTAAATTGTTCCACTCCTCTCCCTTAAATGATATTGCTTTTAACGAAGACTTGAAATGTGTCAGCTCTTGGACCCTTACTAAACGGCTAACACTAAATCCAGTATATATTACTTTTGTTTGACTTTAACAGCTTCCAGTAGACTTTTATTTACATCTGTAAACGAGCCTCATAGCTCAAATGTAAAGACACATTTGAGCTATGAGGATTATTATATTTAAGATAGTCCATATAGGATCATTTTAAATTTTTTTTTTAAGACCATACTACAGTAGAACCTGATCTAGTCATAACTCTATTAGGGTTTAACTACTTTAAAAATAGATGTTAATCTAAGAAATGCAAACAAATTTTAGAATTTTTAATTCTTTCTTTCCTTTTGGTTTGTTTTTCGTTCCGTTTCCTTACTCACTCACGTAACTAGTAGGAAATTAAGTTACAATTGTGATGTATTATGTCTAAACAATACTTTACAACGAATTGTCAATATTTTTACTCTTAATGTCTTTACTGCTTTAGAGTGTCAGCTGGAGCCTGGCAGATACGAATATCATGATTTCTAAATCGAATTGCTCTGCATTCGCAGCAGAGGTCAGAAACTCATGCTGACATTCTTTTATTTTCCGAGGGGAATTATTGACCCCAAAAACCACGTTACCTTTTAAAGTGTTCTTGCTACTACTGAACGTTATCTGAATAGAAATTCTTCGATATTTGTTCGAAGCAAAGCAGAACTAATTTACAAAATGATTCACACGCTGAATAATCGCCCAACAAAGATAAACGCTGTTAATAAATGGCAGCACGTAATTATACTCCCACTCACGCCAGGTTGCTGCTGTCGCATTGGTTGTTTTGCTGCCTTTTGTCCAAAATACCAGATACGCGATAAGAAACGTTCTTCGACGGACTTCCATCCATTTCATGAAACTGATTTCAAATTCATGACTTAAAATTTCTTCGACTTTGTGAATACAAATCGCCCAGGAAAGGTGAACTACTATGCACCCAACGAGTGAGTATGATAAAAACTTGATTTATGTTACGTCACACAGGGCAAGCCTTGCAGAACCACTGGTAAAATTAAAAGTCACGGAGCATTTTGAATATCAAGCAATTCGCTAATATATCAGTGTACCAACTACCGTTGTAAATCATAAGTAATTCAATTCATTCATTAATTAGCATTGCAACGAGTGCTTCTATGGAACTTCTGATGTAAGAGCGCTAGAGATGAATCATTCACGTATCATAATACCTTCAATAAAATGCTAATCCCTGGATTACTATTAATCTTTCCTATTTGAAATGGATACATATGCAGGGTCTGGCGCCTAATTATTATTTATTGACATAAGACGATTTAACAAATAGTTTGTGTGAATTGTCAATTATAGCTATGTTTATTTTATATACGTGTTCATGCATATATAGCTATAGCGATACATAATTTATTGCTGAACAAAGTCAACAGAGGTTACAGATTAAGGGGATTTGCAATGAAAATCTGAAGCCTCAACGCTAAACTTTGACATTTGGAATTTGTTTGATACTGTCTTTAACTGTTTGTTTGATACTGTCACTAGTGGACGTATATTTTTTCTTTTTGTAAACTGAATTTGACTTTACTCGTAATCTAACTTTGAAATCTGACGAAGCTAGCTCAACAACCTCAATGAAAACTTATCTTAACTATTCCCGTATTACCGTATTTTTATGGATTTTTTAATTTTACAAAAAAAAAACATTTCTTTTAGGTTATGCCAGCAGAAAATGAGTACAAGTTGAATAAAATTAAAAGATTTTTTTTGACTAATTACGTACCCTTTATGGGCTTATCATTCGCTAAGTAAAAAAATCTCGACTATTTGATGTATCCCAAACTCGTTATCCCCCCCATTCTATTTTCCTGTCGAAAGCATGACTGTGGTTTTCTTTCAAAATTTAATAAATATGCTTTCTACGGGCTAAATAAAAAGAACTTTGGAGTTTTCGCCTTTTTAAAAAATCATTTTTGTTGTGGTTGTGTCAGTTTTTTCAGGCCACCACCTAAATAAGAACCGGTCAAGTAATGGATTATCATACCTATTTATTCATGGCCAACTCCAGGTGGAGCAGCACATTCACGTGTGCCATATCCAGGACGATGTGACCCTGCTTCAATAACAGTAGAAGTCTGGAGCACATTCGCAGATCCCGTAGAGACATTACTAAGGCGGTCTCAGCAATAGCGGACACTGGCCGGTGGGAACTCACTTCAAAATATACTGCCACATCTGTAAGGACGACAGCGAGAGAGAAACCCTTGTTCAATTCCTTTGCAGATGTCCAGCTCTCGCTTCAGCCAGGCATCGTGAACTAGGTAGCTTCTTTTATAATTACCTCAAAGCTAATAGTTGCATGGATCATCCATTGCATTGTACCTTCTTTTTGCGAGGCCCGGACATTCGCAGAGTAAGTGGTGAATGCTTTCCACCTCTTCCTCGTCCATACAATTGCGGCAGAAGTCATTCGTGGGAACGCGCAGATGTTCTGCGTGTCTACCGATAAGTCAGTGGCCAATAATAACTGCCACAATGTTTCGGAGGTTTATCCGGCTTTCGTTTAGCAGAAACGCGGTTTTTCTCAAAACCCATTCGGGCCACAGCTGCCTTGACAGGCTGCATGTGGTTAAGTTACTACATCTTTGCTTAGCGCGCTGGATAGCCTTAAGGTCAACTTCTTTCTACACTGATTCTAGCGGCCAACCGATCGATCTGTGAATAGAGGAATCATTCACTTGTGATCCCTCCTTTGTCAGCTCATCAGCTGCCTCATTCCCTTGAACACCACTGTGACCAGGGACCCAGCAGAGAGGTATCGTGTGTATCGCCCCTAACGTGCCGACCAGCCGCGACATGACTAAATTTGAATTCGGCGCCTTATAGCTGCTTGGCTGTCGATTTACAAACATTTCTCGCTACCCCTTGGTAGGTTTGGGCGCCCGTGTATTAGTGCTACCGCCTTTTCTATGGCAAGATATCCGCTTGGAATACACTGCAGTGGTCCGGTAGCCGGTACCTAAGGTTCGGGTAAATAAGAGTGAACTTACCCATCTCGTTTTATCCGCAACGAAAATTTACTCATTTTGCTCGCAGAGAAAATTTGACTCATGTTTGCCGGCAGCGGAAAAACGTGTTACCAAGTCGGGCGATTTCTCGCCGATTGGGCTACTTGAGCCGTCAGTTGGCGAGAAAATATTCCTCTCTGCGACTAGGCACTTTTTGGGCGATTTTTCAATTCTCGCTGGGCGCTTTTAGGCTATAGGCTGAATCAGAATGCACGGCAGCCTACAGTAACAGTTCATATTGGCTAATTGAAATCACATAACCCGATGTGACAGTAGAAGCATTTTTGCTGTCGAGTCATCTCAAATTCTAATTTTGCGCGAATAACTTTTTACTGAACTCCGAACTGACGTTTATCGCAATGGAAGTTTTTCGCTCAAACATAAAAGTATGCTCAATGCCGTCGCCCCGTCTTGGATGTATGATTCTGATACAGCCGACATCAAAATTGTTTTTCTGTCGTCCCTGCGGTTGCTTTTGCTATCCTAAAAGATTAAAATGTGCGTAACAAATAGTTGAAAGCAACTGGGTAAATTATTAAAGGTTGTGACTATTTGCACTTACGTGTGTTTACGTGTACTTACGTGTATTTATGTACGTCAAAAATTTATAAGACTTTCTGGGAGGAAGAGGTGTATTAATCAGGGTTTTAATTGCTTTATTAAATGGGAGGTTATCGCCCCCTAGATGACTACAAGGAGAAGATCCCAATGAGTGCAACAGAGACCAAAAACAGTTGAGCTGAACAGAAAACGAATGAGAACTTCTTTCGTCTTTTCAATTTCGTACTCCGCTTCTCCGCTGATGTTGACGAAAGCTTTCGAGAAATTGCTATTGTTGCGGGTGCTGCACATAATATTTCTAGGCGATGTTTCCTGTATTTCACCGTATTTACTTATTTATTTATTTAATTTACATTTGCCAAATTTCTGCTGCGAGCAAAAACGAGTTAGGTTTTTGTTGCAGGTAAAAACGAGTGTAATTTACGCTGCAGGCAAAAACAGGTTAGATACTTAATTTGGTTTTGTTCGCTGTTTCTTCTATACCACTTTTGCTCCGAACAATAATTGTTTTTACTGTAAGATTTTGCACTAAAGAATAGTGTATCCCGCTTTTGCAGGCAATATTTTTTTGGCTCATTTTTACTCTCTCTCTTTATACATGGCATATTTTACCCTATTGTGGAAACTATGTTCGTACAGAAGAAAATGATCCAATTGATGCCAGAAATACTCGTTAATCATACTTTTGTAGCGTTGTCAATTCACAATAACAACACTGTCATTTTCATTTTGACAAGAGAAACATATGGCTGACGTTAACTGTCAAAAATGTGTATATATTTTTTGATGTTCGATGACCGATTTACTTTATATAATACATAGTTTTTTGTTGCGTCTTGTTTTAGCCTAGTTTATTACTGAACTTTTACTTTTTTCAAAAACTCAACAATTATTAATCCTAGAAAGATCGTTACAATCTTTTTTAAATTTGTCAAATCAAGGATTTCCAAGATGTTTTTCAGAATTGTTATTACAAATTTCTCAAAAAGTGGTAGAGTAAACTATAAAGAAAAGTAATAAAAAATAAACGAAATTGTTTGTAGTCCTTACATAAGCATGTTTGAATTAAACAAACATTTTAACACTCCCATTTTGATCCTTGAAATGAGTCACAGCAAAAGATGTTTGGTACATTAATATTGCGAGTCATAAATTTCTTATTAAATACACGACACATTTTTTGATTAAATAGCTTGAAGCTTACTCCATTTTACTTTTAAAGGTATAGAACCTTTTTCTGCAAAATGATGTGTTTGTTAAAGACAATTGCAGACTAATAACATTTAAAAAAAACTATCATATTTTTTGCGGCTGAGCTCCAATGAAGTACAGCAAAGAACAAAAATAGTTTAGTGTTTTGGATTTTGAGATAGGCTTAAGAAAAATGAAATAATTTAATTATTTAACTTTTAGTCTATTAGTTTATTTCCAACTGTGTGTAAAACACAATAAGCAGATTTTTATAATAAAATAATTGGCATCGCATTGTTACATTTATACCTTCAATTTTTTTATTTGCTAATTTTAAGATCCGGTGCAGATGATGTTTTGTAATAATGCAAGAGTGGTGGTGCATAATGTTAGCAATGTTGACTATGTGAGGTTCTTTGTTCTTTAACAGGACACTTTCAATGTGCAACACCGCACATTCGTTTGGAATTTATACATATCCGCGTGAAAATACACGGTGTGTCTCGCAACACTTCTCGTTCGTGTGTGTCGAGTCCTTACCTTTTGTAGAGTAATCCAAAGTGCTTGATTTTTTAGTATTCCAGGAAAATGGAACACTAAAATAATCACTTCGATATCCGTTTGTCTGTTACAGCCGATTTTCTCCGAAGCTATCCGACATAGAAAGTTGAAATTTGGTACAAAGATGAAAATTTCATCCCATCACGGCAGCTTACTGGATTCGACATTTCGAAATGAAATTCGAACTAAATTCCGTGGACATATTCTCGCGGAATAATTCCATGATTAAGAGCAAACGTTCGATGTGCAATCCGCCTTTGGAACTATTTTGTGCAACCCTAGATTATATGGCCAGATGAAAAATGATTTAAAATACTCTGACTTTTTAAGTTCGTTGCGTTGGACCATTATTTAAAATAAATGGGATACCCACATTATCCCCAAAGCCACAATATCCCCAAAGACACAAGACCATAGGCTATAAAATTCCCAAGCACAAAATCCCCAAAGTTGCAAGACCCCCAAAGTCGAAAAAACCTTAAGCACACAAAATCCCTAAAACAACAATATTCTCAAATTTGTGAACATTCTTAAATTCTGTCTGAGGGTAAACAGGATATTGCATTTTTATGTTTTTATACTTTTTTAAAACATTTTTTTGATAGTTGAACGTTCACCTGACATTAATTAACAGAAGGCGTTCATATAAATTTTACCAAAAGCCAAGATTTTGTAAACAACAGCCTTCAACTAAACTTGTATTAAGAGAATTTTTCTAATAAACCATTACTTATTAATTTCTCCAATGAATTTTTAGGAACGCCTTCAATTTTATTTTATTTTTAATTCTTATTATTTGCTTTTACATTTAGTATTTTTTAATATCTTTTTATTTTCCTAACTTTTTTTTATTTTATTAAAGTAAATTTACTCATATATCATTACTGTTAAATTAGGATCAAAAGTTTTAGAAAAAAACAACTTTTTCATAAAAAAATAATAATATTGTCTTTTAACCACGTCCTCGTCGTTATCCCGGGAAGGCTAGGAGTGGGATACCCGATATTTAAGAATTATTAAAACAAAACTGGAAGTAAGAGAGTTGTATGGGAGTATGATTTTTTTTGATTTTCGGTCTGCAATTTCTGGAATATGTTCCAGCCATGGATTCGTAAACCTTCACGACTGGCCTCTTCCGTGGTTAAAGTTCTTTATGTTCTCAAGTAATCCTGACCGTCTCCTGTTCGTCTTATCCTGTGAAGTGCCTTCATGAAATCTTACCTAAAGGACTGTAAAATTTTGCCTCATGAAGAAGACTTTCTCCGGATAACAGGTACATGACTTTAAAGTAGTTGACCTCAAAATTATTGTAACTTATCTCTAGATTTTATACGAGATTTTGGAAAACAGAATTGTTCCGACTTACTTGGATAGTGTTTGCTTAAAGTAATTAGAGCTAACGAACCTAACAAAATTATCAAACCTTATAAATGCAATATATTTTGGTACAATAATCGTGGTCATAAAAGCATATCCATATTCCTTTTTTGTTTTATCTCATCTAGTATGGAATGGATTAACCTGATTTCAGAATTCATAAGACCAATTACTTTTCCATAAGAGAAGATTATTTTAACACTGCGATTTCATAGGCCGGAAATTGAAGCGGCTCATTGCTATTTAGGCAATAGTTTTGCTACTCTCTTAACTGCTAGTCCGACCATTTCCACCATTTGAGGCCCAAGAAAGGACGGAGATTCTACTTTAATTTTCTTATTGACTACATCATAACCACACTACAACTATTTAAAATTTAATTTAATATATTTTGGCTAAAGTTTCGTTATTTGTTCAATTCCACTGATTCCTTTGAAGTAGCTATGCTGTGAAGTTTTTCATTTAGCTCAAGAAAACCGCATAAGTTAAAAAATTATTTATTTTTTAACTAGTTCCTCCACAGCAAGCTTCCATAACACCAAGAACAAATAATTTTTTTGTATATTTATTTTTGTTCTATTTATTTTATTGAGTTTATAATTAGTCTGTAAAGAGGAGGCGCATAATTTGCAAAAAAGGATTAATATTTTTTATCTCTGCAAAGTGGTCCTCCTGAGTTACAGAAGACGGTAGGACAACTAAAACCAAAGACATTTTTCCGAACAGAAATTTAGTGAAAAATTTTTTGATGTAGAGTTAACCCATAATTACCCCAAAAGAGTTCTATACCGATGGTAATTCAAAAGGAAAATCCGAACCATTATAAGATCACTTTTGTGTCTACTAAACTAAAATTCGGGGACAGAGTTGGACCAATAGCAGAGTGGCATGATTACCACGCCAAATGTACCGAAGAGTTATGCATCTACACAAGCACCATTGGTTTTGCCTGTAGAGAGGGGGAACTACCCGTAATTGCCAATCGAACTCCCCCCCCCCCCCCCCCCTTGGGTGGGTCCCAATATTGCTTGTTCGGAATCGGTTTTTTCGCAGCTTATGTAGAGGAAGGTAGGAACTTGAGCCAGGAGCCAGAAGTTTCTTTTTGTTTCTTCCCTTTTAGGGAAGTAAATTTTTTTTAATAGGCTCGTGGAGCTTTTATCAGAAATGCAGACATAAACTCCGTGGAAATCTGTTTAACCCTACCCATGGAAGGATAATATTTTCCGTCAAAATATACATTTTATACAGGGGCATCAAAATGTAAAACCGAAAAGTTTTAATATTTCATGTGGATATCAGAAAGGGCTAAAAGTGAGGATTTCAAAAATACTTTTTTTTCAATTTCATTTTGTGAGAAACTCTGGGAGTTATTTCGAAAATATATAGGAAAATACAATCCCCCTCCCTTATCACCGAAATTACTCACGTCAGAAATATGCAAATATGATGTTTCTGATGTCAGCTAAACATTATAAGCGAACGGTAGCGATGGTCAAAAGTTGCATAGATTTTGAAAAATTCACAAATTATGATCCTTAATGAAATACTTCGAACATGCATAAAACATACTTGAAAAATCTAAGCAAAACTATTGAGATCAATTATTATTAATTTTTAAGTAGGTAATTAATGAAAAATGTCCACTTAAAATTTCAAAAATAGACCAACGAACTGCAAGCAAAATATGTCAAACTGCCAATAAGAAGCCAGAGAGTTATCCCATACCAATTATATATAGATTATACAGTGCCAGTTTAAGTTGTCGGTGAAGTAAGTGATAACGTGTCGGCCTACCAATCTGGAGGTCCCAGGTTCGAATCCAATGGTTTGCTGACAACAGATTACGACAAAAACGTCAAGAGGGTTGCATAGAAAATATTAGTTGTTCGGAACCCTCTTTAAATTGTAGGTCCACTTGCAACCGTTTTCGCGTGAAATTCTTACCGCGTCACATGCTCTACAAGGGGTTACGAGAACTAGATATACATATATATAGTGCCAGTTTAGTGCTAATAGAATAAAACTTAATCAATTTATGTTTTGTGTAGTTCCCACAAAATATTTAAAAAACTGTTGTTTTTGAAAAACACTTAAGTACGGAAAACGGAACCCTTGAAGCATGACCAACGTTTATACTTAACCGGTTTTTTTTACAGTCATTTATACTAAAATTGTGCAAACTTTTTTGACATAAATTTTTATGTCCACAAAATCTTTTGTTTAATAAATTTTTCAATTTAAAAAAATTTTTACTAATACATTATTTGTTTTTAGAAATCACAGTATAAAATGAAAATGTTTACTCCTTTTCGCAAGCTAGACATACACACCAATGCGATGTTCTCTTCAAGTTCATCTAATTAACTTCGGCGTTACGTAAAGCCACATGAAATTGTCTAAAAGACTTTTGCCAAATTTATTCCCACATGTCGCGAACTACTTCCTCACTAATTAAACTGGAGGATGGAAAGTTTACTAAATTTGTAAACAGTTGTTGCCTTGGCGGATTGGGGGAAATATGGCTCCTTCTTTATATTCCAAGTTGGAACAATGTTGTATTTGTCTTCTTATATGGATGGAAACAAACCAGCAAAGTACATTGACTTTTATGATAAAATTTAGTCGTAAATCTTCCATAAACACGATTTAGAGAGGAATTTTTGCTGGTTCAGTAAGAAGAATACCCAATGGGGGTGAGATAATACGTAAACACTTATATGGTTGCCGAAATAAAATTTCTCTTATGCTAACAATAAAAGTGAAAATGTGATGTAATCAAATAATAAGTTTAGTGTAAAAATATGGAAATGCAGTTATCGTTTCTTGAATGAATTTTGAAGTAAGTGCGTTTACTTATTTCTTCCGTGAAATACTTACAAGAGAGAAGCTTTCTATAGTTTTTGAAAATGTTATTGTGCACTTAAATCTGTAGCATGTATATGTATGTTTTTTTATCGCCTGAAAAATATTTGGTGAAGTTAAAGTAGCATATCGGCACAGAATATTCCATTTATTAGTTTCTTCAAAAAAATCAAGCAGCAAATTTATTTAATTTACTGGATCGAATTTCTCCCGCCTGTATGCAACAAAATTAAATTTTCCAGATGATGAAAAACACGTACGAGGGTGGATCAATTACTTATTATTATATTGTTAGGCAAGATTTTCATTAAATATTTTCTTTTTTATTTTCCAAAGTAGATACGAACCACACACTTTCCCAACTTATCTACTATTTCGTTAATCCCTTCAAAAAATACGATTTCTCAAACTCTTCAAACTAGGCTTCTGTCTCAACGATGGGAGCCAGGTTAAGCGTGTAGGTGTGGTCGCTGTTCGTATCGCAATCCATGAAATTTGACCGTGTCGATTCCAGATGAATGAGCTAGTGCGTTGTCGTGGTGAAAAAGAACTTATTTTAGGTTGATGACCTAAAAACAAAAACGACAAGAATTTTTGCAAAATAATTTTTATTGGAGCCCTTCATATAGAGTGAAAAGTGTAATGACATTTTTTTTTACTTACCCTATTGGAGAAAGGGAGCAGTCTCTACCGTTAGGAAGTTACAGGGTGATTGATAAATTTGAAATTTTCATGGTATATTAATTTTATTTTATTTTTATCTTTTGATGTATTCAACGCGGCGGATGAAACAAACGCAAAAAACTACTATCCCAATGACCTTTTCGAACTTGTCAACAATGTTGATTTAACTCCTGCCATTGCATGTACAGTTACTTCCGAAACTTAAAGGAATTTTCCCAAATTTTCTCCGAAATTTATTTTTACTAAATTTCCCATCCCTTCTTCAAAAATGGTACGATATATCCAGGTAGAGAAAGGATATAGAAATTTATACGTAGAAAACCTTTAGGGGAATATTATAAACATCTGCATTTTTTATTCAGTATTGTCTTTACAATCATATAAAAATGCGCTTGTGCTCAGACGTGTTCATAAAGTATTGCCCTAAGATTATTCAGAGGGACATCCTCTAGAAGATCTGGCAGTGTATTCTCAAAAAAGTCGGCATAAATTTGGTTATTAAGCACTTGCGGCAAAATGAATAGTTCTATTAAATGGGTGTCGATGATACCAGTCCAAACATTGGCTCACTGACTGGAAGGAGGTCTCTTGTCCTTTAGTATCCAACCAGTTATGGAGGTTGTGGAAGTTTCTGATACCACTTCCTGTGTACTGCGACTCATGCGTCCACAGAATTTGACCCAGAAACGGCCCGTTCTCCATGTCGTATTCCGGAAGCCAAACGCAAAATTTTAGTCTTTTCTCGGAATCTCCTTATAGTAATCCTTGGACTTTGTCATATGAACGCCTGCCGGATGAATGATCCGCCAAACTTTAAGTGAAGACTGTCCTAATCATCTTGCGACTCGTTTCGGGATTGTTTGGGTCTTGCCCGAAGAGGGTGATTATACACTGCTCGACGTCGACAGATTCTGCCGACCTTTGAGATCGCAATTTCGCGTTGTTTGAAGTTACACTTCCGGTTTTTCTTAACGTTCAGAAAGTCCATGGAATACCCCCCTTTGGGGTGCACGTTGATTAGAGATTCTCCTTTTATATTACAGTACATACGTTTTTTCGTTTTAGTCTACTACACTATAAATGCAAATGCTATGCGCGTATTCCTAAGGAGTAAATTCAGCAAAATTTTAATAATTTTGGCTTAAGAGCACCTGTAGTTATCGATTTGTTTCTCAACTATGATCGATGTTCTTGCTGATTGACCTCATAACAAAATTTCCGTGAGATATTAGTAATAGAGCGCCAGGATACTAGGGTGTGAGCTCTAGCTTACACAAGCTAATACCGGTAATATAACAAAATTACAACATTTTTATAACTTTTTTGCAGCAATAATTAAAATTAATTACCTGCGAACTCTAAACAAACATTTTCGACCCATCGACTTTGTTTAAACTTTGTTTAATTAAAGAATTAACTACCTAAAGCTCAATCAAATAATTAGGTAGTCAGAGATTTCTAAGGCTGCGGTTTTTCTAATATTTACTCTACCTTGCCATATTGTACGTATTTGGAAAAGTAATAAGATGGGCAATCTAATGAAAAAAAACATAATTTAAACAAATTTGGGAAAATGCTGAAACTTAGGTAATCATAAAACGTTTTTTCCATTTCGCAAGTGACTGTACCTGTAATGGTAGGAGTTAGATCAACATTGTTAACAATGTTGGAAGGTCATTGAGGTAGTAGCTTTTTTTCCATTTCTTTGATGTCACTGCGTTTAGTAGATCACAAGTTAGAAATAAAATAACGATGTGCATACCGTGAAAAAATGCAAATTTATAAATCATCCTGTAACTCGCAAACGGTTGAGATTGTCCCCCCTGACTTACAATTCTTTGTTTGGCTAGGTAAGATCTATCACCCCACTTATTTTGGTACACATGATCTGAAGCACCCTGTATAAGTAACTGTACCTTTTTAAAGTTTTTTTTACTACTAAAAGGAATTATTTGCTTTTCATTTAGAATAAACAATTAATCTTAAAGCTTAAATAATTAATTGTCCCTCATGATTTTAGGCAGAAAAGATCCTTTTCTTTCATGTTCCCGTATGGGTATGGGGTGGAAGAAGATCTTCACCAGATGTAAGAAAACGACTATAAGTGGACCTACAATTTAAGGTGGATTCTGAAGCACCGACATTAGTCTGCAACCCACCCGCTGATGGGGTCCGGACCTGGGACCTCCGACGACTTAAAACCCTGCTTTATTCCCCCCATAGTCTTTAACAAGATTGAGGTCTAACGATTTAAATGGAAAGTCCAGCACTTAAATTTTTTTCTGTTCCAATTTTTAGTCACATGAAAGAAAAAATTTTTGTTGAAAGGTAAGGTTTTTAGAAGGTCAATCAATTTTTTTTTTCTGTTGCAAGCGCAAGTCGTTTTTCCATGCGGTTATGTGTAAGAAAAGGGTTTTTAGCTTTTGCTTTTTGCTTTATTACCAGACTTTAAGATACGGCGAACGAGTTTTGCAGAAAAATCAATCCTGGCAGTGGATCTAAGTTTTTGCTCTATCTGCAAAGTATTTTTAATTTATCCAGATTTTACCTGCCTAATGGTATTCGTATGCCTTAGTGCAATATCAGAAAGTTTTTATTGTCAGAATTTTTTGTACACGATAAACGACAAATTTCATTATTTGGGAGTTTTCATCATCAAACACATAGAATGTATTATCTCACAGTTCGTAAAATACTTGCTACAAAATTCTCAATTTCCATTTTCTCATGACATTAGCATCCCCTTATTTGTTCAACCGATGTTTTCTTTAAATGTTTCTTTAAAAACAATTCACTTTTGCCGTTGACACCAAAATAAACAAAATTCTGTGTTCAATAAAATTAAATTGAAAAATTAACATTTTAATGGAAAATCGATTAACTAAATTATTCACACTTCACGTTCTGTGGATAGCCAACGAAGAATTAAAAGAGATTTACCAAATTGTGCATTGACGGCTGATGTGTTGCTAAGTGTTCTGTTTTCTCCATAAAATAAAATACCTTGTTAAGAAATAAAAATAAATTTTTGCGGTAAATGAAATTTTCACATAAGTTTGAACAATTTTATTAGTAACTGTAAATTCATATAAAAATAAGATAAAAGTGAAAATGACTTTATTTTTTGATACCACCCGTGTAAAATCAAAGATCCAAAATTGTGTAAAAACAGAATTATGTAGATGAAATACTTATGTAAACAAAATGTACCCGCCATCTATGTAACCAATGTTGAACTATCGTTATGGCATTTATGAATTAATTGATTTACCAAAAGAAGGACAAAACCTTAATCAACCTTTGATTTTAAATTTGGCGACAAAAGAAGTTTAGAGGAAAAGGAAAATCTGGTGAATATGAAGAAAGAAAATTGCTCATGGTGCCTCTTTTAAGTACAATCCGAGCATATGCATTTAGATTTAGTAGGACATTTTACCTTCTTCAAAAGGCAATTCCTATATACTTACAGTAATGGATAGATTCGCTTTTTTTCGAGAAAGACGTAACACGGTTAATTTTTTAGACAAGGTACTTGCTTGGTAGTCGATAATGTATCTTCATAAAGTGCTAATAATCAAGGAAACATGTTCATTGGTGTAAATTATGAATTATTATTCGGTGGCTCTAATGACTCACAACGCCTTAATTTTTAAAAAATTTATATTATATAAATTAATAGCACAGGGGTTCCATGTATCTATAATAGAAATATGCATCTAATTTTAACACTCCCGCAGAGTAAAGTAATAGAGTTGAGCCTTTTTTCATTTTGATACGTTAAAACATGCTCTCTTTGTTCGAACTCAAAGATACAGGGTTAGTTTTTAGGGTTCCGTACCAAAATGATAAAAAGCGGACTTCGTCTATCTGTCTACCACACTTGGTTATTTTAGGAATTACTAGTGCTATCGACTTGAAATTTGGAATGGTTTTAAATAACTCTTGACCAACTTTATTGCAAATGAAAAAAATTAAAAGTTCTTTTTAAAGTTTTATTGCGATGGGGGCCGAAAGGTGAGGAGTAAACATTTTAAAGTGGCTCCATTTGCACATTACAAAATATATTTAAATTTACTTTTATGTCGCATAGTTTTCGACTTAAGATAAATGTCTAAAAAATTACCATTTCCCCTTATGACCGAAGTTTGCAAAGTAAAAAATCTAAATATGTAATTAGAGTTTATAGAGGTTAATGTAGAAATTAAAGGAAAAATAAAACGATGTCTCTAACTAGCACAATTTTTTTGAAATCAGCAACCTTCCAAGGTATGGAATCCTCAAGGCGCGAGTCTGACTCGAACTTGGCCGGAATGATTTTTTTTGTGTCTAACCTCATTAAAAAAAATTTAAAGAAAGCCCAGAATCCGATCCGATAGAGATGAAATACTAAGGATTTTATATTCCACATTAATCAAGTTCAGTATTTTATCAATATAACAATATTAAAAAATCTACGTGTTCAGAATATCATTCCAAATTCCACGTTTTCTGATAAAGATAAACATAAATTGATTTGCTTTTGTAATACATAATCTAAAATTTCGTGTTTGGGCTGAGAGATAGATAGCGCCTTTACTGAACGGAAACCCTACACATATAAATCAGTGTATACTATATTACGACAGTTTCGAGGAAACGATGGAGTTATTTCTTCCTTGTTCTGCTATAAAATATCAGAGCAGATTCATCTAGTCCTGGCGACTTTATGGGTATCAGCGCGCAAATTTCCGGTGTCCCAAATTGCCCTTTATGGCTATTAAGGTGTACGTATATGTTGTAGGAATTTAAGTTTCTTCTATGAAGACCCGATATCGATCTATATACTCAGGTTGTGGTGCTAGAATTCTGCATAAAGCATTATAGTGGTGGAATAAAATTATTTTCAAAAACCCGGTTAAATGTAAGAAATAAGAGATTAAAAACAAAATGCACAGTATAAGATGCAACATCTTTTGGATCATTTTGCAAAGTTTATGTTAACAAAGTAATCCATCCAAAGATCAAAAGGAAGCTTTTAATTGCAATATAATAGGATGTAAGTCCCCACAAAGTTATATAAGGCCAAACTGGTTCACAGGACTGACCCAGGAAATCGATGATTTGAGTTAAAGCAAGGTAGTGAGCTGTGGAAGCTTAATTACAGTCTAGGTCGTTATCTTAATGATTAGCTGTTTTTACCCGTTTACCCACTACATCACAGTAATTGAGTGGAAAATGCGCTTTATCACTGTACAACTTTCTAAAGGGAAAGCAGAAATCACTGAATGCGTTACGGAAAGGAAATTGATTTAAAAAACTTTTCTTTCTTTACTGAACGAATTCTGAGTAATGAGTAATATTGCACTTCTACTGCCATAATCAACATTGAATAACTTAAGTATGCATGTAATTCCTTCAAGGAAATCTGATATTTAAGTTATTCAACATGTGCCACAAATTTGTCTTATCTTAAGTGTCCTGGGAAAACTCGCAATGCTCATGAGATTTGCTGTGATATCCCGGATTTCGCGTTGTAAAGGAGTTTACAAAGAAAACCCTTTCTGTGAAAATAAATAAATAAAATACGGAGAAGATGAAGATTATCCCTTCAAATATAAGAGCGCGTTAAGGTACTGGAAGAATTTTTTCTACTTCCTGGGGATGTCATGATTCTCCTGCGAGGTCAGAGGAAATATCTTTTCACTGACTAAAACTGATTTCGCACTTGTTGAAGGAAAATAATCTTTCGCATCACTAAACCCTTCCCAGAATATGGCTTTGGGGTGTTCAAAATTATTTCTTAATATTGCAATCTTTTGAATTAAGTTAGAAGACCCCTTTTTATTAAAAATTCTCGTTTTGAAATGTTTTAAGTTTCAAGAGAGCTGATCTTAGTCCTTTCAAACTATCTCATACTACAATATAAATTTTTATTTTATTTTTAAAAGGAAGGAACAGTAAGTTCCACTGAAAACTTTCTGCCTTCGCGTGCATACATTTTGTTTGCATAAAGTTTGGTAAGCGTAAGATACTGCTTTGTATCCTTTCGTTTCGCATGTAAAGTTTTCAAAAACTTTTTAAGTATCGAATTGTCAAGTTTCTTGCTTTTACATTGATGTTAATTATACCAATAAATTGCACATTAATGACAAAGTTAATGAGATAAGCACTAGGTAGCAGAATTCGAGGTAATACCCTATTTTTCACTGTTTAAGTCAGAAGGCCAAAATAAGCGATTTTTCAATAATTAGTTTTGGAGAGGCATTTTAATTTATTAACTATTTATTAACTTGAAATTTTGTCTGCATATAAAAGGCATTTTATACAATATTGTCATATTTTTTATTTGTAAAAATAATGATTTTCAAGGTCACAGCAGACGATCTCTGAAACCTCCTTATTTTGCGGTGTACACGATATATGGCCACTGGGTCATCTAAAATCAAAACGCACAAAAGATTTCGCTAGTCTATGAAATTATCTAGAAATTAATCGAAGGAATAAGCAAAATATGGATTTTTCACAAAATGGCGGCTCCTCAAAAAAAATTTCGATTTTTAGGGAAAATTTTAGCCTTAAATTGTTTATAAAATGAAAAATATTTATTGGATTCGAAAATCCTTCGATTAATTTCTAAAAAATATATTCAAAAAGATTGTGTTAAAATTTGAAACTTATCGGTTCAGCCGTTCTCAAGATATCGTGTTCACCGACTTTAAAAACATAGTTTTGAGAAAAATGTGTTTATAGTTTTAAAACCATTTTACATATAAAAAAAAATATTTTATTTTTATTTTTAACGTAAACAGAGTGACCGTAAAATATTCCGTTTTTTTCATTTCTGGTGTCAAAAGTATAGGGTCCCATTTGAAAAATTATATTTGACCTTGAAATACCTTCAAGGTCAAGGTCACGGTCAATGTTAAGCTCACTATCGGATAGCCAGGGAAAAATCCTGAAACTTTTGTATTTCACATTTTTCTCTAAAATGCTCTCACGCCGAGATATTCTGCCGTTCCCGGACTTTTGGATCACCCTGTATAATACATAAGAGAAATAAAACAGAACGTACAAAATATGATTATAACTCGGAGAATATTTGAATGTTTGTAAATTCAAAAAAAAAAAATAGATTTTTTGAAAATCCTGACTGCGTATAACCCCCTAAGCGTCTTAACAAATTCTAAGATATCAAAAATTAAGGTTTATTATCTGTGAAAAGGTAAAATAAAATATTTTTTATTTCAGACTTATTAATTCAGTATTAACTGTTGCATACCTCGGGGTATGTGCTCTATTATTGACTGGTACCCAATCCTCGAGTTTTAACGATAGAAGTATTTATAACTTTACAAGTAATCAACTTTTAATACAGCTTTTTGTATAGACGAGGTCTTCCTGTAAAAGACGATACTATCTTTTAAATTTTTAAAATATATACTTTGAATTTATCTATTGTTCTGTACATATGATTACACGCCACAGGACACAATTCTTGACCGATAGCGTGTCATTTAGGCCTATAATTTTCGATATAATTGAGTGAAAGGCTAACCTATTAGTTTGACCAACGATTTTGATTTAAGAAACAATACAAAATAACTAACTTAAATTAGATTTAAAAGAACCAAATTATCCAAAAAGAGGAATCATTTACAGGCTCTTAGGCGTGGTTGGGTATGCCAGAGAATTTGGACAAACATTTGAGAATTTTTAAAAGTTCCAAATCAGAATCATTTAATAACACTACTCTACAAGAAAAATTGCAGCAAATAAAATCCACCATTTCTATAGTAAAATTTTCCACCGAATTCGAAAATCATAGTGATTTTGCTGAATCAGGTCTGATTTCCAAGATAGCTAAATGCCAAAAGCCGAAAAAACATACTTATAAATGTACACAAGATTTTCAAACTTTTGTAAATACAAACTAGTCGCTACCAGATAAATTTTTGAAAAAACAAAAAGAACTGAGCTATAATATACTAAGAATATACATAAGAATCAGTTACGTTAAATAGTTCAGAAAGAATTATAATAGAGTTGTTGATATATTCCATAAGTATTCCATTTGTTATAGTTTAGTTTAATTTAATAAAGTTCAAGAAGAAATTAGGGACTGTTATTCTATAAAAGGGTTCTATAAAAATCTATAAAGTGAGTTCGAATTTCGGTTTCGGCATTGACGGTGTTTGTGTTTTGCATAGCAATTATTCCAAAAGCTGACAATCTGAATGAGACAAGAGCTTTCCATAACGACACTTTCGAAAGGAAAATGAGGTAGAATCAATTATTTTACCTGGGTTCGGCGAGTATTATAAGATCATATCAGCCGAGAGCTAAAGTCTGCGTACAGATATAATCCAGTCTCGCCCTAACATAATCATAGCACTTCATATTGCTATTTAATTCTATTCCAAGATTGATAACTTTGTTCAGCATGAGTAGCGAAGAACGGTTCAGAAGTAAAAATGTAAATGATATGAGTTTCTTTTTCTAAAAGTAAAGATCACCATAAAAGTGTTAAGATAAAACAGCCTAATAAAATGCATTGTTATGCAATTTTTCAAAAAATTTTCAAAAGTTGGCTCCCCTATCCTATAGCAAATTTAATTACAAAAATTTTAAGTGTTATATATTCATATATCGGCTGCATTTTACAAAGGTTATGTTAAAAGAAACTAAAGCAATGTAAAAATCGATTTTGTAACAATTGGCGTTTAAAAAAGGGAGTCGAAATGGGACCACAACCGAAATTATAATTCGGTTACGGTCAACCGAAATCAAATTGGGTTTTTTAAACCGCAATTGCAACAACCTTAACCGTAATTAATTTTCTTCAATTCGGTTTCGGTTAAAACCGAAATGTGAAATATAATTTTCAGTTTCGGTTTCGGTTAAAACCGAAATGTGAAATATAGTTTTCGGTAGCGGTTAAAAACCACGTAGATAAAATTTTTGGTTTCGGTTACAACTGAAACGTTAGGGTTAGGGTTAAATTGCTGTCGTTGGGATTTTTATATAATATAATGAAGTGATCCGACTCCCCTCTACTCCCTACCACCCTCCCTTCATCTAGACATTTACTCCCCTTCACCTAACCTTCCCTCCCCTTCCCCCTTCCTCACCCCTTCAGCATTCCTCACCCCTTCCCCTTCCACTCCCCTTCCCCTCCCCCCACCTTCCCCTCCCCCCACCTTCCCCTCCCCCACCTTCCCCTCCCCCCACCTTCCCCTCCCCCACACCTTCCCCCCTCCCCCACACCTTCCCCCTCCCCCACCATCCACTCCCAATCCTCACCCCCCCATCTCCACCAGCCTCTATCCGCCCTCTTCCAACAGACGGTCCCTTCATCAAGACTACCGAATATGCTATGTAATGAAGGTAGTGAAAAATCGCAAGACCGGACATATAACTTCTTCCGCGGTCGGTACCAATTTAAATGGGTCTTTGAAATTCGGTCTGGCGGTTGCGGTCACATATTTTTAAAGTCTTTTTATTTCGGGACCATTTAATTTCGGTCGCTCTATTTCGGTACACTTTAAATTTCGGTTTTAATTTCGGTACCGAAATCAAGACCGGTTAAAACAACCGAAATATGACAGGTTTCGGTCCCGTTTCGACTCCCTGGTTTAAACTACCTATACAATAAGTACAAAAATAATTTTTTATGATTTTTTTTTGATCTTTAAAAATTAATTAATTAATATCAAAAGGGCTTACATCAAAAATTATAAAAGTATTGTGAAAATAAAAATTTCGACAAGATTGAGCTATATAAAAATATATTTACTAGTTTTCCAACGGCTTCGACGTTTTTTAGTATTAATAATGTAGGAGAGAATAACTAACGAAACGGTTCAATCGTTTAGAATCCTAAGATTCGTTTTTCTTGAAAAAGTAGAACAAAGGAAGATTTTTAACAGGTTATCCATACACAACTCAACCACAACTGCAAATTCCATTGAGTGACCTCAATCATTCTGCTATTTTGTTTTAGCAAAAATATCAACTGTGGGGTTGGTTAATTGCTACGCAGAAAAATATATATTTAAATAACATACTGCAGATAAAACAATAAATTTTGCTTGCCCAGGGGTCACAATTACACTGAACCTCTCAGATATTGCAGAACCACCAACTGATAACTGAATAAAAAAATCTAAACAAGTGAGAGAACCAATGACCGATTAAAATCAAATCGCGAAATTAATAAAATTGTGAATAAATAATGAAAATTCTAAAGCAATAAAATAATTAATTTTACGAGGGATACTAGCTGCTCGATACATTTTTATGGATTTTGTGTTTGGAAATTGCGTATCTGGGGTTGGGCACGGGGATTTTGTATTTGGCGATTATGCTCTTGAGGATTTTTGGATATTTATTTAGTAGGTTTCAGATTTCCAGCAGATGATTTTTTTTCGGGACAGTTTCCCTTATGTGTTTTTCAAATATTATGTGTGATAATATTTCACATGCAACTGCAATTTTCTGTATTAAATAAATTGTACAATTAAATTAATAGTTTTAGCTTATAGAACTTATTTTCCTCCTACTGTTTTAAATTAGTCGTTTAAATATTTTCATAAGCTGATACTTTAACAATAAAACATCCTCTTCCCAACATATCTACATAGTACATCTTAATGTACAGGGGTGTTTTGAAATGGTGTGCCAAAATAAATGGGGTGATAGATCTAACCCAGCCGAACAAAAAACTCAATCGTTTGGAAGTTATAAAGTGATTCACAAATTGCATTTTTTATGGTATGCTGAGCTCTATTTTATTTGTACCATTTGAACTACCCAACGCAGTGACATCAAACTTACGCCAAAAAACTACAATCCGAATGTCCTTTATGAAAATATGAACAATGTTGATCTAACTTATACCATTGCAGGTACAGTCACTTCCGAGTGACAAAAGTGTTTTGCAATTACCTAAAATTCAGTGTTTTTCGAAATTTTCTCCGAAATTCATGTAATTAATATATCTGGTTTTTATTTTTATTATAGTTCCCATCTTATGACCTTTCCAAAAGGTACAACGTGTCAAAGTTGAGAAAGGAAAACCCGATTCCTTAGAAATCCCTAACTTATTAAATATGTCATTGCACTATAGTTAGGTAATTCGTAAAATAAACAAAATTTTTAAGAGAGAGGGTCGAAAATGTTTCTTTAGGAAACACAGGTAATTCATTTTAATTACTTCCGCAAATATAAATTATAAAATGGTAAGTGTAATTTATTTTATTGCCGTTATTAGCTTGTGTAAGCCAATGCTCACAGTTAAGTATTCTGGTGTTCTTTTACTAATACCTGATGGAAATTTTGCTATTAAAGAGGATCAGTCAGGAAGAATACCGGCCATAGTGGAAAAACAAATCCATCACTAGAGATGTTTTTAAATTAAAATTATTAGAAAATGGGAGAATTTACTTTTGAGGAATACGCGGATATAATTTACATTTATTGTGTAGTAGACAGAACCGATAGAGCGGTTGTACTAGAAAATTAAAGGAGATTTCTAATCGACGTGCATCCAAAAAGGGGTATTTTGACGACAGAAGATTACGAGAAACCGGAAGTTTAACTTTAGTCAGACAGCAAGGAATCGCGACATGAAACATCGGTTGATACTAACGTCGAGCAGCAAAAAGTCATTAAGAACCTGAAACGAGCCGGATACGAGTCGTAAAATAATTAAGAGTACCTTCAGTTTAAGCTTGGAGGATTATTCATCTTCAAGGCTTACGTTATCACCATATTCCAGTTCAAGGACTACTGGAAAGAGATTCCGAACGAAGACTGAAATTTTGCACTTGGCTTCTCGAATGCGACATAGAGAACAGGGCGGTTCTGGACAGAATTCTGTGTTGGGATAAATAGCAATTCACCAGGGATGCTATCACAAACTTCCATTTCTGTTCGGATACTAATCCAAATAAAACAAGAGTGATCTCGTATCAGCTCAAATTTTTTGTAAATGTTTGGGCTAGTATCATCGGCAATCAATTATAGGAACGATTTATTATGCCGCAAGAGGTTCATAACCAAATTTATACGGACTTCCAGATCTACTAGATGATATCCCTTTGGATAACACAGGCCTGCGAATTTAAACTTTTAATTTCCCCTTTAAATAATAATGCTTTTTAGGTAAAGTGTGCTGATTTCAAAAATAGTGTTGATTTTTTTTCACCACAATAAATAATGCCAATATCAAATAATGGTCAATAAGAAAAATATAGATTGCACCAGCACATGCTGCTAATATTATGAAGACAATATTAAATGAAAATTTCCTATCCGCTAAATTGGACGAGGTGCACCAATTCCTTGGATTACTAAATCTCCACACCTTACAACATTTACCTTTTTCAACAAGGTTAGCAGATGGTGCAAAGACTGTGGACTGTCTGTCAGCTGAAGTAAGACCGACCTGATACTCTTTAACACTAAAACCACAGTACCCAACTTTGACTTGCCCAAATTAAATGGACATATGCTCTCATTATTATTCAGAGTGAAGTACTTGGGAGTGCTTTTAGACCCGAAGTTGAACTGGAAGAAAATAATAGAAAAAAGTGCCAGAAAGGCGAATCTGGCGCCCTATGCCTGCAGTACAAGTTTTAGAAAAAGGTGGGGATTGCAGCCGAAATTGATCCTGTTGTTATACACAGCAGTGGTACGTCCTATCCTCACATATGGCTCCCTAGTTTGGTGATCTGCTATGGGGAAGGGCCAAATTAAGTAATGTGCAAAGAATTACTTGCATCAGTGCCACTGCAAGGTGTCTGCTACTGCCAAGGTGTCTGGCTATACAATATCCAACCTCAATTTCACCAGAAGCGGAAGTACTTGCGATCTGAAGGCAAGCTCTATGCTGCGACTCGGTGAATCACAATGATGAACATTGCCATTTTTACGAACAGTCAAGCTGAGAAAAACTCAATTCTCTGTGAGATAGGTACAATATCACCCTTCTATGTGTTCTATCTTTCCAGTCAATGAGAGTGCTGATGAACTTGGCAGGAATGGCTGTGCCCTTCAATGCTCTGGAGCGGGAGCCGTTCACATACCGCTGAATTGCCTTAAAATAGAACTCTTCCAGGACTTTTTAGCAAAAGCTAATGTTAGACAAAGTGCTTGCTCAATCTGTGCCATCTCTAGAATGACCTAGCCAAGCTTTAATAAAAATAGAACATCAGAGTTGCTTCGTAGGGTTCGTGCTTTCGTTGCTAAGATAGTTCAGCCTGTCTAATAGGGGAGCGTGCGAAGAGGCTGGGCGCTCCTTTCAATGCGCACTGTCGCAGCTGCGTTATTACCAGTGAAAAAGAAACCATTCCCCACCTTCAGTGCAGGCGACCAGCACTAGTGGTGCTAGGAGAAAGTTTCTGGGAGATTACTTCCTGGAGAACCTTCAAACAATTTCAGTAGTAGAGATCGGGGAATCAGCCCAATTCCTTAACTCCTCGGGTTGGTTTTAACATAGCCGTCACGCTCGCCGGCGTCTTAGGACATCTATCTCGTTGTTTATTATAAGCCGAGACCAACAATCTGGTCTTACATGTTGTGGTACCAAAACGGCGCGTTGAGCTCAAATTGGAGTGGTAGTCATGACGATCAGCACTCGCCGCTTAAACAAACCAACCTTATTCAAGCCGTGTTAGCACTATAGAGCAATTAATTAAAAGAATTAGGAAAGGAGGGCGAAAATACGAGAAAAGTTTAAACAGGGAATTAGAAGGAGGTTATTGGCATGCATCCGAACTGACGAAGGATATTTCGAACGGATTTCGTACCATATTAACGAAAATACGAGAAAAGTTTAAACAGGGAATTAGAAGGAGGTTATTGGCATGCATCCGAACTGACGAAGGACATTTCGAACGGATTTCGTACCATATTAACATTAATTGTAATAAGTTCTGAATTTAATAAACACCATTTTAGGTTTAATATGAGTTTAATTTCTTTAAATTGCAGATTTATATAATATTTCGCAAAAGCTTTTCTACTTATAAATTTGTATTCCTTTCTCTGCATGGACATGTTATGCCTTTGTGGAAAGGTAATAGGATAAGCAATTTAATAAAATAAAAAAATATTTAATGACATAAATTTCGCAGGCAGTTTGGGAAATTATGAATTTAAGGTAATCGCAAAACATTTTTGTCTCTTTTGGAAGTGATTGCACCTGCAACGGTAGGAGTTAGATCAGCATTGTTGACATTTTTGGAAATAACATTGGATAGAAGTTTTTTTTTGTGTGAGTTTGATGTCGCTGCGTTGAGTAGATCAAAAGATAAAAATAAAATAGTGATGTGAACATTTCGAATTTATGAATCACCCTCTAACTCCCAAACCGTTGTTGTGCCCCCCCTGGCTTACAATTTCTTGTTTGGCTAGGTAAGACCTATCACCCCACTTATTTTGGTAAACCTTATCTGAAACACCCTGTATTTATATTCATACGTACAATGCAATTAAATTAAATTAAATTTGTACGCAACATCTTCCAAACTATTGACGTACGAAACTTGTTAAAAAGTAACTTTTGTAATTTAAAAATTTAGAGATCAAACAAACCTTAAATTATTTTGTAGTATTTTGTTGAAAAATCGTATCCTTTTATAAGTTGCTAAAGAATTTTAGGGGGTATTCGAAATTTAATTTTCCTTAGAGAAATTTTCTCATCATTTATATTTCCCGGGAATTGCTGTGTTTATATTTAGTAGTGGATGTGTTCATATGTTTACAAAGGAAAAGTTTAAAAGCTGCAAAACATTTCAACATGTCGATCAAGGAAGCCGATAAAACTTTATTTAACTTTGCTTTACAAGCATGTTTTCCTAATATAAAAGGTTCGGAATTGTTTGGTTTTAAAACAACTTGATTTTAAACAGAAAGGACGAATATGTGTGAACTGTGCAAACAATAATCATTGACCGTTCCTTAGATATTTATTTCTCTGAAATTTGTTGAGGAACAGCCAAAGTAAACTATGTAGTTATCGTATTTTCATTTATTTATGACTATTTGTAGAAGTATTTCGAATAAATTGTTCCAATATTTAATTGTAATTATTCTGAAAACATTACGCAAATCGAAATATAAACATTCTACAGGGTTATCCAATACGTGTTGTAGAACTGCTGATAAAGTTAGTGGCCGTGTTTATTCATATTTTGCCAGCTGTTGTCAATATTTATGTTCTGTATGACCATATCTGTTTTCCCGATAAGTACATATGTATGTATGTATATGTAAAATTCCCGGCCTGCGTTGTTTTTTGACATTTGTCATTCGCCATACTGTATCTGACAGCTTACTCAAACTCACATTTAAATATGCAAGTTATATTACGTCATGCTGGGTGTAGAAGGTTCGGTTGAAGCTTTCCGGCCTAAGTATATATAAAGTGTGCGAAGTCTAAAGTCTGCTATTTTATCATCGAGCATTTAACATTCAAACAACCCTTTCAAGTATAAATAGTTATTATAAAAATCATTCTTTGATTTGCCGAACTCATCACTCGCTTCTTAAAATTTATGGTCGATAAAATCGTCCATCGAAGCAAGCTATTCATCGAATTATGGAAAAGTTTGAAAAACAATTATTCTTTACATGATAAATATGCAACTGCCCGGAATGAAGCTGTAATGCCGCTGTAATCAATGTGTAATGGATGATTCAAATTAATTGACTACTCAATGTTGGACAGTGTTAGTTTTACACCTCCATGCGGTAGCAACCGGGCAATTCATCCTAGGACGTAGCCAAGTGACTAACGCGGGAGGAGATAACCTTATGAAAAATCCCCCTAAATCCAAGGTTGTAGTAGGCCATGCCAAGAGAGTCTGCAGTAGTGTCCCCCTATCTGCGGGACCCAGAGGTGATTGGGTCGCGAATGACGTCGTTCTGTAGGAGTGGAGGTGGAGGGTATGGTAGACCCTTTGAGAAAATTACCTTTTGAAGGTTCTGTGGCGGCTATGGAGTCTGGCTCGCTTTCGCCGGCTGAAACTGCTGGAGAAGTCCTGGAAGAAGGTGCCAATGGCAAAATAATAAATAGCACTTCCTCCGGTGCGGCGGTGCAGATATGGTAGACTCTAACGAGTTGGCTATCTTCGTGGTACACGCACCAGTAGAAGATGCAGACCTGCCTTCCGAAGGGTTAGCTGCGGTTAATCCGGAAGAGGTTACTGGTCCTGGCTCTGAACTAAAGCTTTATGGCCTGGATCCCTTCAATGCCGCGGACAAAGAAGGAGTGAAGGTTGTAATTAACGCATGGACTGAGAAGGAACATTAGAGACGGTGGGACATTATGGATTCCTGCAGATAGGCTAGGATTCTAGCAGTGACCCAGGAAATCGAGGTTAGTGGCGACAGTGGCATAACTGGATACTCAGTTGCCCCCACTAAGGGAAACTGGGAGGTGATGAAAAGGGACCCGATTCTATGTGGTATGTTTCGGCTAATCTCCAGAGAGGTGTTTTTAGTGAGTAAGAATCTCACACCATCGGAGGGTACGCGCTGTCCGGTGTCTTTTGGAAGATTTGCACCTCTCCCGCTAAAAAAAATGGCACTATATGGCGTATTTTGCTGAAGGATCTGGGCCTATAACCCTGTAAGACCAACTGGTGCAGGAATTAAAGTCATATGGTTATTTATTGCGTCGCAGTTTTGCTAGTATTTGGAGTGAGGAAAATTCAGGTGCCATTCAGCAAAGCTCTTTGTACGCTCCAAATGTAACAGTTTGGGATAAAGTGTTGGCCTTCGATCATGAGGATTTCAAACCAACGGTGACTCATGTTTGTTTTCTGGTTCAAATTATTCTAAAATGCAATTGAGACGGCAGAGTGATATCGTTGTTTCGGAGTTAACATTAAATTGAAGGTCCACATTCAATTGCTTTCGTCAAATTGGGTGAAGTTGTTCTTCCGCCTCATGCCTCACAAGCAGTTTAGGGAACTAGAGAGAAATTAAAAAAGAATTGGAACTGGTGTTATTGGTGAAATTAGTCCACATTTGTGTGAAAAAGAGAGAGGGAATCCTCGGGCAATTAAAGTTACCTCTCTCTCTAGTAACCCCTATGATGAATAACGTTTAAAAACAATGAAATAAAGATTATGAAAATTTTATTTGTTCGATGTATGCAATTGCCTCACAACATGACAACAATTAGTTTACAAACGTAATAATTTTTCGGTTTATTTAACTAAGTAGGCAATCAATTTGTTTTTTGGCACACTCATAAAACACGGGTTATGAAGAATTTAATACGAGGTTTTGCTGATTAAAGTTATTTTTTACATTGAAATTTGAAATCCTAATAGTTTTTATTTTAAGTTGTTAATTTTTGAAAAAAAATTTGCAGGTACAAGACAAAAACTTCGTTTCTTTTATATGTTTTATTGCCGCTCAAAGAATTATGTCAATTGAGTGCCTTGTAGTCGTGTTAAATTTTTTTGAAAACCACAAACGTTAGTATATTTGTAGATTTTTCGGCCCTCTTATTTCCTAAATAAATCAATTTCATCAAATTTTACCTCGATAGCTTTAAGGCCAAAATAACAGCCGGGCAAGCTCTCGTTTGTGACAGCCTTACAGACAGCCGCTTAACTCTTACAGTAAGGCCATCACACGTTCCTTTTTGGTCGCGCGCCATGATATTATGAACATGGGCTGGAACTGTGCACATGAACGCTGCGCGACCAAAAAGACATCGCTGTGGCTGTGTTCCTGTATTCACTTCTCCAAGAAGATTTTGCCTACGTCACAACTTCCCCTGCTGCAGAAAATGTAAGAATTCTGCAGCAACTTTGACCTGCTGCAATATGCTTAAAAGATCTTCTTTCTGTCAAAGTGACAACTGCCAAAACGTCAATTGAGTGAATTTGAAATTTGTGAATCCTTTTATAAAGTTTTATATCCTAAATAGTTAAGCGTCGGATTAAGGAAGTGAAGTAGCCTATAAGGGAGAACTGTGATTGTTTACTGTCCATATATAGGAAAAGATTTTTTTCTCCAAAACAAATCTTCTTCTGCTTTTTCAGAAAATTGTAGCTGGTTGTTCCCGTACTGAAATAATTTACCCCCCACCACATAAATAAGTAAACTGCAGCCAGCTGCAGCTGCTGAAGTACGGGAACAGACCTATTAAATTGCACAAAATTTCTTTTATTAACTGCACAGCAAAAAAGAAAATGTTTACACACTGAAAAATTCCCCCATTGCACAAAATTATTATTGATAACCAAAAGCTGATTTAAAATAGGTATTCTTAATTAAAAATGGCAATTGTGTTATGTTATAATTTCTAATGCTTTTTGTATGTAATAATCGCAAGAGGTCAGGGAATTAGGTTGATGCAAATGAAACAGCGTCACATACTTCAAAATCTTACAATAAGGTCAGGGTTCCAGTCCCAAGAACTGCTGCAGAAATAGTGAATTATTTCTTTCTTTCATTTGGTGAAAACAGAGTTGCAGCTAAATGGAATTATGTATTAAAAAATTCGACAAAAACATCTTGTTTTGGTGAATAGACATAGCCTCATTTTCTTGCATTTTAATGTGAGGCCACATATGTATATATTGCACAATTGACTGTTTAAAAATTGTTCGAGTTTTTGTTATAATATGTGAATTTAACATTTGACGACCTTATCTTTGTTCAATAAAATTTAAGCAAAAAATTGAAATTGAGTTCAACTCTTTACAAACATATGCGTTAATTCAATACGTACGTTATCGTGCATTCAAATGTATTTTGGACGTAAATATTGCAAGTATAGTTCTATTCAAAGTTTAGAATCAGTGGAATTAACAGAAATTGAATTTTCTTTGAAATACTTTGCTCTAATTTTCGTCTTGTCTACAACTTGATAAATTTATGGAAAACATACTATAATATAAATGATGGCTTTAATAATAATAATAGTGTTAAGTTATAGTAGTGTGCCTTAAAATTTGTAAAATTTTACAAAATTTCAAAGGCAACAGAGTAATTTTTGCAAACCCGCACATACCAACACATTGGGCTTTCCAGTTCGATCGTCTACCCAAGCCAAAACAAGATCTGCTCCTGCCATCTGCCCTGTTTTCCTTGAGAATCCCAGGCCTATAAATCCCTGAGTATTGACTGTAGCACGAAAAGCAATTTCTTTCGATTTTATCAACCATTCGAGAATGTATAATCCATTGGCGTCCATAATTTCTATCCGTTTCCAATCATGATGAGTAACAGCATGACGTTTTGCAAATACGTTTCCTATTAGTATCTCACTAAATCCGATCAAAAGAAACACGACACTCCTTAAGGACCTCATAATTTTTTCTTTTCTTTTCAATTAAAACACACACACATACACATATATGCAATATTAACAAGATCACAATTTAAATCTCACTGTTGTATTCAATTTTATCACATTTAAATTAAATTTTAATAACTCTATTCAAGCATTTCCGATTTAATTGAGACTTTGTTTAGTGAAGATCACACGCGTGCGCCATTGATCATCAAAGTTAGCCCAACACGGCGGCGGTAGAGCCCGAACTTGAATGCGCGTTTGCTTTCATTAAAACTTGTGTCGATCGGTCGATCTGCTTCTGCAGTACAGCCGGCACTTCGTCACGCTTCGCGGCCAGACAGATGTTCACATTAACGTAGCCTGTTGCTAAAATTGAACCTCCCAAACTACTTTTTATTGGAACTCGACAAACAGATTTGACCTGTGCGCGCATCCCTTTCGTACACTTATTAGAAGATCACGTTTACTTACGCCACCATATCCTTGGTATTAAATACACATGCGGGGCGCTGTTTTTTTTTCTTGAATTTAATTTTATATACGCACGTTCCTGTACGCACTATCTCTATTTATAAATGTATACGAGATTGTTTCAAGCGGAAGAACGATAAGACTGTGTTAGGCATTCTCAGCCCCTAGGATGTATAATTTTTTTCTATAACACTTCCCTTATTCGATAGTGAACTGGCAGCACTTGAAAAGTGTAGTACAACCGGCAAGGAGGCAACTGTTCGACTGTGTGACACGAAAACCGGGAAAGAAGACAGAACTTTTAATTTACCTGAGGAAGCCGGCTGTTTCCAAGCCCAATACATTCACATTACTTTTCTGCACAATTCGCAAAGAAACCGAGCCAAGCCAAAGAATTGCCTTCTTTGCCTGACACAAGGCAATAAGCAAGACAGGGTGCTAGCAAAGGTGAAACTGTGCCTGAGAAACTTGCCGATCTAACTGGCGGCAATATGATTCAGTTTTGTTTTCCCGCGAGCCGTGGTCGACACCCGGTTTACCTGATCTTGGGCAAATATTCTTCATTCAAGAAATTCTTGCTTCTTTGTCGTGTCCATTGGCAAAAACATGCACTGTCTATGGTCGGCTTTGTGTGAGCTTTAATGAAGCGTTTTACCTGAAGAACTAAACTGGACACAATATCCACTTTAGAACAAGAAAAATGCTACCTTTGTTCGCAGTTATTCGCTACTATTTAATTGGAAATGGAAACTGGAATGAGTGCGCTTGCGATAGACTTGAAAGTCCAAATCGGACGGTGTTTAGAATTTGTCAGAAATAATAGTACTAAGGCTGGGTCAATTTGTTACTGATTTTAAAAATTAAGCCTTTCTTTTATAATAAATAATTTATTTGAAAAATAATTACTGTGGGAATGAAGTAAAAATATAAGAAAACATGACATGCTAGTTTATTGCTACACGTCGTGCATATATTTTAAGTACCTAGTTGTTGCATTCGTGCATTTTAACTGCGATTAACCAACATGCTAATTCAAATAGTTGAAAATTTGGTAATTATTTGGAAAGTGCACCCCACTTTTACTGCCATCACTATCAATATGTTGATAAGCGCAATTTCCCGATTACGAAAGTATAAAAATTTAGTGTCGCTGTACAGTAGACTCGCGAAAATATGAGCATTGAAAAGTGGTGAACATTTAATGCAAGCAATGAATATTCTAAAATGTAGTGGAGTAGGTTTATTTTGAAAATGTGAACTTGTAAATACACTAGGCCTCTTTCTACCCTGTGTTTTTAAACATTTTACTTTACTCCAGTAAAATCGTCGGAAAAAAGGGACTATTTAAACATTTTGGGAAGGCAGAGATTTTGTTGTTAAAATTGGTTGTAGCCAAGAATACATGATGGTGAGGGGGGGGGGGGAGAAAGAGAGGAAATAATCTGAATAATAAATCGTAGGTCCGTTTAACCCCATCACATCGAACTGCTTATCTAGCCCTAACTTCGGAAATGAGCAGCGTATTGAGACCTTTGCCGCTTTTATTTTGAGATTATGGGGTTATGCGGTTTAGAGTTGAGCGGTTGGGGGTAGGGTTTTTGGTATGATGGGGCTATGGGGTTTTTAATTTAAGGGGTAATAATTTTTTTGGTCTAAATTTTGAGGTTATGGAAATTCCTGATGTAATGGAGTAAAACGGACCTCTAATTCGGATTCAGCGACCTCGAAAACATATAGTAAACTTAGTCAGACCTTACTATTAATGTTTTCAATGTTTTTTTGTGGAGCTGTGTTGATCGGCATTACAATTACAATAGAATTCGATGTTAATTCTTAACTGAATTTATAAATAATTTGTAGTCGCTTGGCTCGGGGTTTCTACAGAGATGTAAGAAATGCTCCTTCTGGCTTGGCGCTGATCTACAAGTCCCACATCTATACTGGTATTTAATTCCAATATTTAGGCATCCGCTATCTTTGAGAACATTGAATCTCGGAATGTCGATTGTATTTCACGCGTGTTTCATTTTTCTATCGCCATTTTCACAGCTATTGCTCTAACGACGGCTATTGATCTAACATTACAACGCGCGATAGAAGAGCTTCAAGACGGTTTATCATCATCTGTTTTTCTCCTGTCTTATGAGCTCGAAACTCTCAAAGGAAGCGTACACCGTCACATCCTTCACTAAAAACCTGTTAACTCATTTCCCTTATCCTTAATTTTTTGGCATTATGGAAAAGGTTTAAAATGGATAACAATAGGCACTAATACTGAAGAATACACTAAGTTAAGTAATTTAACAAAAGGCTTCAATTTATAAACTTCGGATAAATATAAATAGAGAATAGGAATAGAATATTACAAATTTCAAATATTAAGTTATATGTAAATTTGAAATATTCAAAAAGACTTTTTGAAAACTACAGCCGCTGCTTCTCCTTCTCAGTTCGATTGGAAAAAGAAAAACTGGCGTTCACTAGGTTAAGAGGAATAACGCGGAATATTAAATGAAAATGTCCTACTTGACTGAGTGAATTCCAGTTTGCTATACAAATACATATGTATGTAGGATGGATCTTTAGTTATAATTAAATTGCCTAGAGACATTATTGCACGAAATTTCAAGTAACAATCAAGAGGGCAACATTCATCAGATCATTCAATCGTCAAATAGCGTCATCCATCAGGTCCAGAGGTCTAGAAATATAGAGCTGTATATCATCCGTATAAAGATGATAGCTGCGGTACCGTATAATAGGTGAAAGATCATTAATAAACATTGAAAATAACAGAGAACCGAGAATAAATCCCTGATGTATCCAGCTTAACATAGGAATATAATCGGATTAATCGGATGACTTTTGTTTACGTCCTCTAAAATATGACAATATTAAATGATGAAAGTATTGAACCAATCTTCCAAAGTAAGATCCTTTGATCACCTCTGTCAAAGTCCTTCAAGAAGTTAAGCGGAACGGACGCTGTAAATTTATCATTGTCACAGGAAATTCTTATGTCGTCAGTAGTTTTGAACAAGGCAGTGGTACAGCTGTATATAGTTCGGAAGCCTGATGTAAAATCTGAGAAAAGATTGCTGCTTTCTAGATGGTGTTAATCTGCGTATGAAGTACTTTTTCAAAAGTCAAAGATAGATATCGGACGATATTCCACAGGATTGGTAGACTTCTTAGTAGGGGTAGGCACAATTTATGAAATCTACTATATCATTGGAAATGTTGATCTAAATATACCCTTGTCAAATAAATGTGTGAGACTAGGAAGAATAATTGGATGTAGTAGTTTTATAAACTTTGGATGTAGGTAATCTTGTCCAATTGCATTAGATTTTGTAGACACCATCGTAGAGCATACATCAATATAAGTTACTGGAATAAACGAAAAGTCTTCGGATGGGGCATGACCTTCAAACGCATTATCAAAATTTGTATATGAACTCGCACCTGCAAAATTATATTTAAATTATTCGGATAAGTATTCTTGTCTTACCTATACCAATTGTTGACAAGCTATTTCACAGTTTTTGGTGGGCAGCCGATGATTAAACATAGAATCATGATATTCGGCCTTAGAGTGAAGCGTTTCCCTATTTACAAGGGCCAAGTATAAGGAGGATTTCTTACATCCTTGTAGAAAGTCAAGCAACTGCAAATATGCTCGTATGATCAGTTCAGAGAAGAATTTATATCAAATCATGTTCTAAAAATCCCGATTAATTACACTTATAATTTCCCTTTCTCTGCCATTGTGGGGCATGGGGCGGGAGTACCCGATTCGAGATAACGAACGTGGACCTACAATTTAAATTTGATTCACAACAACTGGCAAGTTCTCTGCAACCCCCATAGCCTTTTTATCGTAATATGTTGTCTGCAAAATACAACTACGGGTCTCCGCCGGAGGGGTTCGATCCTGGGACCTCCGGACGTTATAACTTACTCCACCGACGACTTTTTCCCTTCTTTAATGTTTTTTCTAGGTTTACTAATTTCAAAAATAGTGTTGATTTTTTTTATCATATCACATATTTTTAAATATTTTTTTTTTGGGAAATTTTGATATAAAAAAGGGGCAAACAGCAAGAATACCTATCATAGTTGAATAACAAATCAATAAGTACTTGTGTTTTTAAGCAAAAATTATTAAAAAATGGTAGAATTTACTTTTAAGGAATACGCGCATATTATTTACATTTCTGGCGTAGTAGACGGAAACGAGAGAGCGGCTGTACTGGAATATCAAAGAAGATTCCCAAATCTGCGAGCACCCCAAAGAGGGGTATTTTCACGGACTTTCCGAAAGCTAAGAGAAACAGGAACTGTAACTTCACACAACAGGGAGGCATGACCCGAAACTTCGAGAACCTTTGCCTACATCAAGCAGCAAACAATCACCATCGTGACGCAAGACCCTGAGAAGAGCATGAGACGAGTCGCAAGACGATTAGGAGTATCTTCATCTAAGGTTTGGAGGGTTATTCATCGCGAGGGATTACGTCTATATCACCATCACCCAGTCCAAGGACTACTGGAAGGAGATTCCGAGAGAAGACTAGAATTTAGCACTTGACTACTGGAACACGACATTGATGACATTCTGTGGACGGATGAATCTCAATTCACCAGTGATCGTATCACGAACTTCCATAACCTTCATACCTGGTAAAAAACTAACCCACACAGGAAAAAGGTGACCTCATTCCAGCAGAGATTCAGTGTCAATATTTGGGCTGGTATCATCGGCAACCATTTACATAGTAGGACCATTATTTTGCCGCAAGTGCTTAATAGTTAAACGTATGCGGACTTTTTGGACAATACACAGTAAGATCTAATAGAGGAGATCCCTGTGCATAATCGAACAGGCATGTTTTACCAACACGATATAGTACGTGCGCATACTGCTAACATTGTGAAGGCAATAAGTACTAAGTGAAAAAATTTCCTAACCGCTGGGTTGGACGAGATGCTCCGATTCCTTGGCCTCCTAGATCTCTAGACTTTAACCCATTGGATATTTTCTTTTGGAAAACAATGAAGGATGAAGTGTATTCAAGACCTGTTAACACTAGGGAGGACTTAGTCAGCCGAGTTAGGAATGCAGCGACGAAAATACGGAGACGCTGGCAGCAATACGCTTTAAACAGGGACTTAGAAGGAGATTATTGGCATGCATCCAAAGTGGCGGTGGACATTTTGTACAGCTTTTGTAATTTACTATATTGTAATACGTTTTGAATTCAATAAAAAGTATTTAAGAGTTAATATAAGTTTAATTTCTTTAATTTGTTGATTTTTATATTCTCCGATAGCATTTCGACGTATAAATTTTTACATATTTTCTCTGCGTGGACATGTTGCACTTATTTGGTAATAAGATGGGAAATCTAATAAAAATAAAAAAGGGGTATAAAAATTCAATGAATTTCGGAGAAAATTTGGGAAAATGCTGAATTTTAATAAACCATTTTTTTCACTTTTGGAAGTGACTGTATCTGCAATGATAGGAGTTAGATTAACATTATTGCCAATTTTGGAAAGGCCATTGGGATAGAAGTTTTTAGCGTTTGTTATGTTGCTATGTTGGGTAGATCAAAAGATAAAAATAAAAGAGTAATATGCATACCATGAAAAACTGAAATTTATGAATGACCCTGTAACTCCAAGCAGGTGAAAAGAGTAACGAAAAAAATTGGTAACTAAAGTGTGATACAAATTTTCGTGTAATTACTGTTTGTAGATTTCTGGTAAAAACAGCGTTCGTAGTTTGGTCATCCATTATGGACATTTCCTTGGGGTCAACTTCTGCAAAGTTCTCGAATACCTTCTGGTGATGATTTATTCTATAAGGTGACAAACAACGTTATTCAAATGTAAGTAGAATATAATAGACCCCCCTCCCGCTCAACATAACCCTAGATTCGGCCATGACACACGCAAATAATGCCAACCCCCCCTATTCGTCCACCATTTTGAAAACAAGGCCGCAAATATTTTTGCAGATATCTTCATTACCATGAGTCGCACAGAGTCATCTCTCTGGTTCCTTTACTCCATTGTTATAACTTATAAGGCGTCACCCATCAAACCATAAACGCATTTCAAATGTATAATAAATGCGTTTCAGTAACGTATGAAAAGCGTGACAGTTATCACATAAACCGAGACGTATTTTTGGTAACGCATTGGAAATGCATTTCAAACTAGTTGTTGTAGCTTGCACAAAATGTATCATAAATGCATTTCAGTAACGTATATAATGCCTAACAGTTATACAGTTTTATACATTACATTACTTTATACAGGTCATATCGGCAACCCAAATGCACTACTTCTACATGACTTGCTGCAGGCATATCCTTATATCTGAAGTATCATCCCTGGAATGAAAGCCATGTGTTAATGTAAATAAAGCACTTATGAATCTAAAGTGACCTGTACTGTGTGTTACCCTGACTGATTTAACATAAAGATGATTCTCCACTTGTCTTTTCGTTCTATTTCAGTTCAGATGGTAATAAAGATCTACTACTAACCTACTGAGTTACCCTGAGAAAAATCATCACTCTTTAATCATTATGGCGAAGGATATAGAGATTTCTTTGAACTTAAGGAAGTAAATTGGGAATAGTAATAAATTAGAATTGCTTAATATTAAGGTTACATATGGCAAAAATAAGGAAAATTGTAAATGTTATGACTGAAACGAAGCATCTATTTACGTTATTATGACGTCATCATATGGTGGTAGCAAGCGCGTATACTATTGCAAATTCCTGAAAAGATAGTATTTCTGATATTCCCAGCAAACTTATTTTTATTAGTACCTGCAAAATTTCCCAAAACAAATTCTTAAGATACTACCTTAATTTCCCTTAAGCCGAACATGCTTCTCTCTAAACAGGCAATTTTTGTTTGGTTTACGCAAAACAGATGCTCAGAAATATGATCACTACCTACGCTGTAGCAAAAGCGTTACCTCTGCATTACAAGTAACGCATTTTGAATGCATTGCATTTAGTTACACTTTACATATGGTTTGTTGGGCTATTACACCAGCTCTCCGAAGAGCCGGAGTTTTGCGCGTCTGGAGATGTTGATATGGCATTATACCTCTGCAAGAGTATTAAATGCGACTTGAGTCTGTACGTCAGTACGCTAGCTATGCTTCCGAGATAGCAAAATTTATCCACTTGTTCTATTTGTTTTATAATTAAAAACCAGTGGATAATCATGTGATGCGTTAGCATGGCTTTAACCGGAAGGGAATTAAAGTATATGGAATAAGAGAACTTAAACGTCTGTTTCTTTTGACTTTTGACAGTCCGGTGAGTCTGCTCCGTCTTGTTTTTGTTTTCCACCTAACTAACTTCAGATATTTATAAGATTTTAGAATTATCTTCCTCTTCTGAAATGATTTTTGCTGGCGGCCACAGCTCACAGTGGCTCAAAGATTCTTCTACTATATGCCTCTCTTGAAGACATGTCAAATTATTTTGTTCCCACCCTCGAGGTCAATTTTGATCGTACCGGAAAACTTCGGAAATCATTTCTAAGTAGAACAACACGACTGTGGATCACGTTACCATCTTCAGTTTTTCCCAGGTCTTATGAGCTCCAAGCTTTCAAACGAGGCGTATATCACTCAACCTATTAACTCATTTCCCTCACTCTGAATTTCTTTCTTGCCAAGGCTATGCTTTATCATCAGGGCAGCCCCTGAACTTTGGCATTTTCAAAAAAAAAATTAACCACCCCCACCTACTACGTACTAAAAACTTGGTATAGGTGCTGTCTAAGCTGAGGAACATACATTAAAAGAGAGGTAGGTAGATATTCAGTACTACTACATAAAAGTCGATTATGATATATAAATAGCTAGCTATGCATATAGATATCGACAACTCGGGCAACACCTTGCCCGACTTCTACTATTGTACATTTTAGTTGAGGTTTTACTATAGAGGATTTATCTATAAATTGTAAAATAGCGAAAAAAAGGAAATTAAATCCAAAGAGTCGCCAATTCCATAGTCCGAATCAACCAGTGTTCATGACAAATTTCTGCATGAAGGGATATGTTTCTACGTGGTCGCCGCACAATTTTAAGCTTAAGTACAAAAAGTTCGAATATTGTGCATTCATTGAAATTAAATTTCTCAGGAAAAGGAAATCATTGCATAGGTATTACTTTTCTTATAGATTGAAATGGACGTAGATAGGAATAAGTGAAATGTGAGAAACTATAAAATTTAATAATAAATCAATAATTGAAAGTGATTCAAGTTTGCAGCATCAGCGGAGGAGACACATGTACCAACACTCTCTTGTGGTACTAGATGAAAGCAAATAATTTGTTTAATAACAAATAACAAGTTTATTGATTTTCCACGTAGTTTGTCGTTTTGTATGGCTTTGTTTCGTTCGCTGGGAATATTGAAATCAATTTTGTATTGAAAATTTAAAAAACAATTGCTGAAGCTTCTAGCACCTGAAAAACAACATCTATCTACGTCATAGCGAGGAATGAATTTTAATTCGCGCTATATTTGAACAATATCCATACCTCAGAGCAAAAGTGTATTAAGTCACAAAATGTAAATTTTACAGGAGAGCGTAAAATACAATAATTTATTGTGCTGTACAGGCTACAAAACAAGTAGACATAATTATTATTTCTACTTGTTTTGTAGCCTGTATAAATTAGTAATTTAAACTTGATTTAGATTACTTATTTATATAAATAATGATAAAAAAAAACAAAAAACCGGAAAATTTTGGACTTAATAATCTTTTGCTCTGGGGTACGGATATATGTATTCATGTTGACATTCCGCTCAATGAAGATTTTTGCTGTTTTTTAATAAATTTTTCCCTAATTTATCTGCTGGAATGGTTGCAGGATAGTTACGTAAGGTGGATAACTACTTTTCTGTCATATAATTTCAAAGTATCCTTTCTTTGCCTGAGAAGGACACGTTTTACCCCCAAATTGCAAAAAAAGCTAAGTGGATTGGAATTTTATTTCATATCTCGGCATTGTGTCAGTGCCATGCAGATAAATTTGTTCCGACGAGCATGATAACCATTTAATAGGAGAGATTGAGTTGGGACTCATAATACCTGAAAACCAATTCATTCTCTTATAAAACCAGCTAATCTTGCTGCTCAGACGGTGGATTTGACAATATGATATAACGATGTGTTTCTTTGCACGGAATATCTTGAGTTCTTTTTGGAATAAGGATATATCTTTGAAATTATCCTGCGAGTGATTACGTCTTGTACAGATCTTGCAAATACATAAATATATTAGACATAAAATTATTTGTAGTGAGTTAAACCCTTTTAGATAATTATGTAAATTTAAAATAAGAAAAGAGCAAACGCATTCAAAGAGGCTTAGTATTTATCAAATTATTATAGTATAAATTAGAAAAGCCAGCCCTAAACTTTTATAAGTAAATTCATATGAAGTTATAAATGTTCACATTTGAATGTACTCCATCTATATAGGACAAAATAATCCATACTTGGGGGAAATATTCCGCATCCCTTTAGTTCAGATAAAAAATGAATTTTACAAACATTAAAGGTTGAATGTGCGTGCTGTGAAACTGGAAATATCATCACAATAATGCTGTTGGCGATGTAAAGTATAACGTTTTGGTTTTCCACACAAGAATGGTAGATCGGAAAACTACCGGAGGGGAACCATGGTCGTTGGTTGCCTACAAGAGACTTTGCTTTAAAAAGCCTGTAAAGTTTATCTCCTGCCCCAAGTTACCCCGCGCAGGTTACCACTAAGCGTGATGTCACTATTACATTTGTTTGTCCTTGTTTTGTGACGTAAATTTAACATTCATCGCAACACAAGAACCACTGCACACTCAAATAGCCAAATACAAAATGAATTACTTATATCATTGACGCTTCACAAGCTCGCTCCTTCAATTAAGGGAACACAATAAAGAGTTTTCATTTGGAAAAGTAACTATGGAACGATAAAATAGTTTTTAAGAAAGCGCTAAGAAGCATAAAATAATTTTTAAGAAACCGCTAAAAAGCATAACATAATTTTTAATTTTACATCTATTTCATTTTGAAGTCGGTGCAAATTAGACAAACCAAAAAACAACAACAAAAGTATTTATTCGTCCTGCCTTATGATACCGTGAGCTGAAATGTTCAGGTAGTTTTATATAGTATCTTCAATTGCGGTTAGGTACTTGTTTTGTTTATTCAATTTGCACCAACTTCGAAATGTCGTAATAGATATAAAATTAAAAATTATTTTATACTTTTTAGCGCTTTTGATGAAGTCGGTGAATTTTTTTAAACTATTTTATTTAGCATTTTTTAGTGTCTTTATGTATATAACTCCAAGAATACTACTCGTAATAACAAAGCAATTTCAGAAGTTTTAGAGGTAGTACATTCTAAAGAATGGAAACAGAATTATCCAAATTCGGCAACATATTACGAAATTAGTCAGGCTCACCCTTTCATATCCCCACCTTAGAAAATTTTTAACGTGGCCATAGTGCGCTACCGTACTCTATATAGCAAGACATAATTATCGTAGTCACTCTAGGTCCAAATTTGTTATCATTTATATATCAGAAAACGTATTCTGTACAACAGAATCTAAACCATAGAAATTAGTCTATGCCTCAGAAAAGCCACAATTGTTGTCAGAATACAAGTAAATACTCTATACATTCAGAATCATCTAAATCAGTCCACGTGTTACAAAGTTAGGCTACCCCTCCCCCACCACAACTCTAGGTCAACATTTTTGCATATAGCAGCAAATAGGTTAGTGAATGAAAGAATTGGGTAACGCCCCCTCCGGACGGCATCGTACAGCAAATTTTTGTCGTGGTGCCGGTGGAGCAACATATTCTACACATCAATAGAAGAATCATCCAAATCGGTCCACACGTTACGAAGTTAGCCTACCTTTCCCCCCACCACCACGCTAGTGCAAAATTTATCTTCATATTATCATTATTAGCAAGTGTGGATCATACTCTATACAACAAAAAAAGCATTATCTAATTCGGTCCACGTATTACGTAGTTAGGTTTCACTCCTACCCCCACCCGCACATCACCAAAAATCGTTTGCATGGTACCAATCGGGGAACATACTCTATCCAACAAAGAAAGAATCATTTAAATCAGTCCACGCGTTACGAAGTTCGACTACTCCTCCCCACTCCACACCCCACCCTAGGATTAAATTTCCCCACCCTAGGATTAAATTTTTTTCATTATTGGCAATGGGGGATCATACTCTATCAAAAAAAAAGAATTATCTAAATCGGTCCAAGCATTACAAAGTAAGCTTTCACCCCACCTCCCAACCCCACAAAACAATTTTTTTACATGGTACCAATTGGGTAAAGTACTCTACCCAACAAAAAAAGATTCATAAAAATCGGTCCACGTATTACGAAATTATGCCAGGTCATACATAAAAGCAAATATAAAAAAGGAAAAAAACAATACATGTCGAACTTAGAACCGTGCTGTTTTTGGGAAGTCGATTAAAAGAGACGAAGTATCAGCGAAGCATAAAACAAGCTGAAATCAGTTACCATAACTGAATGGTTAAAAAAATACATAGGCAGTTAGGGCTCAGAGAAAAGTCGCTAGAACGAACTTTGCATATAACTTGCCTTACTCGAAAGCAAATTGGTTGTGGAGTATGGACATAACACTCAAAGTGTATATGCCAAGGATTTTTGACAAAAATTTACTACTTAATTTATGGTAAGAAGAATTAATAAAAGTTTGCTTAAAATTCACCTACCTTAAAGGTCCGCTCTGCTCTAGGTGCAAGCCTAAATATACTTACATTAGCGTCCATTTTAACACTAGCTAGATATGTTTACATCGCTTCTGAAAGCAATAGCATTCGTCTATTTTAAAAACCCAATTATCAGAATAAAGCTTGTAACCTCGAAAATTGTACACATTGGGCTTCGTTGCACCGGCGATAGTGGCACTGCGATGCCATTTTTGGCCAGGTAAGAGGTGCAGATGAACGCTGTGTGTGCAGGCGCGTTGTCATGGTGAAGCACCCACTCGCCAACAAGCTGCGGCCGACATCGAGCGAACGCCTTGTGCCAAAAGTGAATTCGTGCTGTGAACAAAACCTCATCTCCATAAGCTTGCTTAAGAAGGTCCTGGGTCTAAGTGACAGTCTTGTCGAGTTTAACTCCAAATTTGATTGCGTATCGCTGCTCTAACGATCGTAACATTTTCGGAACTCGGAAAACCTAACCAAGCGCCAAAACAGCCATCACGCGCACGACGATGCTAACACAACCGCTGTTGCAAGCGAACTGCGGAGTGTCGCGTTTGAAAGGGTAACAGCGCAGCTTTTCCAACGCACATTTTCCTCCACCACCTGATTTTTTTGGACGCATTGAAATCGCGAAGCGAGAAAAGTCTCGATGCTTTTCGATAGCACCCTGTATATTATTACGGTTAACCTAGGTGGCCAAAATGGCCAGGCCTACCGACTAAAACCCCCTCCCCATCTCTACAACCGACACAAATTTCAAGAAAATCCGTGGTGAGTGGGTTTAACTCCACAATTATCCGTTTTTAAATTCAATTCAACTAAATTTTAAGTTAAAACTTTAATATATATATATATATATATGTCTTTGGCATTACTTGTAGGAATTATAATACATTCTTAGAAAAATATTAAATTGACGACAATTTTTACTGATGTTATTTTAACTTGTCTTTCTTCAGAAAAGCTAGGGATTTTCAGTATCGTAGCCTCGATTTCCTTTCTGTCAAAATCAAAAAAAGAAGATATAATCGAAGAGTTGCCAATAAAATGAAATTTCAAGTAAAGGTCTTTTGGTTCGTTACACCAAATCGATAATATAGTCTCTATTTACGTATATTAAAAAATGTTTCTATTCACAAAATTTCATTAGTTCTTTCAGCTTTCATTCAAGGAAACCTGTAATTTGAGCGTAAATATTGGAGCAAATATGCTTTCAACTTTGCACATTTTACAAATTAATCATCTTTGTAACATACGCAGTTCTTTTCATTCAATGTATATGTTCCTCTCTGGTTTTGAAAGTTTGCTTTCAAAAAAAGGTTTATGTCTGATTGGTGGTTAAAGTTACCTGTCAGAATATATTGTTCTTAAAGTGCAGCGTAATGAATCGCATTTCTCTTTGTTAGAGTGCTAGAAAGAATGTAGCCAAATAAATGGGGCAAACATTTTGGGAATATGGTTATTTTCGTTCCACTAAAATGATATATTGCCGGGAGTTACTTAAACCAGCCGCTGCCTTTTTCATTTTTAAGAAAACATATTTCAAGGAATTCTCTGACACTACAAACGTCCATCAAATATGATGTATATGTATGGAAGTATTTTCGAGCCTTACAGCAACGGTAAGAAACATATTATCATATATGAAAGGTAGACTATGTTAAGTTAGGTTATGATACAGGCGATAGCGTCGCGAGAACAACATTATATAGGTTCAAGTTTAACAGTAATAAAAAATTGAAAAAAGAGCTGTTAGATCGATAATCTTGTTAGCTGTATAAAATCAAAGACGACCTGCATAAAGGTGTAAATGTGAGGAATTCATAGACAAGCAAACCTTATTTAACGAAACTAATTGTAAACGCAAGAAGTGTACGGCTTTCCTTATCGAGTTTCTACATGTGACTGATGTGAGGATTGTAAAGCTTTCTTAGCTTGAATAAATTCATAGAAGTTTTGTTTTGAAAATTTTGCACCTGCGCAAATTTTGTACAGTGCTGCTCAATCTGTTGTAGTGCTATTGTGGATTTAACTTTCCGGGTTATACCATTTCGAACTGCATGTTAAGCTCTTTTAGACCTGTTCATCTCCAGTGTAAATGTCGTGTCATATATAATACATAGTTCGTTACGAATTAAACTCAACTCTTCAAGTAAACCTGTTGAGCAATTGTCGACTTTGGACAAAATCTGAACTAGGGCACGTGAATTTTACTAAAACATTTAAAAAAATTGTTTATGATAATAAATAATTTTTTTTAAATTTTGTGTTTTGATAAAATTATATATGAAAATTTTTAACGAAATATTTAAGAATTAAAATCTTCAAATATAATTTTCGGTTCTTCCTTCCTTACCAAGTAAGCGATGATACATTAATACAGTATAGGGTTCGTTTAGTTATTTTAAAGTGCTGATATTATTACTTACATATTTGCTTGTGTTACGTGCTAATGTGAGGAATGCTGAAGCCTAAAAGAAAGATATATTAATTAAAGCCAAAAATGTAAAGAACTTACTTACCTGTGATGTTTTGTCTCGTTGTTCATTTATTATCGAAGTGATGCTGCAAATAAGTTTGTTTGTTTACAGATAAACTTTCCCATAAACGAAAATTGCAATCGAGGGATCTATTGTATTTTCATCTTTACGAGGAGCTATGGGGTTCCAACGTCGCAATCCTGATGAAATGTTTCAAGTAGCCGATTTTGCATGAGATGAGGTGCACTAAAGGTCACTAAAGTTGATATCATCCTAAGATATGTTAACACGCTGAAATGATGAAAAAAAAAGATTTTGCCACCTTCGCTGATAATCATCCTAAAATATTATAATCTGTTAAAATGATGACGTTGAAGATTAAAAGAGTATAAGCTTATTAACTATTTTGGAAGAAGTGTACCACACCGAAAGTGTGTGTTCACCAAAGCTGACCAACCTGGAAGATTAAGATTAACAATTGTATATAATTTTAAGGTATAACATAGATACTAGGATTCTTTAAAATACAAAGGATATTTTAGATTAGATTAAAATTAATAAAATCTAGACAGAGTTAGAATTTATTACATAGATATTTAAGCTATAAACTAAGAAATGTAAATAATTTAATCTTTTGAGTTGGAAGTTTAATTATAGGAATGCAGGAAGTTATGTTAAAAATTAATTCTTATAGGATTAGCACTTAAGATGAAAACTTTTAAGTTTAAGGATTTAGCGACTTGTATAAATAAATTGATAGGATAAAAAAAAATTAGTAAATAAATCCTCATATAGCATTAAAAGTAGAGTAACTACGAAATATTATAGAAGAATTAAAAGAAATGAAGTTTTGCATAGAAAAGAGCAATACTTACATTACGAGAAATAGTTTCGATAAAATTGGTATACTTGCCTGCCTCAGACTACTCTGGCTAAGCGTCAATACAGTTTAACTTGCACCTGTCATAACCTCGAATCAACATTGAAAACATTAAACAATTCGGACCATTCTTCAATATCGCGGAACGAGAAACTCAACCGACCGAACTGTTTGTAGTCCAAGGAAGTAAAATTAAAGGATGATATGCCCCGAAAAGGATTACGACCGGAATTAATCCTACGTGAAATTGGCTGTCAACATCCGACAATTTTCCCAAAATTGAGCGACTTTCCGAATTTTCACAATATTTTGGATAGTGTCAAATGAAAGTAGAAAATTTGCCGACAATTTTAAAGAAGACAAAGCGAAATAATTATTTTAAAATGAAACCGCATTGAACCAATATGGAAAGTGTAGTAGAGTTATCAGCAAAATTTCCAATAGGGACATTATCCCTTTATTACGCGGGCATTATCCATGATAGGTGAAGCAGGCAGTTCGGAGCTAAAATTAGTATGAGATAGTCGCTGTGAAAAGCAGAAAGTGAAAAAAATCAACAAAAGTGAAGTATGAAAGTGTCATAAGAAGGTGACAAGTTTGATGGAAATCAGGAGCATTGGACAAGCTGTACAAAAGGAGAAGAGTAACAGGATTTTGATAGTATAAATTTTGGAGTAGGTTAAGTAAGTTCCTTTACTTTGAATTCGCCTACGTAAATTTTATTTATGTGCGAAGTATAACCACTCAATTTATACAAAGGTGTGATTTAATATTACTGAATTTAATTAAAGACGTTTTATATGTACTATGTATCTAATTACGCGTTGTTCGTGGAAATCCAACTAAAATCCAAATAAAATCCAACTAAAATCCACATGGGCTTTGACTACGTGTTAAATGAATTGTTCTTCTACATCCCGGCTTGGTCGTGGGCGTCGGCGTGGTCATCAGTTCCAGCTTTGAGAAATTTCAAAGCCGACGCTGAAAAAGCAGGCGAGCCAACTTAATGACCCAAATCAATGTTACCAATTCCTTCACTTGAAAATTGTTTTGACAAGTATTTCATGTAAAAAACAGTAAAAATTGAGAATTATGTCTATATTTTCCATATTATTACTATACTTTCACAAATAAACGAATTTCAAACACAAAATGAAGTGACTTTAAATGACGTTCCAATCATATGTTTCCTGTCAAAAATCACGCTGAACTTTTCCAATGTAGAAATATGAGCGTTGAATTGAGCTGTGAAGCCACGACCACGCCGACGACCAAGCCGAACTTTTGGATGTAGAATGGCCTTAACTGTTGCCACGATTTGTTGATATCGATGCTTTCCTTCTCTACGTATCTTCTACGTGTGTTGCGCGGTCGTCCAATTCGGCGTCTTCTTTGGGTCCCATGCGGGTTCCAATCCGGAGCCTGTTGAGCGATTTTGTTTGGCTCTTTTCTTAGTGTGTGGCCTATCTATTGCCACTTTCGCCTGTATTGGCCTGCAAGTCTGTGTAGGTCTTCGTTGGTAATGACATGATTATTTAATCTGTTTAAAATAAAAATTAATTCTGTGGAGAAATCTAACTTTGTAATGCGTGAACAGATTTGGAAAGTTTTTTTATTGTATACAGTATGATCCTCCTTTCCTAATAGGAGGAAAAAATTTGGCCTAGAGTGGAGCCAATTTTATGCACGAAGGTCTCCACTTATGCATCGTCCTGTAATCGTCGTTCTCCGAGTGTTTGTTTCAGCGGCTCAACCAGATGGAAACCGAGGGGTGATCAGTCAAGGCTATAAGGGGGATTGTCAAGTGGAAACCATCTCATTTCCTCTAATTTTGGACAAGTTAAGCGTGCAGTATGCGTTTCTCACCTTAATCAAAAGTTCACATTAAAGAGCAGCATTTATTGTAGGACACTCATGCAAGAAATCAACAGGCCACACCAGTCCCTAAAAACAGTTGCGAATACTTTGCCTGCTGACAGCCGAGGCTTGGCGAACATGTCTCTCATGTCCAACAATTATACGCTCTTCCTTGAATTCCTTATGTCAAAAAAAGAAACGAGTCCTTGGTAGCGTTTAAACATATTGTGCAATCACTTTTCAAAATTTCAACTGGTTTTACTCCTTCTTGAGAAATCAATTTCATAATAATTCGTTGCGCAGTAGAAGGATGCACCTTTTGCTCCATCGTGACAACTACGGGTAAACTGGTTTGAACCGGCCGGCTACCTGCTCTACCCTCTTCTGACATCTCTGCCTATGTCACCTAAACCGCTCGCTCTCTTCACACTTACTCTCTCTGAAACAAAAGTCTCTTTTTTTAAAAAAGATAAAAGAAAAGACGGATTTTTGCCTTAAACCTCCACCTCTGCAAAGCGGACAACTTTTTATAGTGAACATTTTTTTAGAAACGAACACTGTTCCGCTTAAGGGAGGTTTTACTGTACATACATATATTTTTTCCAATTAATATATTGTTTCCGTAGAATTTGATGTTTGTATCCAGATTTCGTACTCGTCTCGCCTTAAGAGCTTGCTTTGATCAACTTTGGCTTTTACCCGATAATTGCGTTCCTGTTCCTTTATTAAATATGACCGGCCATGATTAATCCAAGTTCCTAAATAATGATTTTTAACGATAATTTTGTTAAAAAAGCGCTTAAATAAAGAAAAACGTTTGCCTTGCGCAAAAAAACCATACAAAAATTACGCTGATTTTAGTTTTTGTGGTAGCGTCTGTCCGTTCAAAAGAGGTGTTTTGAAAAAAAAGCTTTTTAAATTCGTTACTGCTCAGCAGATGTCAAACAAACGACAATGATGGCGTTTTAAAAGCAAAAGTCAAAAGAGGACAAAAAAATTCAAATAATGTCGATCTTCCAGTGACAAAATTAATTAAATTACCTAAAATTAAATAACCTACATTTACAAATAATAATGCCTTTTATAAACAGGGAAGGAAACGATAGCTAACTTCTGTATTAATTTTTTGAAGGCTGTGCTTTTGAATGGCAACCGTTTTAGTAACCTTCATGATTTTACACTTTTCGTGCAGACCTTTCTTGGACCAAAGCCCTGTTTATTTAATGAAGCCCTGATTTTAGAGCAAATTCCTATTTTAGCTTTTCTGTTTCAGATACAAGGGAAGAACTGTAATCGTGTTGCAACTGTCAGATACCTACATTTTTGTGGAATACCACCGTAAAATGTCGCAAATGATGAGCCAAAGTTATCTGTTTGGTTTCAAGAGATACTTTTAACATAGAATTTGAAGGCGTAAAAGTAATCGAATTAATCCACCTTTAGCAAACTAAAAAATGTATACAGTCGGATATTCGAATTCTAGTCCTCAACACAAAGCTCCAATGTCTTCAATACAATTTTTATTATTTGGGTTATACATATGGTGGGCGTTTCGACCAAGGAGGTCTTCCTTTTGTACCATGTCTTCAATAATAAGCCAATCTTTAATTTCCCCTAATTAATTCTGTCTATATATAAATTTATTATTTATTGATACATGCAATAGTTAACAAATGCCCATGTACAAGGTATGTACCAATAATACACCGGTTCCCAGTAAATTTGTCAACATTTTTTAATATACGCTTCAATCGACGGATGAATTATTTTAAGCTTTGTTGTACTTCAGTTTTTGCGAATGACTGTTGTGAAGCATACCAACATATTTTTCCACCGTTCCTAAGTCCTGATGGAGTAATATCTTTAAATTTGACTTTTCGTTGTATTAAGGGGCATGTGTATGCCTGTACTTAAATATTCTTAGCCAGTTCTTTGGAGTTTTGTTTCTTGTTCCTTTCCCTTATTTTACTTCAACGGTTCGGTTACTCGGGCGCCAACGCAATGCGATTTTACTATCGGTACGGTAGTGGGAAAGTCACAAAATCAATTGCCTGGGTAACTACAGTGGAGAAAGGCCAGAGTCTGAAGACGTGGTCTTCGTTAAACTTATATTTATTTTCCTAATTCTAACAATTCCTTCCAGTTGTGACTACTATTATATAATTCAAATGGTTATTTCTACGTACTTTACTAGACACTACGTCCCTTTGACTTTTCCCCTCGACACGTATACTCGGCCCGAGCAGTAAACTGCCCTTAACCTACTTACGGCTACCTGCTTAAACCTACTAACTTAACACTAGGGGCTACTCTACCCTGAGCCGTTCCTATGCCTCTAACGGCCCGTACTTGGCTCGAATCACTGGCCCTATCTACTGGCTTAAGACAATTAGCTTAATCCCTTTGACCGTTCCCCTCAACACGGGTACCCGGCCCGAGCAGTGAACTGCCCTTAAATTACTTACGGCTAGGAGCTAAGTCCCTTTGACCTTTCCCCTCAACACGGGTACTCGGCCCGAGCAGCAAACTGCCCTTAAACTACTTACGGCTAGTAGCTAAGTCCCTTTGACCTTTGCCCTCACCACAGGTACTCGGCCCGAGCAGTGAACTGCCCTTAAACTACTTACGGCTAGGAGCTAAGTCTCTTTGACCTTTCCCCTCAACACGGGTACTCGGCCCGAGCAGCGAACTGCCCTTAAACTACTTACGGCTAGGAGCTAATTCCCTTTGACCTTTCCCCTCAACACGGGTACTCGGCCCGAGCAGCGAACTGCCCTTAAACTACTTACGGCTAGGAGCTAATTCCCTTTGACCTTTCCCCCCAACACGGGTACTCGGCCCGAGCAGCGAACTGCCCTTAAACTACACTCACGGGTATTGGACTGGGAATTGTCGTATGACCGGACTATGCCTGATCTATACGACCTGGTTTCGGACGGAGAGAACTCTGGAAGGGAAGGAGTGGAAAAGGTGATTTTGCTTGTCTAAGGTCTGGCTTATATTTCCCATTTTTCAAATTTACATGCGAATCATATTCCAAGAGAAATTATTACCTCCGTTTATTCACCCAGTTTGAATTTCTCCTGCGAATTATATCTTCAAGGCAACTTTTATACTGGGGTACCGTGTGCGAATCTCCATCAACCCAGCATTTCTTATGTGGGCTCTTTTTAAGAATTTCCAAATGAAATTGCACTAATGGTGCTTGTATAGATGGAAGGAGTTAATTGTAACAAATAAGCTTAAAAATTCGCAGCCGGGGATTGTATGAAATTTTGATACAATTGTTCCTACCAATAGTCATTTCAGTTGCTGACATCAACTAAGCTTGCTTTCATTATAACAATAAAGATGTTGTACTCGTTACAGAGGCCCAGGTTCGAACCCCACCAACCCATAGTGCCCATAAAATAAAAAATAAAACTTGGTCACAACCCCAGAAACTTAAGTATCTTTCAGAATTATTAGTTCATTTTCTGTGAGGAAATTATGTCTCCCGTTCATATAAAGTCGTGGTTAGATTGGTCATTTATTGACTGCACACAACTTATTACAGCTTAATAACCAAATTAATATGACTAGTATTAATAGCTTCTGCCGCCACTGCTGTTACTTTTTAACAAGTCTGACATAATTTTCAAAAGTTGCTCAGGTCAAGTTGGGCTTATAACCTGAAGAAATGAATTTAAATCACATAATCATCATAAATCATAATCATCTGCTCCCAGGTGCTCCCCGCCCCGGTTTTGAAACCAGTAAATATGGGCTTAGGATTCCTACTGTAAAATTTTAAATTATAATATATTGGTTATATGCCTCAACAACCACCATATCAGACGTCTCCTAGCCGGTTCTCAAACCAGACTCAGTGGTAGAAATAGTAGCCCTAAATGTATTTCACGCAGTCCGTTTTATTGACATGCCATCTTGAATTTTTTCAATGGACCTCGAAAATCTCCGAGTACGATTTTTCGTTGCCTTATCTCAATATTAGCCAAAGATATGAATTTTGTCCTGCTAGAACCGCAATTCCGGCCACTGTGCGGCACCAATGATTGTTTTCTGCTGAAAATAGATTAAGATAAAAAGGCATTGGGTGTTGCAAAAGTTATGCCAGTGGTTCACAATGCACTTGAAATTTTGCCAACTTGCAGTTGTTGTCTAGAAGCGGTTGTCCTCGCCCCACGTCCACCAGGGGTTGCCGCAACTAGAGGAGTAATATATTTAATAAATTTTTTAACTAAAATTTAAAATTTAAATTTATTTAACAAAAATTTTGGGATTCTTCTCCGCGTTGTAATGCGTCCGAATGTTTCCAACAAGCACGTACCATCGAGAATTTTGCAGACAAATTTGCTAACCGTTGCTCGCTCATCGAAATCCCATTAACTCGATTTACTCTGGCAACAGCGGTAATAGAACTTTTTCGAGTAGCTGTGCTGCATCCAAATGTATTTTGGTGATGTATTATATCTCCATCGGATAAACTTGTGGCATTGATAATAACGCTCTGGGAGGCTCTTCGGATTTTTCACTTTTGAAAAATTCATTTCTGCTCACTAGCTCGTGTTCTTTCGGCAAATCCATGATTTTCGCTAGTGGCTTCAATTTCTCAACACTCATTTCGAAAATTCAGTCATACGCAAGAATGCCCAAACAACTATAGCGGTACGCCTATACCTATAAGACATACTTATTTACAGCGCTCCCACGAGAACTCCAGCTCCAATACCCTTTTCTGTTTTCGATCTGTTTGTGAAGATGGGAGTTCCTGAGTACATGATATTTTCAGGGTGTTCCCCCCTGGTAAAGGTAAAGGGATTACATCCTGCAACTTGTAAACTAAATTGCATAACAATCTTCCACAAGTTCATAAAGCAATATAATATTTTTATATTTTATTTTTAAATAGTTACTAAAATTCAAAAAATATATTCGAGACATTTAAAAATAACAACTATATTTTTTGCGTGCTTTTATAAAAGTGCAATAAATCTCAACCAAAGTAATCTGTGTATAAGATTGTAACAATATCATGCAAATCTTGATCTGTTACGAATGTTCTGTATATATAAGCAACCCAATTAAAGGATGTTATGTTTTCGATTCACGAACGCACGCCCAAACACAATCCATCAGTAAATGAAAGTAAATATCCTTCTGAAGCATATTACAATTAGTATAATTGGGTCCTTACAGACGAGCTCAGAATATAAAAGATAAAGGTACTCTCGCGTGAAATATAAATTATCCTTAGCAGAATTTTGGAATCTTTCTATTAATAAAATGCGTGTCGCATGCAGACATGGAAATTGCAAGGCTTTCTCAAAGATACATTGGCAGGGATTGCTGGATCCTTAATTCGCAAATACGTCTTAAAATAAATCAATCGGTCGGCTTGGCGATTGCGAGAACACAGTGGAACATATAGACTGCTAATTTAAAAATACGCTTTCCATAATGGAAAGCATTCACTTTATCAATTTGCAGGGCCGATAATTTAAAGCAAAAAACCTCTAGAGTTTCAGCTTTTATATTTCCAATTAAATAAGGCAAATCTAGCTAACCTGTGTAGGGCCGTAGAAAATTTGTAGTATTTCAAGAAAGCTGTCGTAGAGCAAATCTAATGAAACATCCTGTACTCTTACAATGCATATTATTTGTATCGCCCCGTACGAGATTTGATTAAAACGTCGCCTGTTAGTGGTGCTTTTTTTATCTTCGGGAATTGAAAGAAGTCGCAGTAGTGCATGCTGCGGATACGGGGTCTATGGCATCACGACGGTCTTGTATTGGGCCAAAAATTCCCGAATAAGTAGGTACATTATCTTAATATAATTGCGATAAGTTGTTTCGCCACGAATACGGGCGTTTTTTCCGGATTGCTTTTCGCAAATGATGCAGAACCATACCACTTGCTGACAATAACGCTTGGTAAAATATGCTATTGAAATAGAAGAAAACAGTGAGCAGAATATTCGATCAAATTTGACGCTATTTTTTTGATCTTTGCTCTACAAAAGCAAGAGCAATGTCCGTTTGGCACTCCGTTTGTTTGAAATTTGAACTAATTTTGCTGCCATGGATGTCAAAATGTTGCTTGGATCAACCCGAGGGTATGTCAACATCACAAGAAACTGAACCTGATTACTATTCTACAAGAAAAATTGCGGAAAATAAAAACCATCCTGTCTATAAGAAGATTGCCTATTGAATCCGAATATCGTAATAGTGTTGCTGAATCAGGTATGGTTTTCGAGATAAATGGCAAAAACCAAAAAAATGCACTCTTCCGAGAGATAAGTAAGAATGCAATTTCCAATCATTCCAAGTTTTTTTTCTTCCTAAAAGTAGAGAGCAACACAACAATTTTGACGTATTATAAGTCATAATACCTCCGCTAACAACCTATAAATCAAAAAAATTTATGGCACTCAAAAGTTAGCTCCCCTATTTGGTAAAAAATTTAGTTATAAAAATTTTAAGTATTTTTGTTAAGATTTAAACTATACAATAAGTACAAAAATTATTTTTTTTATAACGTTTTTCATATTTTGTTATTTTATTTTTAACGTTCATATTTGAATTAAAAAGAAATATTAAAAATATAAAAAGAGTGCAAAAATGTGCATCATATACTCTTTTTAAAATAGTGACAATGATCAATCTAACGAATGATTTTCCAGCAGTAATCTCTGAGCATGGATGCAAAACAGGCAACTTGATATTTCTTTTACTAAAAACATCAGGTCTAACTGAAAGCTTTCTACCTTTCATCATCGCTGCTGATCGATTACAGTGCCTAGATTTTGGATTTCGAGCGACATATTGGCTTTAATCTTGCGTAATTGTGAAAAAATGTTGCTATTATCTCTTGATAGTTGTTGTCGTCTTTGTGGTTACCTAGAAACACATTTACAGTTTGGACAAAATTGAAACAGCCACTATGTTTATCATATCTTCTCTTATCTTCGCAATTGTAGTAACATGAGCAGGGAGAAATATTTCACCAGGACCTGACGTCTCTGGAAAAAAGATTTCTTTATTAGAATTAACCCTTCTAACTCAGAAGGCGCACTTCACAAGCAAAAGCCTGGAATCAATTGACCTATTCACCAGAATATAACATATATTGAGGCGAATGAGGCTCCCATAACCCATGCAATAAAATATTAGTAAAAATCCAAAACACTCCCAAACACTACTATCAGGGGTGCAGAGATAACAGAGAACGTTTAAGCACATCCTTAGTAAGAGCCAGGTCAAACATAGGACACATATTCACGGCCCTACACATGCGGTTAATAATAATAAGTTATCCGCAGTTATTGATCGATCATTAGTAAACAAAGATAAGATCATTAGTAAACAAGCCAATTACACCCAAACACAAAATCAGGGATGCACAGGCAGCTTAAGCCAAGTCAATACAAAACATACAAGGAAGGAAACTTTACGCCACACAAAAAAACAAAATCAAAAAGAACAAAGACAAGTGAGTACAACAGGATGGTTACAAATTATAAAGGTTCCTCTTTAATGTTAACTTGTCTACGTTAGTGCTGAAAACATCACCAACACCATTAGCAAACCTACACATGCGATTAACAGGCTCGAATATACCGTAACTAGTGCGCGAGAAAGCTATCTGAAAGTTCGAACGGTTTCGAAGGGAATAGGACAGTACTCTAGGTGATATTTTGGAAGAAAGTTCCGCACTGTCAATCTTTCCCTGTAGAAGCTGGTGTAGAAAAATTATATCGGCAACCCAGCGACGCTTCTCGAGAGTAGCAAGTTGAAGCAGTCCCAACCGATCACCATATGGAGGTAGAATAAAAGGGTCACTCCCCGGCAAAGCACGAAGGGCCGATCTCACAAATCTACGCTGCACAGATTCAATACGTTTAGTGTGAGATCCATAAAACGGAGACCAAACCGGACTAGCATACTCCAGCAGTGGTCTAACAAGGGATGTATAAAGATGGAGTCTTATGTGAGGGCTAGGAAATTCCCTGGACCAACGGAGGATAAAGCCCAGCATAGAGCTGGCCCTGGCAACGATATTATTAATGTGGGGGATGAAGTTAAGTTGCCTATCAAGATACACACCCAAATCCTTCGCTCCTTCCACGCTCCTTTCCTTTCTAAGATGCTCTCTCTCGATGTTCGGAGATTTTTGCTGGCTAATCTAGGAATGATTGATGTTCATCGATGTTCACAATAATGGGTTAAGCAATAATGGGTTAATAGTGTTACATAAAGTTTTCACAGGGTTTTTGCTGCTGTGGAATGAGGTCGTTGCGCTGCTTGATTTATATACAGAGGAAGCTGAGGGTCAGTTACATCATGTTTTCCATTTAAGCTGCATAAACAGGTTAACTTATGTTTTAGTAAATATATATTTCTTTTTTCTGGTAACCCAAACACATAACATTCCAAAACATACTTATTTACTTTTATGCGTACTTTGTCGTTTTTTCTATTTTTATTTTTAAACAAAATCATATAATTACAAAACCAAATCAAATCAGAAACAAAGAGGTGACGTTAAACAAGTTGACTGTTCAAATAGCATTTTATTTGAGCCTTAGACATGTTTAAGTAAAGTGCATTAAAAGCGTAATTAGGCCGACAGATGTAAAGGAAGTCATAATTTCCGAAAGGGCAATGAGAAACTAAGATGTTCAGACAAGTTAGTAGCTTCGGGGTATTAATTGTACCCTGCAAACATTTATTGTCGAACAGAATCCCAAAGACTCGCGTCTCTTCTGTAGAGTGCCCCCAAAAAGAAGCTGTAGCATATTCGTGTAGGAGGCAATATAACAGGATTGTTCTAAGGAAGGCAAAAGCCAAACTAATATGAACCAAACAAAATGGTGACCAGACCGCGGAGGCCTACTCTAAAAACCAATAAAGGCTCTTGGTGACAAAACAATCTAATATCAAATAACTACGCCCATAGTTGTTCCCGATCTTATATTCGATATTGTTCAATCATTGTTTAGTTTTCATTTTAGTTAGTTGTCTTCGACGTTAACGTTAAAATCACCGCTCAGTATAATTAATATTTTATCCCAACTTTTGATCCATAAAGCTGCACCTGTTGCAGATTCTCTGTCCCACAATATTCTTCATGGAAAGGCCTCGACCCCGCATAAATAGATAGTTGTAAACCTACCTTTAGAAAAGCCATATTGGAAGTGCCCATAAATTGATTAAAAAGTGAAAAACAGCGAATCAGAAATAAGCGCCCGAAGGAACTTACCAACTGTAGATATATTATCAACAAATCGTTAGTTACATTGTTCCTTTTGCACTTTTTTCAATTGGTATCATTGTTTAATTAGCATTGACTTTAAAAGGGATCGATACAAAATCCCGTTAAAAATAATGCCTACGCCAAAACACCGAAAACCAAATCCCTAGAAATAAAAATCTATAACGACAAAGTCTCTAAAACAAAAAAATCCCTAATGACGAAGTCTCTAAAAAAAAGAAGAAATCCATAAATTAAAAGATAAAACACAAATTTAAAAATAAATTCGTACTTAATGCAAAAATGCTCTTTAAAAATATCAAATCCAATTTCTCATATCTCTCATCGCATTTTTATATTTAATTTTTATTTTTTATTCAAGACGAATTTTAATTTCTTATTTTTTACAGATATTTGCTCTTGCCTAGATAGCAACTATTGTTGCAAAATCAGTAGCAAGGAAAATGACAGAATTTATATGCCAAAATTTGTAGTTCAAAAGCAGAAAATAAATAGAGTCAAAAAAATGGCGAAATACGAGCTGTAGATGATGATAATTCAAAAACGTACAACACATTTGGGATGGTAATATGTAATAAGTAATCGTTCCCTCATTATACAATTTATGAATTTTATAAAAGAAGGATTTAGATATTTTTTCAGTAGGGATTTTATTTTTAGAGATTTTGACATTAGGGATGTGTAATTAGGAATTTAATTTTTAGTTTATATGAAACAGACCCACTTCGTCGTAAAAAGCGTAAAATTAAATATTATTTTATGCTTTTTGGCGCTTTTTGTGGTGGGTTCAACAATTTTTTAAAAGCTATTTTTATATAGTATTGTGGTTAGGTAGTAATTTTGTTTATTTAATTGGGATGGTAATAGATTTAAAATGTTATACCTTTTAGTGCTTTTTGTGAAGTCGGTTCAAATTTTTTTTCAAAAGCTATTTTGTTTTTCAGTTTAAGTGTCTTTAAGATATACTGCTCGAAGAACGCAGCTCGTATAACAATGTAATTTCGACCGTTGCAGAGGTACTGCGCTGAACAGAAAGAAATACGAATTATTGGAATCCGTCACTCTTTCACGCCCTCACCATAGATACAAAATGCTTCCCCTTAAGTTCAACTTATACTCGGAGAATATACTCTACCCAACCAAAAATCCAAATCCCTCCACGCGTTATGAAGTTAGACTATCCCTTCCCTTCCCCTTACCCTAGGACCAACGTTTTATCCATGTCAGCAATGGAGGATCATACTCTACACACAAAAAAAGCCACCCAATTCGGTCCACGCGTTACGAAATTAGGTTTATCCCTCATACCCCACCCACCCACCAAGATATTTTTTGACATGAAACCACTCAGGGAATATACTCTATCAAAAAAAAGAATTATCCAAATCGGTCAATGAATTACGAAATTATGCCCTGTCACACATGAAAAAAAAATACAGGTCGACCTTAGAACTTCTTGGTTTTGGGAAGTAGGTTAAAAAAAGAGTGAGTATGGTCCAAATACTTCATTGTACCAATTAAAAATAGGTTTTTTTTATAAAAAATGTTTCTTTTAAAAAAACATTTAATAAATAAAAAAAAAACATTGTGAAAAAAAATTTTTTTTGTAAATAAATTAAAACAAAGATTTTGTCAAATATTAAATTATAAATAACAAAAACTAAAACCTTTCTCACGTACCGTTTAAAAAATCCGAAATTCCGGATGCATTTCGGAATGCATTCTTCAGCGGCCAACGCATACTGAACTTCAAACTTACCGTAAAATTGCGGGAAACTTTTCTTAACAGAACAACATGAATCTGGAACAGTTTACCATCTTCTGTTTTTTCCTCATGTTATGAGCCCAAAATTTTCAAACTAGGGGTATATCGAGATCTCCTTATCTCAATCCTTTAACTTATTTTCTCATCCTTAACTCCTTTACTGTTTTACCATCATAGAGCATAGCTTAAGCTTTGGTAATATCATATAAAAAAATAAAAAAAATCGTTTTTGTTTAACTCCAAAGATTGCAGTGAAACTTTGTGAGAAGTTTCTATCATTCCACCCATTTGTGTCAGCCTTTAAGGGGGTCGTCTACGTAGCGGCCTGATTTTCGAGCCTGTTTTTCAAAATTTATTACGAAGGAACGAAAAAAAGATATTCACTCACTTTTTTTTGTTTTTTGTTTATTTAATCGTAATCTTTCAAGAGGGAAAGTCATTGAAATTATATTTCTACATATTCGAGTGCAGGATGACCTCGAAGGTGCCCTCATCAGAATTTTGATATCAATTTTGCTGCAAGATTTTGGGCCAACCACGTAACCCACAACAACAAATGAAACTAATCTATAATTGTTATTACGTCAGCTATGCTTAGACACAAAATTCAAAAATCTCTCGAAATGGTGGACATTTTTGAAAAAAAAAGTTATTTTTCCCTTGTTTTTCAAATGTTTATTGCCTATTATAATAATAAAAAACAATATTTCGTCAAAAGCTCGTGTCTAACCATAGCGACATGTTTTCTGAGCAAGCAAAAAAGAAATCGAATCGATACGTGTAAAAATTTTCTTAAAATCGTGCAAGTAAGTTAGAAAAATACGACTTTCGGGAAAACGCGTTTAAAGGTTTACACAAGAAACAAAAATATTTTTACAGGATCTTACGATTAATCATCTATGCCGGGGCCGTAGAGTTCACCTTCCTCTTCCTGGAGTAACTCCGAAACAGTTTAGATGTCTTAAGATCGAGAATCGGTTTTAAACTGAAGGAAATAGAAAATTCGGGGTAGCCGCGGTCACAGGGAGCGCGCGGAAACACCATGAGCGAGCGTGCTCAACGTTCTATTGCTCAATAATCGTGAAGAGTTTACCCAAATCCTTTAAAATTTCTCACATCTTCCAAATGAGTATTATGTAAAAAAAAAATTTTTTTGCAACTTCATGCGTAGACGACCCCCTTAAAACTTATTTACATGAATTTCTATCAAATTTCCATTTCGTAGTTTGTTATAATGAATTTCTCTCGGTCAAATCTTATTGTGCTCTAGACAAGAAAATTCTTTAGCGACACTTGGTATGGAATTTCACGCTCAGGCTAAGGATTTGTAAACCCTTTCCATTTCTGGCTACTGAGCCTTATTTGAAATAAAACTGAAAACTGTTATACTCTTTGATTTTGGATCGGATATTAAATATATGAAATTTTCATTAAGGCGTTTGAGCGTTCCCCATATGCGGAAATTTCGCAGGATGTAAAAGCTTCTTCCTTTCATTTTTTAACAACGACGACTTTGCTAGTTTAATTGTGTATAAAGGACTGGCTATTTGATTTGTATATGAATAGCGTAAATTCGTTGTAGTGACTGTTTAAAAATAATGAGATATTTTGATAAGACTCTCTCCACATCATTTTTGATTCTGTTATAATCAAAAGCCATTGGAATAATTTCTTAACATTGAATTGAGTTTCAAGTTTGTATAAAGTTGTCAAGATTAAATAAATCGTCTCAGCACCGACACAATTTAACTGGCGACACTTGACTTAGGACAACTCTAGAGCTTGTCAACGACTCTTAGAATGACTGACAGGGAAAGCCTTCACCCAATTACCATTGGATTAAGAAGTCCCTTTTCATTATTTTTAGGGACTTTAAATTACTTCCACTAACAAATCTTATAATTAAATTATTTGAACATAAATTTTTAAAATTCTACGAATAAATTCGCTTTAATGCGACTTGAATGAACTTTTTGGTAAAAGTTAGATGCCCCATAAACAAATTATTGCTACAGTCGATGCTTCACAATTTTTTATTGTATATTCCTTTAAGTAAATATATTTATCTATCTCATTTTCATTCCAATATTATAGCTATTAGTATCACCAAATCCGATGTTGATGTTTTCAAGTTAGTAGATTGTAACGTAATTGGGGCTCTTCGGGCTCGACGGATGAATTAAGACACTCATTTACAATCACAAATTTTCAGAATTTTTATCACTTCACTGATTAGTTCGTTTCACAATTTTTTTAACAACTTTTCTTTATAATATACCGCTTCGCTTCACCTTTTTACACTTATGACTTCAGCGGTTAAAATACTACTAACTATTCGCATTATCACATATAAACGCTTCGCAGTCTAAATCAGGACTAAACTAACCAGGCTGCTAATCAGCCCTATTTATACTACTCAGCTTAGTTCTAGATGTTTCCATTACACATTTTCACCACGCTTATTCACCACAGTTTCGCGTCGTCCTCGACTTTATACGTTTGATTTTTAAATATTTCTGCGGTTCTTCTGTTTTACTAATCTTACATTGGTCTTTGTACCTTCTGGCAACTGCTTTTCAGATCTCAACTGTTTTTCTAATCGTCCATCGGATTTCTGTTTTTCGAACAGATAGTCTAGCGCTAGCCTATCTCTAATTCCTTGTTGTTGGTCCTCTTTTCACGCTTAGTTCGCATATTTACACATTTATCATCTAGCTGGGTGTTATGTAATTAAAGATCCCTGTAGCACCACAAAAGCCGCTCCTGCTGAGAACGTAGACTTTGAATGCATTCTTCTGCGTCCTTCAATTTTCGTCGTAGTTGAACAATCTCATCTTCTCCAGAATTGCCGCTTTCCTCGGCTCGATGTGAGCAAGACAGTCAGTCTTCGAACAGGTTAAATCTTCTCGTTTGGTGATGCATTTCCATTATTTAAATGTCACATTGTTCTTGTACTCGGCATTTCCGGCACGTTCTTGACTCGTTTTCATTTTGCCACATTTGTCTCTTCATTCTTTCCTCTTCATTAGTCGTTCGCCATTGAGGTTCTCTCGAAACACCTCCATCGCTCCGGGCATTTTCAGTTGGGCTGTACTCTGACAAGTGGTAAAGGGTCTTCTTTCTGCAATCACTTTGAATATGACCTTCTTCTCCGCAGAACCAGCATTTATACCTGCGACAGGGCATTATTGCTTCCTTTCACGCTTTTTCTTCAGTGTGGCAATGTTTTCAATGCTTAAGTTTTCTTAAACAATATTGCTTCGGTTATCAAAAACTGACTGATGCCCGTATCGTGATACCCTTATAAATGAAACAATTAAAAATGTCTAGAAATACAATATAGAAATATCTGATTTTCTTAACAATGTTCTTAACAATTGTCGTCTCGAACTTTTGAGTTCCAGAAAATTCCATTGTCATCTGGAAAGTTCCAAACAGATCTGTTTTCGAAATTTTGCGATTTCGACAATGCTCTAGAAAGTTCTCGAGTGATCCATGGAGAATTCGATTAATTTCTAGAAAATTCCATTGTCATCCGGAAAGATCTAGACAGTTTTTCTTTTTGTAGTTGAGGTTACGAATTTTTACTAAAAAAGAAACAAAAATCACACAAAATTCAAATAACTTGCCGACCAAACACTTGCAAACGGAGTTGGATAAATTGTTTGAGCGGCACATGCTCACCATGCTATGGTTCTTGGGTCCCAGACCAGGTCTCCCCGTGGGTTTTTAAAATTGAATTAAAGTATATACTCTGTGCTGGTGTCTAGCTTGCTTCAATGCAAAAACAAGCCATTCAAGTTCCTTCACTCCCCTTACCGTAATTCAATTCCATCTAAAGCCATGCCAATGCATCGAACGGCTGTCCCCTAGGCTTAGGACACATCGTAAAAAAAAGCAAAAAATAAATCGCCTTAATAATCAATCCTTTTCATAAACAATACTAAATAGGGCGTAGAAATGCTTAAAAATGAAAAAAAGTGGGTGTCCCAACTTGCAGGAAATTAAGTGTCCCAACATGCAGATACCAGAAAACATTTTTTTACCATAATAATATTGTTTTGCACCTTAAAGAATATAAAAATTTCATAAAAACGCATAAAAATGCTTTTGATGATTGATGGAAAATATTCGTAATTTTACATTACACATTTTTTCTTTTATGTCAAGTAAAAAGTAGAGAGATTTCTTCCTCTATATATTAATAACAATTTACGATTTTTCTTTTGAATCTAACGATCCGTTAACCAGTGAAAAAAGTGTTTTAATACTCACTTCTCAGCAGATAATTATTTTTCTCTATTATTGAATCCAATACGTAATGAGGCGATGAATAAGATAAAGTTAATTATGGTATTATGAAATTTTCGATTTATATTAATGCGAGTAATTTTTTTGAATTATATTTAAAACAACTTATAGATTAAGATTTATTTCCTGCGAACTTTTTTTTGTATTATCTCGAAAATCGTCGATTGTTTCTGGAAGTAATCCAAATAAATTTTTTCACAATAGTTCTTGTTTACAAAATAGCTTTCGTAGACATTTTCTCATTGCGGTGCTATCCGTATACATAAATTAAATACCCATAAAAAAAAATACTGAAGTATTTCGTTATTAATGCAATTGGCGGATTAAATTATTTGAAGTGAATATTTGCAATTGCATATATACCCAATTAGGAATCAATATCATTTATTTACAAGCTTGGGTACACTTAAGCCTGGTTTCTTTCCCTCATTAAGTCCGGGTTCATATTTCTTTTTTATGTAAATTTTGCTATAATGGTCATGACGGAGTGAGGACCTGATTAAGTAGCCCTATTCCTCTCACCTCCTCTCTCTCTAACCCTAGTCCGGACAACTGTCCGAGTTAATAGGGACTATGTCTTATTGTATGGGCTCAGCATAGTCACAGGATGGGGAGAGATAGCCCAATAAGCCCTTTAACGTCTATGGGCTGAGGTTGCTTTCTTCGTCAGGGGGCATGACTAGGCGATCCTTTTTATCCTTTCTTTTCTGTTATCCTTTTTGAATTGTGCTTCCTTTGGTTTTCTTCCTGGGTCCTAAGGACATAAAGAGTGCCCGCAAATAATTGTACGGATGAGTATACCGAGGGTGCACGGCTGCTATAACGCTTACCCTGGTATTCCCCATAACCTTCCATATCCCTCTTGGTTGTGAGCTACGACTAGGTTGTGACAAACAACTTAGTGGTGCTCACAACCCTCAATCCAATTCATATCCTCATGCTACCGCTTGATGGCAGCATAGGTACATGAATTCTCCACCATATCCAATAACAAACCGATATTTCTGTTGTCTTGGACAACTTAAATCATATGATGAATATAAAAAGTTACTCCCCTTAGTTCAGAAGATAATAGTATTGTCGTTGATAACTTTTTGGATTAGATTAGATTTAAATAAACAACATTACTTTCTTAACAAGAGCGAATCAGTTTAAGGTGTCATTCTTCACTATTAACTATACTCCGATAATCACATTGAGTACACAATTTGGAAGGCGTTCAAAAACTAAGACTAAATACCTTGAAAATGCTCCACTTTTCATTAGTAAGATCAATATTAGACTGTGCGTCAGTAATTTAGAGTCCTTATTATCAGACACACGTTGATCGCCTTAAATATGTGCAAAAATCAGTTAACAAATGTATTAAATATTTTAATAATTTTAATTTCATTGGTATTTCTATGCCGGGGATATATTAAATAATTGATAATGTACGTTTAGAACATCCGAGTTACATACATATATTCTTGCTTAAGTATTGGCAGCTTTTCTATAACTTTTCATGTCTGCAAAATCATAATGTTTGGTAGCCAAAGAAATAAATAAATAAATATCTAGCCCTTTTGCATATACGATGATTAAGTGCACAAAAGCTGTATCTTCAAAAAACTTGGTTTTAAATTAAAAGATTTGAGAAGCTGAAGCGTGTACCGGCAACGCGTAAGTCAAAGTAGAAATTTAAATTGAATGAAACTTTCTATAGTAGTTTTTAAATGAACAAATTGCCAACTAATCAGCCACAGAAAGTATTAGTCCTTGAGCGTCGAACCTGAAATATGTGTTGTTGATATACTTCATTTGTCACGTCTGTAACATATACTGAAGTCTAATTAGGCATATAACGTACGGGAAGAATACAATATATGCCTAAGAAGCTGTTTTATCGCAAAACCGAACATTTATTGAAAAGTGGAGCCACAACATTTGTCCACTTAACCGAAATGTAATTACTTTTTTATATTTGTGTCACAGCTTAGTAAATAATTTTTTATTCAAGCAAACAATTTTTCATCCAAAATTGTAAGGCTCAATTAGATGTCAATTGCATACACCATGAAAGGGTTTCTTAAATTTATCAAAGGATTAGATTTTACTTTTACCTAAATTGGTTCCTTAGGACTAACGCAATTTTGTCTAAAATGAAACCTTGAAAACTCCTTTTTCTTCTAAGGCTCGATAATTAGTAGGAAGTTTTTATACTAATTACCTCAGATTAATTATCTTTTAATTGGAAATGTGCGGTTGGTTATATGTTTTAGCTTGTACATAGCTTGCTTACTTCATTTTAATTTAAAAACATTTAAAGCCTTCTTAGTATTGTTACTTTTTATATTACCTTGGGACGGCGCTTATTTATTTATCTGTTTATTCATGAAAATACATACAAAATGGCGTCAAGCTGGGCTAATGTAGCTCATAATGAGACTTGAGTATTGCGTTATACGGTTCAGAATGATAAAAGCTGTAGTAGTGACTTGTTTAAGTTTTTAAAAGATTAGAAGAACAAGCAATTTAAAACAATGAAATATTATTTTATAAGTTTTGTTGTGCACTAGTATTTAATGGTAGCGCCTTTTGCTTTGACTTTAGCATTTATGCTTCTTGTAATTGACTCAACATGCTCTAGATTGGAATCTGTACTGGACCCCAGGAAGATGCCGAATTGGACGACCGCGCAACTTATGGAAAAGATCCATGCAGAAGAAAGGCATCGCAGAACCGGACCAGCTGGAGAGTCGGTGTAGTAGATGCCCTATGTCACACCAGGGGTTAAAGGACACAGAAAATTGACTCATACAATTTTTCAAATACTTCAACAACCACCCCTTTTGAAATGCCTGTACTAGTTTCTGGGAAATTTGTGGCTTCCGTTCCTCTATGCTTTTTTTTATTAGATGTTTCAGTTATTTTCACAGAATTTATTCCGAGTCCTTCTTATTTGGATTACAATATTATCTGAAAGAAACAAACATTAAAAATTTTAATGGGAAATAATAACAGCAGTCTACAAATACTTCCAAAATTTTATTGCGGTAAATAAAATCTACCATTTCTATAGTTAAATTTTCCGCTGAATGTGAAAATCAAAGTTTTTTTGTTGGATCAGGTCTGACCAGAAGTCAAAATATAATTTCACATTATATCATTTAATTTTCCTAAAAGTAGAGATTAATACAAAAAGTTAGTTAGCTAGTTTAGTTGCTACGTTCAAAACAGGTTAAAAAATGTATTTTCTCCAATTTTTCAAAAAAATTTTTAGTTTTGGCAACCTGTAATTAAAAAAAAATTTAACTCAGAAAGTTAGCTACCTTATCTTATAGGAAATTTTATTACAAAAAGTTTAAGTATAATATGTCCATATTTTCGCTTCATTTTACAAAGGTTATGTTAAAAAAATAAAGCAATGTAAAAATAGATTTATTTAAGCAACTGGAATTTTCTTAAAATTTAAACTATACAATAAGTGCAAAAATTATTTTGTATGATTTTTTTTCAGCTTTTGTTATTTTATTATTTTTGTAACGTTCATTTTTTAATTTTATAAAAATTATTAAAAATATAAGAAATGTATTTTGTTATTTTGAAGAATTTTTTTCAAAGAAAATTTTTTACTATCATACACTTTTTTATAAACAAAAATATATTTTGAATTGGTATAATGGGGAATATGCGTCCCGCCATATTCACTTATTTTAACGGACTTCCACAAAACGAGAGGTTGGAAATTCGACCCGTATTCTTATTGTTTTGTCTATTATTATATATGACCGAGCATAATTTCGTATCGCGTGAACCGATTTGGATGATATTTTGTCGAGTAGAGTATGCTCATCGATTGGTACCATGTCAAAATTTTTTTGTGGGACGGTGGTTGAACCTAACTTCGTAACGCATGCATTGGTTTGAATGGTCATTCCCATGGGTAGCATTTGATATCTAAGGTCTTAAAGGGTGACTGGGATTAGTTTCGGAACGTGTTGTGTATTTTAGATAGCTTTATACAGTATCTTCCATTGCTTTTAGGAAGTTGTTCTTCTTCAAAATGTCATAATAGATATAAAATTAAATATTACTGTATGCTCTTTAGCGCTTTTTGTACATTGTTGGTGTACCAGCATGGAAATCGGGGCACGCACTACAAAGTAAAGGGACTGACCTTTCCTTTTCCCGTAGTCACTCTAGGTGCAAACTTTTTATATTATTTTCCAATAAGGAATATATTATGTACAACAGAATCAAAATCGTTCTACGGATTACGACGCTAGGTGCCTGCTGACCTCGCACTCTCATCCTAAGCCACAATTTTTGTCATAATACAAATGAATAAAGGAATCAGCCAACGTGATACAAAGTAAGGCTATAATCCTTTACCACTTCCACCCCACCATAAATTTTTTGACATGCTACAAATTGGGAACACACGCCTACCCATCCCCCACCCCACCTAAAGTCCAAATTTTTTCTACTAGTAACAATTAAAGATCACACTCTATACAATTGTTATTAAATTAAAACCGCTGTATAAGAAATGCGGCAACCTGAAAAGAAAGGGAATAAAATTTCTTGAAGCCTTCGTATTGTAGGCTTATCTATTTGTTAGTTGTCCTTTAGGATATAAGTGTCAAAACTTAAGTGATACTGCCGAGTATTTTATTTTCAGAGATAACAGTCGAATCAGCGACTAACTGCTACAAATAATGCGAAGGGATTGCTGGGATGAATACGATGAACACAAAAAAAACATTGGAATCACGCTTTGATAAAGCAAAAACAGTAAAAGGGACCAGGCAATTTCACTATTACAAACCATTCGATACGAAAAATTTGAATTGTAAGGTTTTTTCTGACGATCCAAATAATGTTTGTGTAATGTTTGTTTGTGAATAATGTAAATAAAATTATAACCATATGTAAATCTAAGCAACATTTAATTATTGTTTTATAAAATTTATATATAATTTTTTGAAGTGTACTAAAATTTAATTTCGGAAAGAAATTGTGCAGATTTAACAGAACAATACTGTAGAAAATTTTTTTTTCTATCTATACGAGAAGTTGGCTATTTTTCTATTTGTTTATTCACAAATTTATTATTTATAAATAATTTTGAAAATTTTTTATGAACACTTTATTTCATCTAAATTGTAAATTATTTTTTGACCTACCATAAAAATTTCATAAACTTTTACTCAATATTTACTGAGAAATCGCAATTTAAAAAAAAATTTACATAAAAATTCATTTGTTTATAACTTGCTAAATAATGCAAATTTAAAAAAAAATATTTTAGAACATTAATTTTGATTCAATAAATCTTCAAAGTTGTACAATAAAAAGTACAAGTTGAACAAGTTGATTTTTAGTGTTCCCACTTCAGAAAATTTGACTCCCTACCGGACTCCATCGCGTAGAACGATGATTACTTTAAAATTAGAGCTATAGTGAGACACAGTTTGGTTGGATAACGTTATAAAATTTGAGTCAAGTTAGATATAGCGTAGTTTCCCAAATTACTTAGCACTTACCTTGATTATGTTATTGAAGAAGAATTACGTTATATAAAGTTCCCCGAAATTACTATTGTTTTGAGAATACTATGAAATTCGATCTCAATTAAATAAGATTGAGTTAATGTAGAAACTTTTGAAATAGTGCGAAATTAGATTTAAATGAAATAAGACAACCTGGAAACTCCGGAAACGGCGAAAAATAGGTTTGGATTAAATAAGATTAAGTTAACGTAACGTTTGGGATCGAAATTAGACTTGAATTATATAAGCTTGATCTGACGTATAAATTCTGTGAATAGTACAAATTAGATCTAAGTTAAATAAGATAGAAGAATAGTTTTTGAATAGTACGAGATAAGAGCTAGGTTAAATAAGATTTAGCTCCTTTAAAATTACAAATCTTGTAAATAACATGTTAGGTGGCAGGGTACTGCACGGAGATAGATTAAACAGTTTAGTAGGTAACAATCTCGTAGCTCGCCGAATCCAGCCAACGCAACAACCAGAGCGGCGACATGACCCCTAAATTATCCAGAAAATATTGATGCCCAGACCAGAAATCCAACCAGGATTGAGAATAAATTTTACAACAGTGGGACATCCGTAGCCCAGGGCTTACCGGAATAAACACACAACAAAATATTAATGGCACTGAAGATGAAGTTAGCTATCGGAATAGAAAAATAACAAAGCACCATTAATTCCACCGTTTGAGAAACGCTGTCACCATAGTCGGAAATGCCAGCGGTGGTGCCTGACAGAAAAAGCCCTGGTATGTGAAGCTATTGTCTCGCACCGGGCACTTTTTGCGAGGGTCTTTGGATGGGGCATTCATCGGCGAAGCAGACATCTTTAAAAAGAAAAAAAGAGGCCCAAGTACGCACGGGATTATAAAAATCAGCGAGGTCCTGCAACCAGAAGAAAAGGACATGGTGAGCAGAGTGATACGGCTAAGGAAAAAACCAAAAGCCGTGGAGGATGGGCGGCGGATAGCTTCATAAGGCATAGACCTACTTTTTTCGGTTGTACAGAATATGATTCCTGATTGATAAATAATAACAATTTTGTACCTAGAGTGACTACGATGATTCGCTGACTGCAATAATTCTCCCTTCCTGTGTAGAGAAAAGTGGCGCACTACGGTCATGTTAAGAATGTTCTAAGGTGAGTGTTCTAAAAGGTCACAGTGACTAATTTTGTAATATTCTGCTGCATTGGGATAATTTTGTTAGTGTACTACCTCTGCAACTGTTGAAATCGCTTTGTTCGTGCGAGCAGCATTCTTCGAGTCGTATTTATCAAGACTCTAAAAAGTAAAAAATAAAATAGTTTTTTTAAAAAAATTTTAACCGACTTCACAAAAAGCGCTAAAAAGCATAAAAGAATTTTTCATTTTATATCTATTACGACATTTTGAAGTTGGTTTAAATTCAACCAATAAAACAACTACAGAACCAAAATTGAAGATAATTCATAAATGTGACCGTTTCAGCTTACGGGATCATAAGAAAGGACGATTAAATACTTTTGTTGTAGTTGTTTGGTTTGTTTGATTTGCACGTCGATCTCGAATTTTTATTGTTTTTATTTAAAATTTTAGTCTAGAAAAAGTGTGGGCGTACCGTGCTTGGTTTGTACTATTTCGATCGTCTTTTATTGATACTTGCTGCAGCGCTCTGATGCTGTGTGTGCCTGCTTCAAGCTGGGAATGGGCGAGTCCTTTTTTAACTCGGGTCAAAAGGTCTTTTATAAGTCTGTCAAGCTCGCCTTCAGTCAAACTTTCACTCTTTAATCTATTTCCCTAATTCCGTTCGTGTCAAGAATGTGCTATAAAATGTCTCTTAAATTACTATACGTTCAGTAGTGATATTTTTTTATATATTCAGAAAATGAATAGATTGAAAATTATACATCTTAAATGTTCAGCTGTTTTTTACCCCATTTTCTATGAATGCTAGGAAGGTTGCTGTACAAGGAAGTCCGATTCGATTAGCAAATACGAATACACAAAAGGAATTGATTACGACACTTAAATTAACTTTTACTTAATTGAACCTTTTAGTTCGATTGCCGATTTTAAGATAGGCAGACTTCTCTGCTAGAAAATTCGACATTCCCTTCTTATAGGAAATACTTTGTGTGGTGACTATAAAGTTACAACTGCAGCCATTACCATCACAGAACACAATTTTCTGGTAAATTTACTTTTCTGACATCCGCTACGGATGTGGTCATAACATTTCTTGCACTTGCTTTAATTTTCTCTTCCAAGGTCTCTTTTCATATCCGAAAGCCATAACTTTCGATCGAATCTGCATTATCTTTGCCGAATATGTTGGCAAGTCATCCAACTTAAAATTACATCTCAATCTTATTTGGAATTTTGGAGTGCTTTTAGTTTTATGTCTTCCGTTTACTGTTTCTGTTTAATTTTGAATTGATTAGCCAAAAAATTCTTCATGTCTGTGAAATCATACCTTCTAAAATGTATTCGCGGTTGTTGCCGATATGTGGCGTTATAAATATTTTTCTTGATTGCCGACACAACTTTTCTTTGATCACAAAACTCATATTTTCTCAAAGTTTATTTGTCGATTTGTGATAGGGAGCCGCTTTTAATACCTTGATAACGTAAATTTCCTCTTCCTGTACAGATTATGCATAACAAACTTATTTACCTGTTATGATGTTTTGCGTTTTTATGTGATTTACCTGAGATGAAATTCCTTTAACTTTAATCAAGTTTTGATAGAATTATTCAACGAAATTCAGATTTACCGAGTTTACTACTGAAGTTGTGTTTTCGGGAGCGAATGGGTTAGACTGAGTCTTTCTAATTTATTACTTTCAAGATGCATTGCACTGGAAAATGTTTACATAAATCAAGAATTTGCAGCAGATGATTTAAAACTATAATTTCCTTCAAGACCTCGGGATGAATATAGATTCTTTAGTGAGATCAATCCCGTTCAGTAGAATGATTTATGCCTCGTTTTTATGGTTAACTCAATGTCTTTACGTAAAATACAGCATCATGTCCGAAGCAAAGATAATGGCAGGTGAACTAGCTTTTAACATTAACAGAGGGAAAACACTTTCCATGTGGATGGGGTGGTTATACATGTACATCCTGTAATGCAAGCAGCATGCCGGGATATATATGGCATTAACGACGTATCTAATATTGATATAATATAATTAATATAGTCATATGTATAAACTGTTTTCTACAAAATTTTAAAATGGGAATTTTCAAGAAACTAAATTTATTGGATAAATACCAGCTTTATTGTCTAAAACCTAATGTTTTTTCCGGTACAACATAATTTGTTTAATTGTTAATTATAGTTTAAATGTCATAATTGCATTACATACTAACAGAATGCAGCCATCTGATATTACCAGCCCAGTAGTAAACGTAAGGGCGACTTGTAATTTTTACCCGACTTGGCAAAGCAAAATAGGTTACGTGAGTATGTGAGATAGTTGGTTACCTCGTACAGCCTAAATTACTGAACAGACTTCAAATGATGTCAATTGGCGTTAGATTTGTCTTCAGAATGTTTTCTAGGATATATGACGTCACATGAATTTTAAAGAGCAGACGTAAATTAGTTATTACTAGTTCTGAGCATGAGCTTCCTCTTTGAATCATGTCATGATATTATTCGCTTACTCGATTATCTAAACTAAAAAGTTGTAAATAAAAATTAAAGTTCAAAGAACTAAAATCCGACTATGCAGAAATCGACCTGAAAAAAATTATACAAGATTATTCTTGCCTGAATTCATATGACACGTGATATATTCCCAGTAGTAGCAATGACTATGAAAAATATTTTGCACATAAGTGGGGTGGATGGGGCTACTATTGAAGTCTAACAATCAAATCTTATAATCGAATTTTATCCCCCACTTCCCATTAATTTTGGACAAATGTGTAGTTCCTATGACAATTCAATATTATGATGACTTGGAACTGATTTGATGATAGAGACGGAAAGTGAACGACAGCTAAACGGCTTACAGTTGCCCCTCATATTTGGGCTCACTTGACGATTTTATAACCAAAATCAATGTAATAATCTAAAATATGACAGCTTATATGCAGTATGCTAAAACATAGTATGAAATGGTTAGAAAGTTATTTGATACTGTTTAGAGCAGGACTTTCATGATAAGAACATTCTTTTCCTTAATTAATTTTTATTTAAGGGAGGAAATAGGGTTTGGACAGCGTTTTCTCAATGATTTTCGTGAATTTTTTTATAGTATAAAAAAGGAATATAATTTATTGAAACTTTGAGAATATTTTATACATATATTTAAATATATACTATAAAATTTCCTTGAAAAATACCGAAGATATTAGCGACCCCATATTGCAGGTTACAATCAGACTCAGCATTTTGCGTACATTCTGGAAGCCGCAATTTTCATCTGAAATCAAACGAGGTTGGAATTTACTTTTATTATATGTCTCTCTTCTATATCTACCTAAATGCTATAAAAAAAATAGGAAATTTAATTTTTTACTGGGGTCAAAACAAAAAAGCATGATTTTTTGCCATTTTTTACAACTTTATTTGGAAAAAAAATTATTTTAAATAATGATAATATTCTGATTTTAGGTTCATATAGAGCGCAATACTATGAAGAAAGTAACTGCCAATTTTCAAAACGATTGGTTGAAAACTTTTCATACTAGCGTGTACGCAAGTTCAAAACAGGTCATTTGAGAAAAACGCGTTTGAAAAAATAGTACCAAGAAAAGCAAAGTCAAGGCAGTCATAAATTTGTTAATCTGCTATTCCAGCACCATAAAGCAATCCCTCTTCTTTTTGAAATTCCATACATAAAAGGACATTTGCTGGCATTTTACGTAGTATCTGTGACCCCACAAATACATGCTACGTAGTAAGTAAATGTGTACCTGAGTGACCGCTCGGTTATACACGTGGCGCGCTCGGGGCCTGAAGAAGAGCTACTCACTTAAATGGCTTATAACAATAGAACGAGTCGGAATTTTCATTTAACATTTTTGGAACATATTTTTAAATAGTTTTACTAACAATTTATGAAATAAAAAAAACTCGATTTTTTGAACCGTCTAACCCTAATTCCCCCCTTAAAGAAGTGGATTCTGGAAGGATTTAAGGATTTCTTGAAAAATATTTATAGTAACTTATTTGTTCTGGTGGCAATGGATGATTTTAAATATCAGGAAGAATTTTTGTCGAATAACATCTCTTAGTTTAGTTAATAAAAAAATAATAAATAGTCCATATTAATAATGAATAAAGGGATAAATCGAATAATAATATTTTAATATACATATTGATAAAAATAAAATAACAATTTTCAAAGATTTAAAGGCTTACGCTTGTGTGTTATTGTTATTATTAATATTCATTCATAATACTCAATAATCATCATACTGGAAATTTGGTCGTGTGAACCTCAAGGGTCGCTCTTAAGTCTTCATCTAAGTTTCATCGAATTTAGGTCTAACTCAGTATTCCACGTCAGTAAAGAGGGAGCTCTGTGGTAAGAAATATACGAAAATTATTTCTTTCTTTCTTTCAAATTCATCTAAACAGATTACTGCAAAGTTAAATTATAAATTTTAAAATTAAACTGGAAATTAATAGACTAAAATAAACGTGGGTCAACAGACAATTCCATCTACGTTAATGGCGTTAGCCAGGACAACGTTTGGGTAGGCCCTTCAAGCGCAGGCTGTAGAAATGCACATCGAAGTTGGCGAAGTATTCTTTGAAGAGGCGCGACATCGACGTGATGAGCTGGTTCATGCAAGAAACGACGGACACGAAGTTATGATTCCTGAAGGAGCGGTAGTGGATGGAATTCTGCCCGCCCGCCAAGGGAATTAAGGGAACTCAGTCGATCAGTATAAGAGATACGTACCAAAGGATCATTCCAGGGAAGTTTACGGAAAGCAAACCTAAGAAATCTGCGCTGTATTGTGGTTGATGTGAACGACGAAGTAGGGAGCGGATACAGGGCTAGCATATTTCAAAATTGCTCTAGCGAAAGTGCAATAAAGGAACTTAGTTAGGTAGCGATCATCAAGTTCCTTGGACTATCTTTCACGATCGAGTCCACATGCGTGCACTGCCGATATTTAAGGAATGGCGATTGCTTAAAACCAGTCGCAGAACGGAAACAGTGGGAAAAGTCTTAGCATAGCCCACTTAACATAGAATTTTACTACTGGTCATTAGAAGTGAAAGATCATTGATATATAGGATAAAAAGGAGAGGGACAAGAATGCTATCCTGAGGCACCCCCGGGGAGAAAAGGATTTGGTCGCAGAGAACTCCCTGAAATAGGACATGCTGTGTAAGATTTGAAACTCGAGGAGAGACAGCTTATAGACCACGCTTCCATGGTCAATCCTATCGAAGGTATGATGGAAAGACCCCAAAAAAAGCCCGCAGTGAAATCGAAGTACGTTGTCGATGAGTGACTTAGCATAGCACACGCTGGCAATCGTTCGATAGTTAGAAACGTCAGACTTACCGCCTTTCTTATGGAGAGGAATTAACTCAGAAGTTTTCTAAAGCTCAGGAAACTGGCCGGAACGCAGATTTAATAAATAATAGAGGACACACGAAAGATACGGTTTGCATTTCTTCAAGAAGGAAGCCCATTGGGACCACCCGAGAAGATGTCCGCCAGATTAGACAAGTATTCAGTAATAAGTGCATCGACAAATACTAAGTCTTTGGTCTCAAGTGAGGTAGGCTGGAGCCGCGTCAAGTGTGTAAAATCAGAAGTGGAGATATCACAGTAGGAATCACAAAAGTAAAAACGAAGTGAAAGGATAAGGGTCACAAATGCGCTTCGAATTAATAAACCTCCAGAACTGCTTGGGAACGCTACGCAGTGTGGGGTGACAGAGATCGGAGTACACTAGGTAGTCATCGCGACTTCCTGAGGCATAGAACATCTTCTTAACCCTCAAGTTTCTTATATGTCGCGGGGCATCGTCGAGGCAGGGATGAAACAAATGAGGGGAGGCCAACCTAGAAGTGTCAATATAAACATTTCGGAAAAAACGTTGTAAAATGCGCCCAAAACCAGAGCGATATCGCATTATCCTAGCACGCACGACCAATTCCACGTAGGTAGCCAGTCATCGGCGGACGATAAGTAAGCCCGTTTAGAGTTAAAGAATAAGTCGCCAAGTAGAGAAGAAGACACGTTGGCGATGTCGAAACGCTTAAAGACGAGGAGTGTAGGGTGAGGACACTATTCAGGAAATAAGGGGCTGTAACGGTAGCTACAAATATAACTTTTAATCCTTATTTAAAATATACATCAGTTTGATTATACGGTTTCGATAAAATTTTTTTTAAATAATGAATATTTTCAATCAGACTGTACAGATAAAATAACTGTCACACATATTTTGGTGAACTTGTACACTTCGATAAATATGATGAATGAATAATGTTAAACACAAACACTTTAAAATTTATAATAATATTCAATCATTGACAATCAAATACTGTACTCTATAGAGAAAATTACTACAAATCTATGTATCTGTTTTAAAGTAGTACACAAAAAATTGTATTTCAAAAATTAGTCTAATATAAAAATAAAAAGTTCGAAATAAAAATAAAATAAAGTTTCTCATTTAATTTAAAGATATTATGTACTTAAAAACATTTCAGGTATAAAGACGAACACAAGGTCCAAAAGCCTTCCCGAATCCTTAAAAACATAACGACACTGAACTAAGCCGGAAGGTGCTGCAAGCAGTAGGTACCCATCTAATAACAGAAAGATTGAAATCGCCGAAAATAACTATGTTATACACTTGTTTTTGTGATTCACTAACAATTGATTCACATCCTTCACTTAAGCAAATTCTCCGCATGAAAAGTCATAGAAATATAATAGCTATCGAAATATCATTTTGATAGCGGTATCACAAAAAAGTAAACAGTCCCAGCTAAGTTTACGTGAGGTCGGTTTGCAGTCCAACGAAAAAAATATTTGTTCACGAAAGCCTCACTAAAACAAATTACGCTATCTACAGAGAAGCTAAAAGACTGAAACGTCGCAAAATATTACACACCGTTTTCACCAGAATTGGACAGGTTTTTATACGTCACAGTGGTGATGCCCCCGCTGAGAAAGTACTTAACCTTGATTATCTCATGAAGACCGGATCTTATCTGAACAACAGACTGGATTTAAGGTCTGTCACCTCAATGCGCAGAGTCTTTATCCGAAGATTGATGAATTTTGGTAGTAATTCATTAGATATCATACGTGTCTGTAAGTCCTGGCTTAAGCCATATATGTGGAGGCGGAGTTGGATCAATTTGTTGAGCCACATGACCACCATGCCATGGGTCCCGGGATAGAGACCAGGTCTCCCCGTGAGCTTTTATTAAGAAATTAAAATAATCCACTCCGTCTATGGGCTGTTGTCTAGCTCGCAGCAATGTAAAAACAAGACTTTCAAGTTTCCTCACTTCCCTTACCCAAATTCCCTTCCGACCAAAACCATGCTAACGCATCAAAGGGTTGTCCCCTAGGATTTGGCCGAATCGTATAAAAAAAATATATATTAGTGATAATCTGATTTGACTGCCATGTTATGAGGTTTTTCGTAATGATCGTGTGAGTAGGGCTGGTGGTGGTGTTGCCATGTTTCTGAGGAGCGACTTGCGTGGTCGTGCTGTTGTTTGATCTGGTGTAAATGCATCAATCGAATACATACTCGTTGAAATTTGCTTAGGGAACAAAAGGTGTCTTGTCGGAACGGTTTACATTCCACCCACTGTCAATGATTTTCTTGTTCTTGAGGAAGATCTTTCTTGCATCTGCCATCTAAATGAACGCATTATTATCGCAGGTGATTTTAACACTAACATCTTAGTCAATAATACGTTGACGAATTCTCTACGTTCTATGTTTGGCACATTATCTCTAACTGTTGTGAACTCATTGCCCACTCACTTCACGGATAGTTCACCTACACTCTTAGATCTTTTTATTGTGGCTGCTTCTGACTCAGCTCTTTTCTATTACCAAATCGATTTTCTGCTTTCTCTAGACATGATCTAATCTTCATGGCGTATTACCTCGGTAACACTAATAACACCTCAATATTGAGCAACTCATTTCAGATGCACAAGCGGTTGACTGGGGTATTTTGATAATCGTTCGGGATATCTTTTTGATACAAATGTTCCAGTAAGGACTAAGTCTAGCCCCGTTTCCGATGTACCCCGGCTTACTGCCGACATACTCTCTTTAATTCACCAACGCAACAAAGCATATTAATATTGAAAACGTTTTAAAATTCCTGAAATGTGGAACAGCTATCGTGTTTTGAGAAATAGATTTACTATGAATGTTCGGAAATCCAAGGCGTCGTATTACAACTCAAAACTTGACATCAGGCTTCCCGCCAAACGGCTTTGGGGTAAACGTAACAAATCCAACATTGATGAGGATCCTGATGCACTTACCGAAACATTTAGAAATTTTAACACACCTTTTAATTTCTGTGGTGATCCTTGCGAATCTGTAACCGACGGTATCTTTTCTTTTGTTAATGTTAATGAAGAACAGGTTACCAGCGCTATTTTCTCCATAAAATCTTGACCTTGGCCTTGACAATATCCACCAAGATTTCCTTAAACTTATCCTGCCCATCGCTTTACGTTATATTACGCATATTTTTAATACTATTATAACAACTTCCGCCTTTCCTTCTAAGTGGAAATTGGCTAAAGTTATTCCAGTTCGTAAAACCTCTCGGTCTACGACACCTGAATCCAGACCGATTTCTCGTCTACCATTTTTGTCAAAAGCCTTTGAGCGGATATTTTCCTTACAAATCAACGAACACCTAAAGGCTCAATCAATGTTGATTGACTTTCAATCAGGTTTCCGCGCTCAGCACAGCTGTATCTTGGACTTGCTTAAAATAACCGATGACATTCTCTGCAGTATTTCCTCGGAACTGATTACTGTCCTTGCATTGCTTGACTTTTAAAAAGCATTTGATAAAAAATACGCGTCGAACTTAGAACCTCTTTGTTTTTGGGAAGTCGGTTAAAAATGACCATTATCTCTTATCGCATGTACACAATGCGTCGAAAGCGTCCACCAGCTAAAAAAAACCTAACCCTTTCGAGCTGGTGTTGAAGACGAGCCAAAGGAATTTAGCTTTTCTTTATTAGAAACGCCGATCGCGTTAAGAAATATTTTAATATTTCTTACTTCGCTCGAGTTTGAACGGTTCAGTTCGGAATTTGCAATTCCAAGTTATTAAAAATTTTTCATTATCTCTTAATAGATAAACTTTGTCGTAAGTTCGACTTTACCAGGTGTTCCGGTAGGCTTATTTGGTCCTACTTAAAGGGAGATCTCAATGTTTTGTGTGTGGTGATTCTGTGTCCGGGCTGCTTCCTGTTTCCAGTCGCGTGCCGCAGGGGTCGATACTCGGACCTTTGCTTTTTTTGTGTTTCATTAATGATCTCCCTACGGTTGTTAAGAATTGCAAATATCATATTTATGCAAATAACGTTCAAATATACCTATCCCGCCCGCTAGGGCTTTTTGAAGACCTAGTAGATAAATTATTTGAGGACCTTACTGCAATATCAGGTTGGTTAGAGAGGAACAAACTCGTATTAAATGCGTCGAAATTTAATGCTATTGGTATTTACAAGTCGAACTTTGATAGTTCTTGCTTACCTCCAATAGTTATTGATAATGTGGTCATCCCTTACGTGAAAGTTGTTAAAGAGCTGGGAATTTTGATCAATAGTGAGTTATCTTGGAATAGTCACATTGACAGTCTTGTCTCAAAAATTTATGGAACCCTACGCAAACTGTCTTTATGGGCTTATTTTATGCCTCGCGAAACATATATATCTTGTCAAGACACTTTTTGCACCCATTGCTGAAATCTAAGTTCGTATTGCATAGACCGATTTAGATAATTATTTTATTATTGTATAGAGTATCATCCCCCATTGCTAATAATTAAAAAATGAATTGGCCCCAGAGTGGGGTGGGTAGTCTAACTTTGTAACGCGTGGACCGATTTGGAAAATTTTTTCTTTGTTGGGTAGAGTATGTTCCCCATATAGAGGTTGAAAGCCTGGCTATGAGTGCGGCCTACAAACTAGAGGGAGCCGGTCTCCTTGGGGAAAACATAGGTAAGGGCCACACGACAATAAGGGAGATTCTTGAAGCCACACCTGAGTTGGCCATGCTAACTGATCAGATGCCGGCAAGACTCTCACCATTTCAACCATCCCTAATACGGGTGGAAAAGCGTGAGACCTGGACGCTTCCAGCTGTCCGTCCAGGGGAGCTAGTATGGTATACGGATGGATCCAAGACTGAATCAGGTGTTGGGGCAGGGGTCTGGAGCGACTTTCCTCGATTCAGTTTATCAGTGGCCCTGGGAATGTATACCACGGTATTCCAGGCTGAGATCTTCGCCATACTGGCATGCACCTACGAGATCCTAAGAAGAGCCTATAAAAACAAAAGGATCTCAATCTTCTCGGACAGTCAAGCTGCAATCAAAGCAATTGCTTCATCTACCACCAGATCAAATCTGGTGTGGGAATGCCAAAGGAGCCTAGACGCACTGTGTAGAACTAATCAAGTAAGCTTGATCTGGATACCGGGACATCAGGGCTATACAGGAAATGAAAAAGCAGACGAACTTGCTAGGAAGGGGTCTAACACCCCTTTCATAGGGCCGGAGCCGGTCTGTGGAATACCTATCTGCACGGCTAAAAGGCTAATAGCAAACCGCGCAAATGAGGGACATAGGCTGTATTGGAACAGTATTGAGGGGCACGCTCACTCAAGAAGCCTTATGCCCTCACCGTCGCCGGGTAGATCCAGGGAGCTCCTCAAGCTGAGCAGGTCGGCTGTTAGAACCCTGGCAGGCCTATTTACCGGCCACTATCAGCTAAGGAAGCACCTGGTGAGGATAGGCAGAGCCATCGACCCCACCTGCAGACTCTCTCTGGAGGAGGATGAGACCCCATTACATGTGAATGCCCTGCAGTAGCCAGGAGCAGATTTAGACTATTCGGGAAACCAACCCTGGTACCGAGCGGGCTGAAGGACTGCCAACTGCGGGAGCTGTTGAACTTCTTCGGAGGGACCGGCTTACTATAAGGAGTTGAGAGGGTTAGCACAATAGGCCCGGCCTGGCCGCGGCGCTTGAGAACCTCGCACCTCCAAATTTAATCAATCAATCAATCAATCAATGTTCCCCGATTGGTACCATGCCAAAATAAATTTTGATGGGGTGGGGATGGGGGTACGGGATGAAACCTAACTTCGTAATGCGTGGACCGATTTGGTTAATTCCTTTTTGGATGTATTGAGTAGGGGGGGGGGTGAAGGAGAAGTCAAACTTTGTAACGTGTGGACCGATTTGGATGATTCTTCTTTTGATGTGTAAAATATGTTGCCCCACTGATACGACGACAAAAATGTATGAGGTAGGGTGGTCTGCGGAGTGGGCGTTACCCAATATCTTACTTACTTCACACACCTATTTGGATGATTCTTTTTTGTTGTGACCCCCAATTGCTATTCTATGGAAAAATGCTTACCTAGGGTTAGGGTGGAGGGAGGGGTAACTTAATTTTGTAATGTGTAAACTGATTTAGATGATTCTGAATGCAAAGAATGTCTTCAGATAAAAATTGTGGCTTGTGGTGAGAGTTGCAGAATGGGCGCGCATAGCTTCATAAGGCAGATATCAATTTTGATAAATGATAACAACTTTGTACTTAGAGTGACTTCGATGATTCCCAGACTACGATAGTTCTCTCCTGCTGTAGAGTACGGTTGCGCACTAGGGATATGTTAAGAATTTTCTAAGGTGAGGGTATTAAAGGGTGACCGTGACTAATTTCGTAACATGTTGCTTGATTCGGATAATTCTGTTTCCATTCTTTAGAGTGCATTACCTCTGCAACATTTGAAATCGCTTTATTTTTACGAACAGCATTCTTCGGGTCGTATATATGAAGACACTAAAAAATGCTAAATAAAATAGTTAACAAAAATTTACCGACTTCATCAAAAGCGCTAAAAAGCATAAAATAATTTTTAATTTTATATCTATTACGACGTTTTGAAGTCGCTGCAAATTAAACACACAAAGCAACTACCCAACCACAATTGAAGATAATATATAAAACTACCTGAACGTGCCAGCTCACGGAATCATAAGGAAGGACAACTAAATACTTTTGTAATAGTTGTTTGGTTTGTTTAATTTGCACTCACTTCAAGATATAAAACGAAAAATTATTTTATGCTTTTTAGCGCTTTTAGTGAAGTCGGATAAAAATTTTTTTAAAAAAACTATTTTTTAATTCTAGTAACTTGTAATTAATGTGTTTTCTCCTTCGTCTTTATTCCTTTTTCTACAGGAGGGCTGTGATGGTGAATCCAACATTCCGGCTCCCAAGGACTAATAATTCTTTCTGAATTTCTGAAATTGAGAAAAAGTGGGATATGGTTCTCTGTTTGTTCGTCAGATCGGTATGTATGTATATTTTTTGTTGTTCAATTAAGGCGTTATACTACTATAGTCTTAGGCTGATTTGGTTTGTAAAGGGCATTTCTCTGCATCAGGCTCTGTTATGGTCATTAATCACAATTTCCATATTGGGCGTTTTATTTCATTTTATTTCCCCATTCTTGCACGAACTATTTCATCCTATTCTGGATGAGTTGCAATGATTCTTCCTTGCTTGTTGTTTTTAACAATAACTAGTAAATCTTCAATTTGTGCTACCATTGTTGAATACTCCTCAAATGTAAGTGGTGGTCGGCAATAATTCTGCGTAAATGACACTTGGTTGGTTTTTTTATTTCTGTCTCCCACAATCCTCCGAAATGAGATGTTGCAGAAGGAATGAAGTTTCATGTTTTATTATCATTTGCTAGTAAGGCTGCAATTTCGGATGGAATGTCATGAAGCACATGTCCATATTTTGTTGTTGTTAACAATAAGACGTTTTAATGGTAAATATAAAGACAGGATAACCAGATGTTTAGTAATATGAGGAAGATTGAATAAACTCAATCGAACACCGACTTGGAGAAAACCAGCATTGCCCAAAAAGTGGCATGTGGCATGAGGTAGACTAGTGTAAAGTGAAGCATCTTGATAAGCATTCTAGAACTTGGCTTTAATCGGATTCAAAGAGTTAAAAACTTACATTTTTGTTAACTTGGATTTATTTGGTATTCATAATTTTATTAACTATAATATTAGCTTTTCTTCTGTCATGTTGCACTTTTGTGGTGTTCGTATGTGCCATATGTCATTAAAGCATCGCTTTACATTACAACCCCCGGTTGGCATACACAAAAGTGGTAGTATAAAATATTCATGCATTCAAATAAAGTTTGCACTTCTTATTTGATAGTACGAGAGTGAATCAAATATAAACGAGACTTTTGTTTCTGAGCGAGTAAGTTTGAAGAGAGCGAGCGGCCGCTTCCAGGGGGCTTATATAGGAATGGCAGGAGAGGGGAGAACAGGCGGTCGATCAGTTCCAAATGGTTTGCCAGTAGTTGTCACGATGTCGAAGTTACAGGTGCATCCTGCTGCGTAACGCATTATTATTAAGTTTTTTCCTCAGAAAGTAGTAAAACCAGTTCAAATTTTGAAAAGATTGACTGCACAGTTTGGTGATCCAATGCTGCCAAGGACTTTAACATTTTTTGGCACAAGGAGTTAAAGAAAAGACGTGAGCGGGTTGAAAATAGGAAACATACTCCTCCACGACAACGCTCGGCCCCATACTGCATGTTTAACTTACCAACAATAAGAGGAAATGAGATGGACTCCACTTGAGCATCCCACTATAGTCCTGACTTAGCGCCCTGCGATTTCCATCTGTTTGGATCGCTGAAACAAGCACTCAGAGGACAACAATTCCACCACGATGCAAGAGTGGAGACCTTCACGCGCCATTGGCTCCTTACACAACCCTCTTCATTTTACGATGGGAAAAATTCCTTTCCGAAGCAAGAGATTATTTTGAAAAATTATAAATGCTTGGCTATTGTATTAAACCAAATTAAATTTTTTTATAAATAAAGTCTCCTTTATATTTGATTAACCCTTGTATTAGTGCCTTTATTTAAAGATCGCTAATTTGGTAACCCTGCAAGCTTTTCACTTTGAGTCAAGTACCTCCTTTTAACCACATGAGTTATCAGTTGAGTTTGACCAGGAACAAAGGAAATAGTGTCAGAATGGATAAACGAAAAAGTTTCTAAAGTGCGAACATTTTGTTTTTTGATGCGAGGTGTATATAAAAAACACTTAATCCTCCTTCCTTATGATCTCATGATCTGAAATGTTAAAGTAGTTCTTCGATTGTAGTTTTGTAGTTATTTTGTTTGTTTAATTTGCACCGACTTAAAGATGTCATAATAGATATAATATTAAAAATCAGCTTATTTTGTGTGTTTATTTTTTTGGGAAGTCAGTCCAACTTTTTTTTTTAATTATCTTATGTACTACTCGAAAAATGCTGAAAAGAAACTTCTAAAGGTACGGCACTCTGTAGACAGAACACATAATTATCCCAATCCGGCAACACATCCCGAAGTTAATCCAAACCACCTTTTCACACCCTCACGTTAGATACAAACTTCTTACCTAGCTAGTACGACAACAACTCTATACAATAAAAGAGATTCTTCAAAATCGGGGCATGCATTAACAATTTGAAATTTTTTTATCATTTACCAATGAAGAAGCGTATTCTGTGAAACCGAATGAAAATCATCAAAATCGGTCTAAGCCTTAAGCTCCGATCCCCCAAAACAAACTCCCTCTATAAATATTTATCGTGGTATCAATGAGGGAACATCACAAAAAGAATAATCCAAATCGGTCTACGTATTACGAAGTTAGCTTACCTCTCCCTCACTCGTAACCTAGGCCAATTTTTTTCCTCATACTAGACATGGGGGATCATACTCAATACAACATAAAAAGAATCATCCAAATTGGTCTATTGCTCTTTTTCCTACCACTACCCACCCGATAAATTTTTATCGTGGTACTAATGGGCGAACATATCCTATACCAAAAAAAGGAAAAGGAATCATCCAAATCAGTCCACGTGTTATAAAGTTAGACTATCTATCCTCCTCCCCCCTAAGTTCAAATTTTTTCTTATATTATCAATTGGGGATCATACTCTATACGACAAAAGGAGAACCATCCAAATCTGTTAACGTTACCAAAGTTAGGTTAACTTCCCTCTCTCCCCACCCTCACGGCTACCAAAAATTTCAAAACGAACTTACCCCACCAAAATGGGATCTATTCTACGCCTTCTTTTATTTTGAATATTTATTATTGATCTTCAACCTGTTAACGTTACTGCAGATAGTTGTATATTTCTAGACCTCTGGATGGAGGACACTATTTGTTGATTGAATAATGATCTGATGAATGTGTTTAAATAAACTAGTCAAAATTATTTGAATCTTCTTTCTCTCTAGTTCTCTTAACCCCTAGTGGAGTACGGGGCGGAAGAAGAACTTCACCCGATTCGAGATAACGATTGCAAGTGGACCTAAAATTTTTAATTACTGATATTACTCTGCAACCCCCATGGGTTTTTTATCTTGATTTGTTGCAAGAATAAAATAATCATGGGTCGCCGCCGGGTGGATTCGAACCTGGGATCTCAGGGTTGGTAGGCCGACACGTTATCACTTACTCCACCGAAGACTAAAATAAAAAAAAATTAAATGCTTCCCAATCGAATGCTATTATAATCCACAAGTTTTTTTTAGACATTTCTTCATTACTAAAAGGTTTTTGTGTAATTTGTGATAAGATGGTTATTCGCTATAGAGATTCAGTTAAACATCTTGGCATTATTTATAAAAGGTACGTATACATATGTCGTGTCTCTTAGACTTCCTTCGGCTTGAATGAGATTAAGTCTTCTTCATATTTCTTAAGCATATCGTTGACGTTACGTTAAGAGAAGATTATCAGACTTCGACTGATCATTACCCTTGTTGCTTGAATGGACTTTATGATGAATTTGTTACCTGCGCTTTGATTTCCGCACCTGAGCTTTGATTTCCGCACCTAAGCTTTGTTTTCCACACCTGAGCTTTGATTTCCGCAACTTGAGTTTAAACTGAGAAGATGTATTAATGCCCGCGACGACTAGATCTGTTCACGTGGAACTCTAGTCGATGGAGAGATGATAATCCCTAACCAAATTTATTCCAGTAAATTTGGTTTGATGATATAATTACTTTTCTGCTTCTATTTCTGTTTAATCTATCACAAGATTAAGCATGATGAATTACACCAAACTAATTCTCTAGCCCTTTAGAGAATTTTCCAGCACCAAGGAACGAAGCAATAAAAACTCAAAACTTGTTAAATTCAAAACGTTAACACCTTTAAGAACAAAACTGAACTAAAGTCACAATGCAACTTAGAGAGAACTGTACAAGCTTGTCCAATCGGTACTTACAACCCTCCCGAATCCATTTCTACGCTAGTCATCTGTGTATAGTATATTTATGAAATTTTTTTTAAAAAACGTCTTATATATAAAAACTCAACTTGCAATCACATTCACAATTTTATTCAAGTTTTGTATTAATTTACAATATTTACTTATAAATCAGCAATTTCTTTTAGTTTCATTATTAAAATAAATATTTTTTGTGTAAAACAAAATATAAAATTATTTGCTGATTCAAATATAAGGTAAAATATTAAACTTGAAAAATTGACTAGATATTTTCTTGTGTTCAGGTCCAGGAGGCTTTAAAAAATGATCTTTACGCTCGGCTTTATACAGTGTGATCACTATCGTAGTCATGGTCGTCATTGCCATTTAACAATCCATTTGGAATGACTGTAATCGTTGTTTCTTGTAATCTGCACGATATAAGACTAATAATATTATTGCAGCTTCTGTAAAATACTAAAAAATTTACCTTCGAGTTGTGCTTTGATGACATGATCTTCTAGAAGGGAACCTCCGTGATATTGTACTTGTTAAAGATGTGTCTCGGTGCCCGGTAAGATCTCTGTGCCTTCGACGTCCTGCAGTAGAGCCTTGACAAAATAAATATCTAAATGTGCAAAAAACTTAGTCCAAACAAGTCCACACACATTGACACTACATTGTCATGCACTTGCGTTGTAGTAGAACAGTAAGTACCTATTGAAATGCTTTCGAAAGGCACCGCTGACAAAATAGAGCGCCACTGGATTCGCACAACTGTTCGCAAATGATAAGCAAAATCCTACTATCCGAAGAATGTGCCAAAATGCATTGTAGTCATCCGATGCTGTTGGCCTGAAATTAAAGGAACGATAGTTTTGTGTAAAATCCGGGACAGTAAAATCTGACAGTTATTTGATTAATTTAAGGCTAAGAAATTCTATTTATATAAGATATCATCGGAGTTGTTAGCAATCAATTAAACTGCCAGATAAGAAATTAAATTAGCCAGGATCCACAATAAATCACTCTGAGTTGAAAAGGAGGTATTTGATTTATTTGAGATACCGATAATCATTAGAGCTTATTAATAATGAAAAGTATTCGGCAATTTAAGTCGATTGAATTATGGCGAGTCCATCGCTTGTATCTAGCTTGCCCTTCTGCAGGATTCGATTGAACTATCATTTCATTGACAAAAGTGCTGACACACTAACTCAATTACTCTTTAATATCGATTCAAGGATGTAGTTAATTTATTGCCGTTTTACTGTAGCGTCAGATACAAAATTGAGTGAAATGTCAAATTGAACTGGATTACCGAGGGCTAAGAATTATATTCCTTTTTTATTATCCTGGATTTGGCGGTGGAGAGCTTTGGAGGGCTACGTCACATAGAGGATGTAAGGTGTATAAACTCTGATACAGTTCAATGAGCTAGTAAATTGGTTAAACATTTGTGAACAGGATTATCTTGTGGGGAAATGTCGTGTGCATAAACGATACTGGAAGGAAGATTTTATGTACTGAAGATTTTGCAGAGAAAATGTTTTCGATATTAACCAAATTAAGTGTTATATCCGTAAATCTTTTGGGGTTGTTGCTGTTTTAAAGAAAAATGATTGAAAATTTATTCGAGAGACTTTTATCATAAATCAGAGAGTATATTTTAGAAATACATATGAGCTCCCGTAATCATTAATTTGACATTTACCAGATAAAGTAGTTCTGTAACTAATTCTTATGCAGTATCGCATTGTGGGGATAGGGTGTAGTAGTGAACAAAGGGCCTAGGCTCGTAGAGAGTTGCTCCCACCTCTTTTTCAAACAATCATGCAAAAAGTAACTACCTAAAAATAATACTTAAGTTCAAAAATAAAATAAATTCCATAGAAAGTAATTTACAACACTAGGTTACTACTTGTTATGGGATATGTGCGGAAAATTTTTTCGAAAAATCTGTGAGCATGATAACTCAAAAAGTTATTTATTAATCCCCCTGAAATTTTGCTCACATCTTTTCAATGATATAACTTTTTATGTGAACCTACATAAAATATCTACATCTACAAATATAACATTAATAAAATCTAACCATGGTTGCTTGAATATTTTATTCCCCCTGTTGCAAAGTGTAATTAAGTGGATGAGATTTTGTATTGACAAGTTCACCACCACCCCGAGAGTCTATATGATAATCGACGTACCAGTCCCTATCGTTATCTCTTTGTGTGACTTAGGAATAAACTGTGATAGTGAACTCAATTTCCGTTCCTACATTGACAGCATAATTAACAGAGCTAACTACGCGCTAGGGTTTGTGAAGCGCTGGTCTAGAGAGTTCTCCAATCCTTATATTTCCAAATCTCTCTACGTCTCCTTCGTTAGACCTCTTCTTGAATATGCCAGCCAGGTATAGTCACCTACACAAACAACTTACATTAATAGGATTGAATCTGTCCAGCGTAGGTTTATTCGCTTCGCTCTACGTGAGCTTCCGTGGGCTGACAGATTCAACCTTCCACCCACTGAACTGATCGACTTACAACCTTTAAGTAAACGTCGTGATGTTTCCGACATTCTCTTAATTCATCAGCAATTAAGTAGTGCCATAGACTGCCCTTCAATCCTGCAATCTTTATCCATCTATACCAATCCCAGACACTACTCCAACATGACTTCGGAACGGTGGAGAAATATCAGCTACTGTCTCACAACACGAAGTATATGGCCGGAGCTGAATCAGAGCAGAACTTCAAATCTCTTATCCTTCGATAGAAAGCGCATTCGAACACTCGTCGGCGTCATCACCGGACACTGCCCCATAGGAGCTATGGGCATCAGACTCGGCGTACCATCGAATGAGTTCTGCAGAAGCTGCAGAGACGAAGAAGAAATTGAGTCCATAGTGCACCTACTCTGCGAATGTCCGGCTTTAAAAGAACGACGACTCGCCTGTTTGGGAGCAAGGTTCTTTGACAACCTGGACGACTTAGCGGAGGTAGCAATGGTGGACCTAAATAGATTCTTACAGAGATCTGGATTGTTTTAAGGTCTGACCATGCATTTTATTTTTTAAGGGCATTCACAATGGGCCTTCATGGCCTCCGAGTGAATTTGGTGCTTCTTAGCAACAAACAGCCCGACTAACCAACCAACCATACCAATCCCCGCAACCTTAGGTCCACTCCCCTTTTCCGACTCGGCCGCCATCGCACAAAGTACGGTCAAAGCGAGCCAATTACCAGTCAACGACTTTTCCTCTTTTGACTTCGATCTGAGTAAATCATACCTTCATAAAGCCTTATATCTTGATCCCGCCCATCTTGATCCTGATCGCCTACCTTAATTCTTCTTCCTTACGCCTTCTGCCAGTATCTACTGTATTTATAGCTCATATTGTAGCTTATACTTTTTATTTTTATGGAACAGCTTGTATTAAGCTAAAATAAATAAATTCACTATTATTTTGGAATACTTCTTCAGTATACGGTTGAAGTTTGGAGCGGGATGGAAGTGCTCTTTGCGATCCCCAACTGAGACTAGGTAAGAGCTAGTGTTATTGGCTTCGCTTCAATCAATCGTAAGATGAAGGCTGGTAATCACCATACATCTCACTTTCTCCTTAAAGTTCAATTTGGACAAGTTAAAAGACGCCAGAATTAATGTGTGGGTCAATATTTATGTGAATTCCGAACCACCGACACTACTTTGCAATACCAATCCCAGTCCTTTAAAGTAATCTGTTGTCCGCAGAGAACATCCAAGAGTCGCTGATGGTGGGATTCGATGCAACCCTTAACCTAACATTATCGACCACTAATCATAATATTAATACATAAAATATTGTTAGTTTTTGCCACAAGTAGAGAAGTCATCTGACACGTAGTGCAAATATTGTTCTATCAATAGTCCGTACGGGGCCAAATTAGGGCACTTAAAAAATAATATAAAAACGAAGTCTGAACGGACTTTGGTAATTTCGTTTTATAGTTTTGCCTACTAGTTTAATTTAGTTTACTGTTAGCTTTAGAGCACATTGTAGTCTGATCGAAAATAGAATCCAATTCCATTTAAGTTTGCCAATAGAATAGGTAATTGGTGCTTAAAAGAATTATTTTTGCATAATATATACTAGGTTTGACCAAAAAATACGCCGCATTTTGGAATTTCGTGGGCTATACAAGTACGATTGTCACAAATTAGTTTCTGTGCTAGTACACTTGTTCCTGACGTATCGTGACATTGGAGCCATATTGGATTAAAGTACAGCACCGTAATTGAATTTTTGAATGTTGCTTTTGGCGAATCTGCTGTAAATAGAACAAGCCTTTAAAAGTACAAACTTTTCCAAGAGGACTGTGAAGGAAATTGAAATGACGAGAGCTCTCTCACGCCTCATCATATTAAAAAGTTTGCTCCGAGAAAATTTCAGTCAAAAGCCAAGTTGAATAGAAATGAGTCAGGAGTTGCTGAATGAAGTCAACCACTGCTGAAACGGGTTATAACCCGCACCCTACGACTTCTGTCTATTCCCGAAAATGAAAAACCGGTGAAACGACGACATTTTGCCAACATTCAGGAGGTAAAGACAGAATCCATACTGAAAATTGTGTTTCAACAATACTTCGAAAATTGGGAAAAAGCAAGTGTATTTTATTTGATAGGGATTACTTAGAAGGAGATAATATTTATGAATAGAGAAAAATGAAAATTTCGCGTATTTTTTAGCACACCTCGTATAAAGGTTTTGGTGCAATACTGAACAAACTTCGAAAAGTTTTTTTGTGAACTTTACTTAATCACGTTGTCCAAATATATATTTTCAGAGCATCAGTAAACCAAGATATACTTTAGAATTAAGACTAACCCATATCAGATCTTAAGCTTCAACTAATATTAAGTAAAAATTTACTTACCAGTAGTAAAACCATAGCATAAATAAGTGAGATGGAAAGAAACAAATCCCGAAAATAACAACAAATGCCAAAACCGTCACAGCAACCTTTCTTCGTGCTTTTACCTGAAAAAAAATAAAATAAATATTACCTAAGCACCTTTAAACTCATTATTTTAAGATTTTAAATAAATAATTATTTAGAAGAATGTCTAATTCTAACATCAGAATTATTTCGTTCTTATAAAGTGAATTTATTGTACTAATACTTATGTCAGTGACATTACAAGCATCCAATTTATTGCATCTCGTACTTTTGATCTGCTTTTTTGCTTTACCTCTCATTCCACAAATAATAAAATTCAAATTTCTTATATATATATATATAGAATGCAAATATTTTTTGTAAACCAATTAGTAACCAATAGCTATCTCAAAGAAAAATTACTAAACGAAATTCGTCCCGTTAATTTATTTAAAACAGCCGACCAAGTATTTAGTAAAAGTTGGAAAATTTATTATTATTTATTAAACATGAAATTAAAATCTTTACCTTGATTTTTAAAAAAAACCTACCTGATATGATGCTTTTTTACCCAAAAATAATAAATGATTTTATCTCGTCGTTCAATTTAACGTAACTACTTATCTCTATGAAATTACCGATGATGTATCGCAAGGTTTCGTATTTTAACTCACTCTTTTTCTTGCGACGATGTATCACAGATACTTGCTTGTGGTAGAGCGAACTGTGTCCTGTTTAATGCTTCCGAGATTTAATCCTATCTTCTATCGCTCAAGCGCAGCTCATCCCTTATTCTGTTGATTTTTTTCGATGTAATAAGTATAGATAATTCGCATTCTTCAAAATGTAAGACGAAGTCTGTCACACTTCTACCGTTACTTACATAGTTATGCTCTAATAAATTTTCTAGCCTGATTCAGTGTAGAATACTTTCTTCGTATACAGGGTGTTTCAGATGTGCCAAATTAAGTAAGGTGATAGATCTCACCTAGCCAATGCAATTTTCATGATATGCACATCACTACTTCATTTTTATTTTGTGATCTACTCAACGCAGAAACATCAAACAAACAACAAACAATTTCTACCATTGCAGGTACAGTCACTTCCAAAAGTGAAAGAAATGTTTTGCGATTATCTAAAATCAGACTTGTAAATAAAGTACAAGTATAAGTACAAGTACAATTACCTTGTACTTAGAATTTTTTAAGTACAAGTGCAATTACCTTGTAATTAGAATTTTTTAAGTACAAGTACAATTCCTTGGTACTTGTATTTGATACTTGTAATTGTACTTATAAATCACACAAAAGTACTTTAATATCTGATCTTAATTACTTTAGTACTTAAAAATTGTACTTAAGTAGTTTTAAATTCCTTTTAAGTACTTTCAATTCCTTTTCGGTATTTTTAATTCCTTTCAATTACTTTCAATTTCCTTTAAGTACTTTTATTCCTTTTACGTACTTTTAAACACCAAATTTCAATACAAGTATTCACTTATTAAAACAAAACACTGTGGTCAAAATCGCTTGCACGCAAAGCCACAGATTTAAGGATAAAGTTATCGTCGACCCAGTGACAGGTATATCCCAGAAAGCTACGGTGCCTGGTGGACCAGATATCAGCAGTAGTGCAGAAGTATTATACTTCACAGATGACATGGTGGCATTAATTTTCGATACCACGTTTTTCTACTGTGAATCCAGGAGCTTCATAACTCGAGGTCGGCTGTTGACACAGAGTAAAGTTCTTTGAAAGAGCAATAGGTTGGCAAAGGATTTCCTTTCAACAGTTGAAACAGGTGAGGCTGTGTCAACTATAAATGATATCAAAAGTTTGTCGAACTCTGCCTTGAAAGACTTCGGTTCGCCAGATGTTATAGGGTTATTAATGTCATTAGAACTTTTTCTTCACATGCTAGTGTATTCTTCGTAGCTATTTGGGTGAATTTTTTTTAAATGTTAGAGATTCTTTATAGTTTTTTTACAACTGCAGAAATGCCCGATTTCTTATAATGCAACTAATTAAAGAAACAAGAAACATTGTTTTATTATTTTACATATTTTTACTGTATATTCAACGAAAGCCCATGCCATCATGAAACAAAATATAACAGACAAAACCCAGTTCTCTTCTTAATTGTGACACCCCCGCTAGAAATTTACCGCCACCACATTTTACATAAGCCTTTTAGACTAAAGTGTTTTAGTGAGTGAATATCTGTACTGCAATTAGGTACTTAATTAAATGTACTTGAAAGGAATCAAAAGCACTTAAAGGAATTAAAAGTACTTAAAAATGAATTGAAAGTACTTAAAAGGAATTGAAAACTACTTAAGTACAAATTTTAAGTAGTAAAGTAATGAAGATCAGATATTAAAGTACTTTTGTGGGAGTTATAAGTACAAGTACAAGTACCGGTACTGGTACTTGAAATTTTCAAATACAAGTACCAAGGAATTGTACTTGTACTTAAAAATTTTTGAGTAAAGGGTTATTGTACTTCAGCTGTCCTTCAGTCCTAATGTATTTAATTGCTTTACAGGTCTGCCCAAAATACAGCATTTTCCCAAATTTCGAGGATCATGTAGGCTCTATCTTTGGTAAGGCTAATACGATGCTGAGCTTCTTTAAAAAATGGTCTAAGGTACTTGATGATCCCTACCTTTGCTGCACCTTCGATAAACCAGTTATGGAATACGCTAGCCCTGTATGGACTTCTTACTTCGCAGTTCACATCAACACATCGAGGCAGTGCAGCAGACTTCTTAGGTTTTCTCTCTGCGGACTTCTCTGGAATGATTTTTTGGTACTTTCCTCTTATGCTCATCGACTAGGACAGATTTCCCTTTACTCCTTTGAAAAGCGGCGCTATATTTCCAAATTATTATTTCTGTTTGATTTATTGCAGGTATGGCGACAGCCATACTCCTTTGCACAGTTTGAGAACCAGTCAAACGAAGTTGTCGACAGTTTATTATCGCAAATACACTCTACACATTTTGCAAATTTTTTAAACTTAGTAATCATACATTTTGTTTTTATGGTATAAAAAAAAGAAAAATTTGATACAGATCAGTTCTTCAAAAGAAGAAATCCAACAACAAAATTGTTAAAAGCCATAAATTAAAAGGGATCAAAATAAAACACAAATCTCAGAATAAATTCGTACTTAATGCACTTCTTTTCAAAATTGGCAATTCTGATTTTTCATGTCTTTAGTTGCATAGTTTTTTACTTTTTACTTTTATATTCAAGGCGAGTTTTAATATCTTCTCCAGAAATAATGCGATTTAACCGGTTTTTACAGATATGTATTTGCTCTTGACCTAAATTGCCACTATTGCTGCAAAATCAGAACCACTTTGCAAGGAAAAGGTTAGAGTTTATATGCCAAAAGTTGTAGCTCAAAAGCAGAAAATAAAAAGAGTTAGAAAAATGTGCCAAATGCCAGAACCAAAATATCTCGATGAAATTAGTATACTAGACGAAATACGAGTTGATTCAAAAAATACAACACATTTTCAATGAAAATACATATGTAATGACTTGTAAGCGATCTCTCCTTATGCAATTTATCAATTTAATACAGGAAATATTTTGAAATTAATCCCCGTGCGTAATCCGCGCAGGAAAATCTATCTTTTATAAAATTTGTAGTTAGGGCTTTGTTGATTAGGGAGTTTTTGAAGTTTTGAAGTTTTACTCTTAGAGATATTATTAGAATTAACCCTTCTAACTCAGAAGGCGCACTTCACAGGCAGAAGCCAGGAATCAATTGACCTACCCACCAAAATATAACAAAATATGAAGGTGGATGAGGCTGCCACACCAACGTTCATAAAACCATTAGTAAACAAAAGCCAAAACACACCCAACACACTTAACCTTACGCCTTACAAAAAACAAGTGAGTACAACAGGATGGTTACAAGTTGTAGAGGCTCCTCGTTAATGTTAACTTGTCCAGGTTAGTGCTGAAAATATCACCAACATCATTAGCAAACCTACACATGCGGTTAACTGGCTCGAACATACCGTAACTAGTGCGCGAGAAAGCTATATGTAAGCTATAGGTAATATTTTGGAAGAAAGTTCCGCACTGTCAATCTTTCCCTGCAGAAGCTGGTGTAGAAAAATTATACCAGCAACCCAGCGGTGCTTCTCGAGAGTAGAAAGTTGTAGCAGTCCCAACCGATCATCATATGGAGGCAGAATAAAAGGGGCACTCCATGTCAGAGCACGAAGAGCCGATTACACAAATCTACGCTTAACGGATTAAATACGTTTAATGTGAAATCAATAAAACTGAGACCAAACCGGACTAGTATACTCCAGCAGTGGTCTAACAAGGGATGTATAAAGATGAACTCTTATGTGAGGGCTAGGAAATTCCCTGAACCAAAGAAGGATAAAACACAGCACAGCACAGTTGGCTCTGGCAACGATATTATTAAGGTGGGGGATGAAGTTAAGTTGTCTATCAAGATACCATCAAGATTATGGTTTTTGTTATGGTTTTCTTTTCTTAGATATTTTGTCATTAGGGATTTTTAACCAAGCTCCCAAAAACAAAGAGGTTCTAAGTTCGACATGTTTGTTTTTTTATTTTTATTTTTTTATGTAACTTTACTTCTTAATGCGTGGACCAATTTGGATGAATCTTTTTTGTTGTTGTATAGAATATGATCGACTATCATTAATAATGGAAAAAAGTTGTTTGGGGTGGGTCGCGGAAAGGGGAAATGGTAGTTCAACTTCGTACCGCGTGGACCGATTTGGTTAATCTTTTTTTGATGTATAGAGTATGTTACCCCATTGTTACCATGCCAACTTCTTAACGATGATGCATGGACGTGGATGATTCGTCCTTTGATGTATAGAATATTGTTGCTTCATTGGTACCACGACAACAATTTAGGTATAGACCTTTGGATGATTTTTTTGTTGTATACATTGCTACTATAAGGAAAAATTTTGACCAAGGGTTGTGGTGGGGGGTAGTCTAACTTTGTAACGCGTAGACTGATTTAGATGATTCTGAATGCACAGAATATCTACTTATGTCACGACAAAAAATGTGTCGTATCGTGAGAGTTGAAGAATGGGCGGTGCCTAGCTTCGTAAGGCGTAGTCCGATTTCGATGATGTTGATGCTGTTGTACAGAATACGCGTTCTGATTGGTAAATGATAACAATTTTGTGTCTAGCGTGACTACGATGATTCTTTGACTATGATAATTTTGTGTTAGAGTACGGTGGCGCACTAGCGCGATGGTAAAAATTTTGTATTTAAGAAAAGGGTATGAAAGGATTACCGTGACTAATTTTGTAATATGTTGCTGGGTTGAGATTTCAGATGCCGGATTTCCTATAAAATAATTTTTCATTTTACATCCATTACCACATTTTGAAGTCGACGCAAATTAAATAAACAAAACACTTATGCAACTACAGTCGACAATACTATATAAAACTACCTAAACATTTCAGTTCACAGGATCATTGACATTGACATTGAGCTCAAGAAAGTTTTTCATCCACCATGTGGTGAACGAATCGAGGTCTTATTGGAGAAGAAGAGAGTCGGTTGTGGAGGAGATATGTTTAATTACTTTTATGCCATCAGCATAAATGGACAGCTCTGAGTGTTTGATGACACAATTAACATTATTAATTGTAAGGATGAAAATTAATGGACCGAGGTGGCTGCCCTGAGAGACGCCATAACGAGTGACAGTAGGGTTAGAAATGGATGAGCTGAAAAGAACATTGTTCTGACGGTTGTTGAGGTAGGATTGAATCCAGGAGATGAATGGAGGTGGGAAGCCTAGGCGATCAAGTTTAACAGGATAACGTTATGAGAAATCTTGTCAAAGGCTTTACTTAAATCGGTGGCGATAACATCAACATCTTTACCGTTTTCCAGGGCACATAGTGTTTTAGAGACGAATTCGGTAAGGTTGGTGGTTGTAGATCTTGTTATGTTTCGATGTTTACAGTAAAGAATTTAGTAGATGATACCATAAAACAAATAAGTATTCCATTAAGAGAATCAACTATCGAATCATTATTTGATAATCGAATAACAAATAATTCTTTGAAATTCGAATAAAAGGCACCAAATAACAGATAATTATTTGCGATAAATCATCAAATAATGAATTATTATTTGATTATCGAATAACGCACGATCGAATAACAAATAATTATTTGAAATTCGAATAAAAAGCACCAAATAACAAATAATTATTTGCGAATAATTCATCAAATAACGAATAATTATTTGATTATCGAATAAAGAACGATCGAATAACAAATAATTATTTAAAATTGGATGAAGGAACACCAAATAACAAATAACTATATGCGAATAACTTAAAATAAATTGACAATCAAATAAAAATTTATTCGAATTTTTTATTCGATTTTTAAAAAAAATCGTTATTTGATTGAAAATTTATTCGAATAATGCCCATCACTGTATATGGCATGCACGAGTCTATCACGTAGGTGTCTAGATTCTTCAACGAAGACTTCACCAACTTTGATGTGGATCTCTCCAAGCTGCTTTTGAAGCGGCTACGCAAGCATTGTCTGGGCTATATGGTGTTTGTGGATTGAGTTGACTGCTGATCCACGGTTATCTTAAGCTATTAATTTCCAGTTTAATTTTATAATTTAACTTTGTAGTAGTCTGTTTTATTGAATCTGAAAGGAATAAATAAATAAAAAAAAACAAGCGAAGAGCTTCGTTCCAATAAGTGAACTCAAATGTAATCCTGTGAAGAAAACTTCTAAAGAAAATAAAGAAGTCGATCGAACAGTATAGTGGTTATAGAACGTAAGCCTTTGTAACTAAAAGCGTGTCTTAATTGTAACGTTATTGGGGCTTTCCAGTTATACCAGAAGGATTATCTTTTAGTATGTATTATATACACTTTTTATGGACATGAATATATAATATAATAACGTTTTATAAAAAAGGAAATACATTAAAACATTGCCGGAGCCATTTCAATTAAATTAAGTTGTATTTTCAATAATGAAGTCCAAATTACCTGTCTCATAGCACCTTGAATTTCTCCAGGAACATTAGCACTGTAAACCAAATGTCTGGCTATCAAGACGTAAAACATTCCAATAATCACAAGAGGGATGGCATAGTAAATTAAGAACCTTCCCAGGATAATAGATTTAGCATAATTGATCCCCCATTCATCAGGAAACGGATAACAGAAACAGAATGACTTATTTCTGTTGATTTCAAATCTCTAAAATTACATCATAATATAAAGCTTACATTATTGTTATCCTAAATAAACATCTTACCCTTATGTTGCTCCCTATTATGGCTGGAATACCACATATTATGGCCAGAATCCATATGGAAACTGCTGTCGCAATTGTCATCCTTGTAGCTCGTCGTCCCCCACCTGTCGGAGTGTTAAATTGATTATTCTGTAAATTAATAGCAAATAAAACTAACCATGGGCATGAAATTTGCGAAGAGGGTCCACAATAGCAAAATACCGGTCTCCAGATAGGGCAGTTAGTGTGAAAACGGATACCCCAATTGAAACATCCTTGACAAATTCAGACAGGGTGCACAAAGCACTACCCCATGGCCAGGAATCTACTGTGTACACCGTAGATGTTAGGGGGACTGCCGTCAAAATTACCAGAAGATCAGCCAGCGCTAGGGATAGTATGTATCTGAAAATGAATAATTAATTGAACACATTTGGAATTCCAAACACAAGTCATTTAGAATTGATGAATCGAACTTTGATTTTACTCTGTCTACGTTAGGTCATGCAACACAATTTTCCCATTTGTTTCCGAGAGGAAGCTCAGTTAGGTCTAATATTTCATTAGAAACTCGGTTGGAAACTATTTTACGAATATGGGGATGTCCTAATTTTACACTTCCGGAAATCCGCTCGAATATATTTCCCGTCCACTATAATAATGACATAATGCGCAAAATAACAATTCGAGAATATGAGATGCTCATTATTCGTCGAGCATGCTGCATGGTAATAACTTTGTATCGCGTTATCGTTACGTAGACATTTTTGATTTATAGTGAAAGTAGCTTTATTTGTAGGAATAGGCAAGGCGATTGACAACATAAGTTAATACAACAGTTCAATATTACCAAAGTATAAAAAACATAAAGGAATCCTAATTAAATTCATGTTTGTAGAATTAATTTTATCATAGTAAGGCAGAAGAGAAAAACAAAAAGGGAGAATAAAACTATACTAAGCAGTTATTATATTTAGAAATACAAAATTCCTATAGCTCCAGGTTGTCACAGCAAACCGATAAAGATCGTTATATTTCAGATTAGAGTTTTTTTTACCAAAGGCATTGCTTCGAAATTAAGCAAGGATTGAACCTACCAGTAAGAAACTAACTGGAGTGGCCCTACAGCAAAAGATTTCCGTGCAAATACTAAAGGTGTTTAAGTAAACACGCACACAATAAAAACAGCACAGTGCAGGCTAAAGAAAAAATACTAAATAATATAATACAATATAGCTGATGAGAAAAGAAGGAAAAACGTAAACAAAAGTGACAGCAGGATGGAGTGATAAGAGCCAAAAAAGTCGTAGAAATTGGCGCGCTTATGTACACGGATTTTTCACACTACGGCTGGGACATTTACACGCTATTGCCAATCAATTTAGTTTCTTACTCATAGATTGGTGCCGCGATAGTGAACCAAGCATTAATTTTTCGTAAGATTGTAGACTGAACAAATATTATCAACTTCTATTTTCCACCTGCTGGCATAAAAATTTAAAAGACCACGTCTATATCTCAAAATAAGGCATACCTTATTATTAGAAAACTCTTTTAGCTGTTGCTCTTACTCTGACCAATGCTCTATTTTTGAAGCAATTGTCTTCTAGCTCGTGAGATGAGTCTTGATCCATATTCAAGGTTTTTCGCTAAGTCTTCCCAACTCTCAAACCAACTTCATTTATGAGGAAGTCCTTCCATGCTATTATCAAATAATTTTCGTAATACATAATACCCCAGCCTACTCTAGATACAAGTCCGGAAAACATGACAGTTCGGCAATTTCACCACCAAGCGTTTCGTCTTGATTTCCTTTTTAAGTTCAATGCAAATGAACACAACAGAGAATTTCCCCTCTAAAACACATAAAAATTAGAACTGAGCAATTTTGTATCGTGACCATCAGTACATTTGTAGGTTCCCCTTAAGTAAATTACAAGTTGAGACTTTCACAATATTACCAGAAATACTACGAGAGCTGTTCTTGTCAGCTTCCGGGCTTGTTTCTAGAGTAGGCTGTGTACATACCCAAAGTGGCAACTCATTATATAGATACGAGGGTTCTTCAAAAAGTAATGATAATAGTGACACTGGGGTAAAATGTGTTGTGAAGGGTGGTAATTATGCGTACCATCGTGTACCACATTCTTTTAGCAATCTATAACGATAAGTTTGAAGCCGATCGATGCAGTGAGTGGACGTATATGATCATTAGCATAACGTGTGTTAGATATTCGTATACCATATCTCGCAGTAGCTAAACAGTTAGAGCAACATTGTAACGTGAAATTTTTAGTAAAAGTAGTGAAAATTTTATGGACCAGGTAACCTTCTACGAGTAGTATAAAGGGTTCGAGGAGGGTAGAGAGATGAAGAAAGAATACAGCTGCCGTTACCTTCCGCAAAGAACGAAACATTACCGTTAGAGAGCTCGCTGCAACATTTCAGGTGGCAGCGCGTTTTCGATTCTGCACGATGAAAAAACAGCCACACAAGAACATTAACGACATTAAATTTCATCATGACAATGCGCGGCCCCACGTAGCTCACACTTTAGTGTATTTCTTGAACGTTTGCGACTTCGCAACTGAACTCCACTCACGGTACAGTCCAGATTTAGCCTCTTGCGACTACTGTCTACTTCCCGAAGTCAAGTTTCCGCTCAGGGGACGGAAATTCAAGACCAATCACGAGGTCATTAAAGTTGTGGAACAGTGTGAAAAGTTTATTAGAACCGAGGGGCTTTAGTTCGTAAAAGAGCGTGTAGATTTCAAACACTGAATAAATAATTTTTTTTTGAACAGGCCATGTATATAAATTTGACAGGTTGTTTCTAATAGAAGGACCTCATTTTTGGTTTGGGATGGTAAATGCAAAATTATCTTACGAAAAATTGAAGTAAAATTTTCTTGAACTTGAACGGAACTAGAAATATCAAAATTTCTTATGGCGGAATTCCACTTGTTATACGCAATGCTACGTTGCGCTACGCAATACCATGTTTCAAAAGTGTCAATACCTCATTTACTCTCTCTCTCTCTGGAACCTTTAACCCCTTGTGGGGTATAGAGCGTCTACTACACCGACTCTTCAGCAGGCCGGGTTCTGCGCCAACGCCTTTAACTGTTGCCATAATTTATTGGTCTGGGTGCACTTCTTCTCTACGGATCATTTCCATGTATTGCGCGGTCGTGCAATTCGACGTCTTCCTGGGGTCCACGGTTAAGAAAGGTTAGAGGTTATTCGACAGGTCATTTTCTATGTTGAACAGCCGTACAATTTCACGTTCAAATCAAGGATCCAGAGTTTTGTGGGTCTGGAGAAGTTGTTATTCCTCCAGATCTCTACAAGAGTATTAATTGGTACTCGTGCCTTATTGATGCGAGCCTGTACATCAATTTCAGCATCGCTGTCTGCTGTAACTATGCTAGAGATAACAGAATTTGTTTCAATTTGCTGCTCTTCCAGATAAATTTCATGTTGTCTCCTGGAGTGGAAGTTCATAAGTTTGGTTTTAGCAGCATTGATCTCAAGCCCTACTCTGCGACCTTCTCAGCTAAGAGCTTTGGTCATTTGGGCCACATGACTGTTTGTTAGATAGGAGACATACATCGTCGACATAGTTCAGGTGCGTTAGGCTGTTAAAAAGTTTCCATCTAATCCCTCACGATGGGTGGTTGTCTAGGGCTCTGCATAATACGTCATTAATGACGATCAGGAAAAGCTAAAGTGACAGTACGCATACTAGTCTCACTTGGAAGGGCTCCGACAGTTTTATCTTCTGTAGGACATGAGATTCCGGTGCAAAGTAGGGATTCCTTATGCTGGTAATATTTTTTTCTTTGATGCCTCTCCTACATAAAGCTACCCATATATACTCGCGATGTAAAGGGGACCTCTATTCGGTGGATTGTTGGATAATAATTCGGAGGGTGGGTGTTCATGTGATCGCTGCAAGAAAAACCCATACGAAAGTCTGACTATTCATCATTTCGAGTGTGTTCGATTGTTTGCTTGATTCGCATTAAGATGAATTTTGCCATTGAATTTGAGAATGCAGTTAAAAGACAGTTACCGCGCCAATTGCTACAACTCCTTAGGTCGCCTTTTTCGTGAATCTTCACTATTACGCTTGTTTTTATTCATGTATTTTGGACCATGTGACGTCGTTGATCCATGGTCGTCTTCCGCTTCCGAATACGAGGAGCGTATTCTGTGCCACAGTTAACAAAACATTCCTTCGACCCTTCACATTTTTGGTAGATGGAGTAGTCAGTGTTATGAGGGAGTGTATCAGCTTTTTGGCGCAATACATTAGCGAAATTTATATGTTTCAAGATATCAGCACTGCGCGAAGAACTTTTGTCAAGAAGACACCTTCTCCAACTTTTCGAAAGAATCTGATTCTCAGTTCTGCCGTCTAGGGAAGTCCAAGATTTTAAATTGCATTTTTTGTGCTTAAATATGGAAAAACTGATGAAATGTTGCCACGAGTAACAAAATTCAACCTTAGCGCTGACTATTTTGATATTACATTTAGAAGCCTTATAAAAGGTGTCGCCAAGGTGCTGGTAAAAGGTCTTCTTAGTTGTTACATCCGCTTCTTCGGTCGGCGCATACCATTGGATTATTGAAATATTACGTACTCTGGTCCAGAATCTGGCAATGATAGTTCGATCAGATATTGGTTTTTTTTTTTTTTTTTTTTTTTTATACGATATGGCCAAATCCTAGGGGACAACCCTTTGATGCGTTAGCATGGTTTTGGCCGGAAGGGAATTAGGGTAAGGGAAGTGAGGAAACTTGAGTCTTGTTTGCATTGCTGCGAGCTAGACAACAGCCCAGAGACGGAGTGGATTATTTTAATTTCTTAATAAAAGTTCACGGTCATCTGGGCTCGAACCCGGGACCCAAGGCATGGTGGTCTTGCCGCTCAACGCATTGATCCAACTCCGTCTCCGTCTCCGTCTGATTGGCGGACAAGCTTGGTTACACCACCATGCGGTGTGTACATACTTTTTCCTGGTCAGAGTATAGCATCACAGTCAGAAATGGGTGACGAAAACTCTCCACTTCCTCTCGAGCTAGTTTCACTTAAAATGTTCAAAGTCGAGTTTGTTTCAAAATTTGGAACTGTAAAAAATGCTCGCATTTCCTTCCCTTTTTGAAACCCACTCTGAAAAATTGTAACCGCGTAACTTCATGGTTCAGTAAATCGATTTTTGACGAGATTAAAATTAAAAATGTTCAAAGTGGTTTTTCCCAAATTTGCCATAATTTTGAAAAAAAAAAATTTTTCCAAATTGACCGAACCGATTTATTTTGTATTTTAATCTGAAAGGACAGGGAATTTTCCATAAACTATGCATTGATGTTTCAGGCCTGGTATGCCAAAATGAAAGGGCTGATATATCTCATCTAGCCGAACAGAAAATTGTATGGCAGGGGTGGGAATCTCAACCGTTTGAGAGTTACAAGGTGATTCATAAATTTGCCATTTTCATGGTATACACATAACTCTTTTATTTTTATCTTTTGATCTACATAACGCAGCGATATCAAACAAACGTTAAAAAACTACTATCCCAATGGCCTTTCCAAAATTCACAACTATGTTGATTTAACCGCTATCATTGCAGGTACATTTACTTCCAAAAGTCCCAAAAATGTTTTGAAATTGTTAAAAATTCAGCATTTTTTCAAATTGTCTCCGAAGTTCGTGTAATTAGAAACCTGTTTTTACTTTGATTTCATTTTCTATCTTGTAAGATTTAATAAAAATAAAAACTAGATTTGTTAGTTAGACGAATTTCGGAGAAAAGTTGGGAAAATACTGAATTTTAAGTAATCGGAAAATGTCTTTCTCACTTTTGGAAGTACCTGCAATGGTAGAAGTGAGATCAACATTGTTGACAAGTTTGGAAAGACATTAGATTATTAGTTTTTGGCCTTTGTTTGATATCGCTTGGTTGAGTAGATTAGAGGTTAAAAATAAAACAAAGATTATCTTACCATTAAAATTGCAACTTTATGAATTGCCTTGTAACTTTTAAACGGTTGAGATTGCCCTCCCCCATTCCATACAATTTTTTGACTATCTAGATGACATCTATCACCCCACTTATTTTGGCACACCAGATCTGAAGCACAGTGTATTTTTAAAGATAAAAGTTAAAGTTTAAAATCATGTTACAATAATCATCACAATCTCTCCATATTTTTCTTTTACGGCTATTTTTGGGGTATTTTCATAAAACCTATTTATTTGCAAATGAAAAATGTTATTCGAATTGCAAATATAATCAATGCACAGAATTATTACGAGCTTTATTAAATTTGAATAACAGAATTAATTCAGTCATCGGGTCTCACCTTTTTATAGCTGAATATTTTCACAAATTTATGGCTGGGGCTACAAAATAAATAAACACTTTTTCTAGTAGAAGGAATTTATTTAAACAAATTAAATTGTATGGAAAAGTGTGACGAAATTTTAAGATATTTAACGAATCTTCCTAACCTTCATAATTCTTACGGTTATCAAAATTTATAACTTTAAAACATTGCAGGATTCAAGAAGTTTTAAAGAACGCCTTCAGTACGTATATAAAGCCTAAAGATTGCCTATAATTACTAAAAACTGTTTTTAAACTTTACTAGGTATTCGGTATGCCTTTAAACTTTACTAGGTATTCGGTATACTAAGCCTAGGTATGCCTGAATTTATTTAGATGAGAATATAGAAATTTTATTTAAATGTTCTAGAAGTCAATAAAGTGTCGGTAGTTTTAGCCCGATTGTGCACTCCATTCCCGAGTTATTATTGTTTTAAAACTGCAAAAACCGAGAATTTTCGAAAATCCTTATTTGTCGCTCCGCACTTAAATAAGGAATTGGTACTTCCATACAAAGGGTGTTTCTGGTGTGCCAAAGTGCAGGGTAGATAGATCGCACCTAGTCAAACAAAAATTGGTATGTATGTATACGGTCACTTCCTTTTTCTTTTTACTTAATTGCCCATCAGATTATCTTCCCAAAAAAAAAGCAACATGTCCACCTAAATTAAGGATGTAGAAATTTATACGTAGAACACCTATTGGGGAATATTATAAAAATCTGCAATATAAAGTAACTAAACTTTTTATTGAATTCAGAAGGTGTAAACATTAATTTTATTATGTTACAAAATCTGTTCGAAATGTTCTCCGTAACTTTCGATGCATGCCAATGACCTTGTAATTCTAATTTCTTTAAGGTGAGTTGTAGCCCAACCTCTGCCGTGTTTCCGAGGCTGTAGTCACAATTATGATAAATAATTCGTCTCTATCGTTGACAGACCTTAAATAACCTGGGCCCTTAATTTTCTTCCATAAAAAAGTTCAATAGAGTAAGATCTGGAGCTCTAGCAGGTCAAGTCACTGGTAAACACTGTTTTTGTCAAACGAACTTTGTTATGATTTTTGTTTATGTTGGTGTACCCTCATTAAAAATGTATAACAGTTTTGTTTCTATCACATCCAGTTTTCTTGTGACAGCTACATATTCATTTCTGACCTCATATACGTTTCTTTGTTTAAATAACTGCATTTAGTCGACTCTGTAACTATTGTATTTGCTAAATTACATTTTATTTACGTTAGTTAGATCGTAAATATGCCACGAAAGTGTTTGAACAACCCGGACAGTTTTTGTTATGTGTATGGACAATGAACTTTTACATCTCAGCGTCGAAATTTCACATCCCTAATTGAACAGTGCTATTTAGACTATTTTGGTTTTCCTGTGAGGAATCACAGGGGTTCCACATAAATGTTGTGTAACGTGTGTGAGACTCCTATTAGGTTGGGCTAAACAACAACCTAGATATTTGCCATTTGCTATACCAATGATATGGACGGAACCAAAGGATCATGTAAGTGATTGTTATTTTTGATTGACTCAAACAAAAGGCATTACTACCAAATCCAAACACACTATCCAGTATCCAAACTTGTCTTCGGCCAACAGACCCATCCTACATAGTGCCGAACTGCCTGTGCCGATGCCTCCAAATCGATCAAAAACTGAGGATTCTAGTCCGGAATTTTTTCTTAGTCAACACGATAAGGTATCTAAAGATAGTGACTCAAGTTATGAACCGTCAACTTCAAGAGAACCACACTTATTGACACAATGTGATTTAAACGATTTAGTACGTGATTTGAATCTGCCTAAAAAACAGGCTGAGCTTTTGGGGTCTAGATTAAACGACTGGAATTTACTTTCTCCTGATACGAAGATTTCTTATTTTCGACATCGTGACGATGAAATAAAACCTTACTTTTCTAAAGCAGGTGATGATTTAGTCTATTGTAATAACGTTCCTGTTGTGATGAATTTATTAAATTTTGAATATTATCCAAGTCACTGGCGACTGTTCATTGACTCTTCAAAAACTAGTTTGAAAGCAGTGTTACTGCATAACGGAAACAAACTTCCTTCAGTGCCGGTTGCTAATGGTTCTGATAGAAAGAGACTTACGAAAATATGAGATTTCTACTTGAAAAAATTGAATACAGTAAACACGCTTGGAAAATTTGTGGCGATTTTAAAGTCATTGGACTTTTACTTGGACTACAGCTTGGTTATACAAAATTTTGCTGTTTATTTGTGAATGGGACAGTAGAAACAGAAAAAGTCACTATACAAAGAAAGTGTGGCCCAAGCGTGAGTGACTAACTCCAGGCCATAAAAATGTTAAAAATGGTCCTTTAGTGAACCCTGATGACATACTTTTACCATCGTTGCACATAAAGCTTGGCCTGATAAGAAATTTTGTAAAAGCTATGCCTAAAGATGGAGATGGATTTTTATATCTAAAAGAGAAATTCCCCAAACTCAGCGAGCCGATAATCAAAGAGGAAATATTTGTAGGTCCACAAATACGGCAATTGATAAAGGATAAGAGCTTTGAAGAAAAACTGAATGATCAGGAAAAACTCGCCTGGAAATGTTTTGTGAATGTTGTTCAAAATTTTCTAGGACCATAAAGCGGAAAATTACAAAGATTTAATAAATGAACTTATAATGTCATATAAAGCTTTGGGGTGTAATATGTCCTTAAAAATACATATGCTGGACTCTCATCTGGATTTCTTTTCGGCAAATTTGGATGCTGTGAGTAACGAATAAGGTGAAAGGTTCCATCAGGACATTTCCTTAATGGAGAAGCGCTATAAAGGGAAATGGAGTCCAGGAATGCTAGCAGACTATTGTTAAAGCCTTACAAGGGACCTACCAAAAGCCAAATATTCAAGAAAATCATAAGTATTTATTGGATATTAGGAAATAATTCTGTAAGTGTGGCTGATTTTTGTACTTTTTACGAAAATATATGTTTTGATGTCACAAGAAAACCTGATGTGTACATTTTTTTTCGTTGATATATTATTGTTTGGTGGCCCTAGTATATTCAAAATTTGATACAAGTTTTCATTTGACAAAAAAAAGTTACAAATTTGTTGACCAGTGAATAAGTGCACCTCGTCCAATCCAGCGGTAAACAAATTTTTCATTTAATATTACCTCGCAGTATGGGCTCGATTCAGTTGGTAAAACATTGCCCTAACATTATCTAGAAGGATGTCCGCTAGTAGATGATATCAGCCGAAACGCTTAGAAATGTGGAATTTGTGTATTCGCTTATGTACCTGTGTTTTTATGTTCTGTGTTTTATGTTCCGATGTTTTATGTTCTGATGTTTTATGTTCTGATGCACCAGATTTTTACTTGGTTGCATTTAGGGTTAATGTCAGTAATTGTTAGTTATGAATTGTTTGAGTTCTTACCTGTGTGTGTGGTGCTGGGAAGGTGATATGGGGAGCCGTACCGGGTTACGCAGTCTCGTCTTGTGTTAGGTGTGCTTGCGCAAGAGAAAAATCTAAAATTTTACCTATTGTTCGCCTCGTTGTTTTATTTAGGTGTATATTTGTGCTGTGTGAAACGGGTTGACCCACAATTAGAAGATCCGTAACAACGTGGTGTAGCCTGATATTCTAAGGCTTGGTGCCGTCAGAGATCTTATGTGCCGCTGTACCTCTTAATGTTTTGCTTTTCCGTCTGTCAAATATAGTGTAGTTTCGCGTCTAGCAAATTCAACTTGTACGGGGTCAGAAAGAAAAAACTTTACAAAAAAATATGCTCTGACGTGTGCTTTATTCGCACTACCACTTATTGCTTTTTTGGAACAACCGGAAATTGACAATTCATCAAAAAAAATATGGCGTTCGATTTTTTACAATTTTTGCTTTTGTAATAGATTTAGCAATGACATCTGTTGTGAAAGTTTTTTACTAATATTCTAAGTTTATATGGTCTAATAAAAATTTGTAAGCTAATTTATAGGTGCTGTTTTTGATTTTGGTGATGGACCCAATCGACCTTTGAGGCATTGCTGGCGAGAGAGTTAAGTCGATTTGCTACAATATGAACATCATCCTGCTGGATGAATAACCCTCCCAAACTTTAACTGAAGACTCTCTTGAGACTTTCGGAAGTTTCAGGTAGCAGATTTGGTGACAGAGTCAGTAAGTCATTTGGCATCACTGGATGGGTAGACATGATGCTCAGATCACGTGAAATGCCAGAGATTATCCAATTTTACGGTGACTTATGATTGATTAGCGACCGAACGGAACGCCTTAGTGTAAAGCTACGTTGACGGTCAGGTGTTTGACCGAGAAAATTAGCGATGCCCGTAACAGTGGAACCGAATATTTACAGAATGACTAATTCAAAAAGTGTGCATTCACCTATTATCTGCTTCCTATATTTCTTTCGATCAAAAAATGGCGTGAAATTTTTTCATATGCCAGTTGCTCGCCCAACGCGAAATTTAGTTACTGCACATTTTTACTACGGTTTGATGTCATTTCCAGCATCTTCTTTTTGTTTTTTAATAAATTTGGTTGAATTTGTTCGTTAATTCTTTCACTTTTGAATGAATTCTCTGCACTACTAAAGCAAGTTTTTACACAATCTTTGCATGATAATCCGAAAAACAGATATATAGTTGAAGAATGGTGCTGAGGGATTGACCTTACCATCAACTAGCCTTCGTCGTCGACTGTCTACCGACTGCCGTCATAAACAGTGGTATCAACAACTAGCATACTGTCGGGGCGCCACATCTTCTGGGTCAGACAGATCAGAGTGAGATTCCCGGCGGTTCACATCCTGTCTCGGTTCAGCGGACTCCAGACATCGGTGTTGCCAATGGCTTTTTTTTAGTGGACAGGGTGGGAGCTGTGGTATACTCGGATTGCCTAAACATACGTAGTCAGTATCGATTGCCGGACTACTACAGTGCATTTTAAGGAAAGATTTTGGCCGTTACTAGCACGCCCAAACATATCTAACGGTAGCAGTATAGAAATTTATACATATCGACAGTCAAGCGGCAATAAGAGCACTCGACTCAAACGTAATAAGGTCACAGCTGGTACGCAGGTGTCAAAATAATCTTCAGAACAAGGAATAATACATAGAATAACTCTCTGCTGGGTCCTAGTGGTGTTAGTGGGATACAAAGGACTGGGAGGGCTGATACGTCTGAAAAGGAAGGTTTTCAACTGAACGCTTTTTGTACAGACAGGTCGATCGGCCGGCTGCCAGAATCAGTAAAAAGAGAAGTTGACGTTAAGGCTATTCATCTTGCTAAGGTAATATGAAGCAATCTGACAACATGCGGTAAATCAAGGTAGCTGGAACCAGATTGGGACATTCAGAAAAAGCTTTTCCTGCTAAGGAGAAATCGGTAAGCACGCAGATTATTTACGCATTTCCACAAACGACTTTTGTAGAAATTGTATGACCGAGGAAGAATATTCATGTGCGGTCTCCCCGATGTGGTAACACAACAGACCTTTCTTAGGACTATGTGAGGCTGATCGACTTTCCAATAGCTACCACTCTAACGTATTCTTACCTAACCTATCATTGTTACCATATTTTCTAAACTAGTAGAGCATTGTCAAATCAAGCGAAGTCGTTTTCGGATAAGTTTGCTCTGGCTCCCACGTCACAAATGCTTGATTCATAACATAGTATTTAAAAAAGAACTTGAACCGATTTCAAAAAGACGCTAACAGGAATAAAATAACCATTAGTTTTATATCTATTACGACATTTTGAAGTCGGTGCAAACAAAACAACTACCTACATATACCGTTCTTATGATCTCGTGAGTTGAAATACTTGGGTACTTTGGTATAGTATAATTGATTATGGTTAGGTAGTTGCTTTGTTTGTTTAATTTGCAGCGACTTCAAAATGTTATAATAGGTATAAAATTAAATATTATTTTATGCTTTTAGCGCTTTCTGTGAAGCCAGTTCAATTGTTTTTTTAAGCTATTTCATTTTTCATTTTTTTCCGAAGCATATCTACCCGATGGTCAGATAAACAAAGCAATTTCAATAGTTGCAGAGGTTATGCACTCTAGAGAGGGGAAACAGAATCATTCAAATCCAGCAACACGTTATGAAATTAGTCACAGTCACCTTTTCATACCATCACGTTAGATACAAAAGTTTTACCATGCCGATAGTATGCAAACGGACTCTATAATATTCTTCTTGCCTCTCTCGTCTCTGGTAAAAATCGGAGCATGAATTACGAAATTAAGGGATTGCTCCCTCCTCTTTCCGCAGTCAGCCTGAGTGCAAAATTTTATTATTTATCAATGATGGAATGCATTCTGTACAACTGAATCAAAATCGCCTAGGCCTTAGGAGCTAGGTGTTGCCCCTGCTCCCACCCTCACCCTAAGCCACAATTTATGTTACAAGTATGATACAAATGGCCGAACTAAGAACCTTTTCGTTTTTGGGAAATCGGTTAAAAAAGAATCACTATTACCTGACGAAGCCAGGCGCTGCCCTCCTTCCCACCCCAACCTAAGCCTAAACGGAGACGGAGTTGGATCAATTCGTTGAGCGGCACGACCACCGTGTCATTGGTCCCGGGTTCTAGACCAGATCTCCCCGTGGGTTTTTATTAAGAAATAAAAAATAATAATAATCTACTCCGCCTCTGTGCTGTTGTCTAGCTCACAGCAATGCAAAAAACAAGACATTCAAGTTTCCTCACTTCCCTTACCATAATTCCATTCCGGCCACAAAACCATGCTAACGCATCAAAGGGTTGTCCCCTAGGATTTGGCCATATCGTATAAAAATAAATCATGATACAAATGGAGCAAGATTCTCCACACAGTTTTAATAAAGGTGATCATATTCTGTACAACAAAGACAGAATCATCCAAACTGGTCCACGCGATACGAAGTTATGTCCGATCATACATGACAAAAAAATAAAAATTCGCATTAAATTTAGAACCTGCTCGCTTTTGAGAATTTAGACGGACTGGATGTGTGATAACTCCTTTGCGGAATTCCATTGTAAAGCATCTTGACCACCTCTGCTATATCCAGAACATACTTTCGTTGTAATTGTTTTCATGGAAGGTAAGTAATTTCTTGACTTTGCTACAAAAAAATAAAGTTACCTTTTTTTGTATTTTTATGATTCAAATATTTTATTTCTAAATATAATAACTTCACAGTAATTTCAACCCAAGGGCCAAGTCGTTAAGGTATACTTCAAGGTTATGGGCATTACAAATAATAAATGTAAGGTAGCCGTAAATCGAAAGGTCAAGTAGATTCCAGGAATAAAAACATCTCAATTCATTCGTAAATTCAAGGGCCCCCGGCTCTTCACGTCGAAATACATTACTCAAATTAACAGAACACATTTTAATTTTTTCATACTAAGTCTGTCTATAATAGGGTCAGCCTATTATTGCATTACCCTAATTTTATTAAAAGCTTAGATGGAAAAAATTAAATTTCGCAGAATTATAAAGACACTCAGTCATTCTGACAGTGGAAGGCCGAAGTTCAAGTTTCATTAGGAGAGGATTGGGGTTTTTAGTGTTTAAACAGTGTTGGAACGACCTCCTGAAAACTGAATACGTTAAAAGTAGGCGGGTGTATTTTTTGCAATTAGTAGTGGCAGAGAACTCTCATTTATTGTTAGTAGTAGCAAAGAACACAATTAATTTTAATCAAAATGAGAAATTGTTTAGGCTTAATAAAAGAAGAACAACAAAACTTACTTCTTTTTAACCCTACCAACACTGAAAGGGATTAATTTGAAATGTTCTTGATTGTGGGGATTTAAAATATAATCTAAGTGTTTGCAGTTAACAAATTAAATGACATCAGAGACAAAAGCATTTAATCTATCCCCAAAAGGTTTCTTTAACTTCCTATCCGTCCGCTCTTGAATTAATTTTCTCGTTTTTTAATGTGATTTTAAGTTTCCCACAGGCACCCTAATTCGGGGAGCAATTATCGTCGTTAAAGTACTATAAAAACGATGCCACTGCTAATGGAAATTATATTCCGGAGAAAAGGTATCTACTTACGTGTTTGGAACATTTCTCATGGCGCGATGACGTAGGAATACCACCACTAAAGTGCCATTCCCTAGCACTCCCACGATGAAAATTAGAGCAAAAAGCGCTGGGACTATATACGTTTCCGGCCGCAAGTCGTAAGGTTTGTATGGAATCTCTGTTGTATTCACGACAGAATGATATGATTCAGCTGTTGTTATCTCCACCGACACGTTGCCATAATCTCCTTCGGTGGTGTATGCCAGGTCCTCGTTCATGTCTCTCCAGAAATGATTTGTCACCGGTTCAAATTGTTCTGTATAATTTACTTAACAATTATTTTCACTTATAATTGTTATTTGAGACGCTCGAATGGGCCTTACATTTCAACCGAAGTATTTAAGTGCAAATTTAAAGTTACACTGCGGACTGGTTTCTCCATGGTGAATGAACTGTAATGAAAATAAATATGCTTTTGTTAGACAAGTAATTTGAAATGTGGTTTTCAGAATTAACAGACGAAGTTTAACGAAGGCGAAATAAGTAAATTAAATGTTCGACTTGGCTACTGGACACTTGGCTATTGGACACATGGAATTCTTTATTCCTGCAAAGTGAGTCTTACTCACTTTGCAGGAATAAAGAATTCCATGTGTCCATCTTGAAAATAATTCTTTGTCAATTTAAAAAGGCCAAATTTTCCTGCATCAAAGAAAGGTGAAAGATTAAACGATTACTGTTCATTTTAATTCTTATTAAATTCTTTTCGAAAATCCAGAAGTAACAAAAAATACATTTTTTACGTCTTTTTCTAAAATTGAGGAAATTATATATTATATTTAGCATCAATTATCTTATGGATCCAATGATGCCAAGATTCAGCATAATTGTGAGTTCTTGGAATGTATGAATGAATATAAGGCACCTTTGTTTGATGATCCATATATATAATCTCTTTTGAACCAATCAGCAACCTTTTTCCAATCCTCATCAAGACTTTCGTATAAATTTTCGAAATATTTTATGATTTCAGATGCTGGTAGAAAACTAAGTGAGAATAAAGCTCGCATTTTTAACGAAAAATTTGCAATTGTTCCATATTTCGATTGAAACCTTAATGCTTGTACCCGTCTGTATAATATTTGGCCCAGGTGGAAATGGCAGCCTTTAGCTTAAATTTCGGGAAAACATTTCCTTATAATATTTATAGACACTTTCTCGAAATCCGTAATAGATATTTTAGACTCTAACTTAACGTTAATTTCGGAAGCGGAATCAAGCAGCATTTCAAATATTTTGTCATAAATAAATTCCGACCTATCGGAACAGAGCACAAATATGAGCGGAGAGGCTTTTGATTTATTTGAAATATTAGAATGAATGGTATACAATTGCTGGAAAATGCAAGGTACTATTTTAAAAGTACCATCCATCATCCAGTACTGGCCACAGCTCAACAATTTAACAAATTGTACTGTTGTATTAGCATAATCCAATCGCAAAGATACTTTTTTGCACAATGTCCATTTTGCTAAATGTTGATTTGTTAAATTGCGAATTGTCCCTTTGTTAAAAGTCTATTTTGTTAAATCTCCATTTGCTAAAGAGGTTTTTTGCAATAAATGTTTTTGTCAAATGTCCATTTGGTCAAATTGCATTAGGCCGAATATTCGTTTGCTAAATTGCACTTGCAAAAAGATCAGATACCCGTGAAATAATTTTTAAGAATTTAAAGGAATTTTGAAAATCCCTTGTTAACTACTTTTGAAAATGGAAAACTATGAAAAATGTCTGTATTTGTTTACATGGTACAAGTCTCACTCACAAATGTTCTGTTTTAGATTATGAAGAACTATGTATATTATTTATTAAAGATTTTTTATGTTGATTTTTTAGCCTAAAGTTTTGATTTCATTTTGAAGTGAGAACATCTCATTAGTATACTAATTTTTGTAAAATTTTGATTCTGTGATTAAAATTTTTCCCTAGATCCGAAAATTATACTGATTTTATTGGATCTTTTCTGGTTTCCAAGAAAAACGGTAAGAACAAAAAAACAAATGCACCGTTACGAGATTTAACGCTATATAGGCTAGAAGCACAAATGTACTGTTGCATGATATCATTCCAAAGTCTTTTGTGCTTAAATTAGAGATCACCACAAACATTTTAAAGTATTAGTTAGATATATAATTATTGTCATAATTTGTTTTGTTGCTACTGCAGAAACCAGCTTTAAAAATTCATTTTTGGCTATTTTTGAAAATATTTTAAACTTTGACAACCTGTAACGCAAAGAAAAATATCTAGAAAATTTAATTAACCACATCATAAGTACAATATGTTCATATTTAGGCTTTGTTTTAAAAGTTCATGTTAAAAAAAATAAAACAATGTAAACATCAATTTCTTTAAACAATTGGTATTTTTTTATGACAATAAATACAAAAGTTATTTATTATGTTTTTTTTCACCTTTTGTTATTGTTCAGAAAAAAATTGTTGGTACTAACCAACAGGGAGTTGGTTAGTCGCTTGATAATGAATACTTTGTATTCAAAACGCGTCGCAGTTTTTTAAGTTTGTATTTGTAAATAAAAAATTTTTTGATAATAGGACACGAAAGGTGGTTTATGTTCTTTGAATTTTCAAGATAATTTTAGTCCTATTGGTAGAACTCTTAAACAAAATTTAAATTTTTCCCTTCTTTTCTCATTGGAAGCATTCTTTCATACTCCGGTGTAGTATTTAAAACGTACCGTAAGATATATATGTAGATAGCACTTGTCTTTGGTGCTTCTTCAGTAATATGCTTTTTAAAATTAACGATTGATTTCGTTTTTGATTGCACTATATAGATTGCACTATATAGTGACCTCATTTTGTGGTAGATCTAATACGAACTGACCAAACCTAGAATCAAAGACACATTTTTTGGTGCTTCTCAGAGGATAATTGAATGATATTTTCTTTTAAAGAGTATTTAGGTTGAGAAGAATAAAAAAAAAGTATGCGGTTAAAATATATAATTATAATTTTGTATTCCAGTCAACGGTATTTATAAAATCTTATAATACTTGAAAAGTTTTTTTAATCACATATAGACTGAATGAATAGGAAACAGGAAAGGATTTAACAGAAAGTAGGGTAAGATAACGAACACCTTTTTTACCTCCATGTACTTTAATTTCCCTAAGCCGGAATATTTTTTAAATTAATTTTTTTTCTTAAACCGTATTTTGTTAAACGTAAGTTTCATTTGGCATCCTGCCCGCTTTCTTTGCTTTAAACGTACCTAGAAGGGTACCTTTTTAAATCTTACATTAAGTCAAAATGAAATTTATAAGTAAGACTTTGTTGATTAAGAATAAACAAGCTAATACTTCAATGTTTACAACCGTCAAAGATTTGTCAGCTAATTTAAGTCATGTTTCGTGTCATTAAAGATAAATTTATGCACAGTTCCCTATCGCACCTAGCTTTGTTCTCCTACGTACTTGACGGTGTAAAGCTGGGAATATCCCTACTGGCACTTTGAACAGTCAGTTGTTGTACAAATTGTGTTACATGATTTAGTATAGTAAATTAAATTTACATGGTTTTAATCAAAATGGTGTTGGGCTGGTTTGTTTTGAAATGCTCTAATTTTCTGTATAGTTATATATGTGTAATACCCATTAGGTAGCTTGAATAGTTTTGTCAGCAATATCCTTACCACATCTGCGCCTTTGACGCCATTGCTTAAAGGTTTTGGACTATTTACTCCAAGCTACTGACATGACATCATTTGGCTTTTACTTTTGTTTAACTGTGAGTTGGCGAAAATGATATGATAAGTCAAAATCTAATCCATGCCACATACACTTTATGTACTATAGCGAACAGTTGTTTGAGCGTTTGAGAGTTTAAATAAAAAAAAATTTCTAAAAATACTTGCGTTCTTAAAAATGTCGTACTAAAAAGTAAAAAATAATTGCGAATAATTAAACATTCGTTGACTCAAGAAGGATTTTTTTATTTTTCAATACGACTTTGTTTAAGAAAAGCAATTTTTTTTAAGGAATTTTTTTATAATATTTTTAATTTTTTACTTTTCAGTCATACTTTAATCAAGTAATTATAGTTCACTGCCTAGTATTTATTTATTTATTTAAGCTTAATACAAGCCATTACATAATAATACATACTACAATTACAAGCTACAACACAAAAACAACACCACAAGCTATAATAAATTATGACATAGTAAGGTTAAATTAGTATTCTAATTTGGGTTTTAAAACAACATAATATATTTAAATTGCACATATATTTGTAAATTATCCAATAAATTTTTATTCCAACTTTTATTATACAGAGTAAAAATGAGTGAATTTTTTGATTATTGAAATACAATTTCAATGTACAAGAATTTACAGAGTAGATACTACCCGACAAAAATACATTTTCCGACGTTTTTAACAGAACAATGGGAACGATGTAAACAATCAGTCAACTATTGAGTGCTCATTAAAAATTCATCTCTTAACGATTAGTTTCGGTTTCTTGCTCATTAACCCCATAACTGCCCCCCCCCCCCCCACCTGCGGATACCCCCGCCTCCTACATGGAAATATGTAAAGATGGAATATTGTATTGTCGTCCATTCTTGGTAACTATGACAAATTTTAACACTTAATTAAGTCAGGAAGTGCGTTAAATAGAGGATGAAAGGAAGCCGAGTTCTGGCCGCTCAACCGCTCCCTACGTGGAATTATTCGCCAAAGTAAAGATGGAATATTTCATTGTCATCCATCATCAATAAGTTATGTCGGGAAGTGTATTAAACAGAGGATGCATGGTAGCAGCCGCTCTTATTTTGTAGGAACTATGAGGAAAATTTTTGACCTACGGTGGGTGTGGGAGAAGGGGTAGTCGAACTTCGTAATGCGTAGATCGATTTGGAGAATATTTTTTGATGTATATCGCATCCCATTGGAACCCTGACAAATGTATGGAGTTGGGATTGGAAAGGGGCCAGACCGATTTAGATGATTCTGTTTTTGATGTGTAGGGTATCGTTGCCTATCGCTGGTTCAAATCCGGCTCGAAGGACCAAAAAATGTTTAGGATTATAATAAGGATTGACTTTAACTGAAAGTCCAACGTGAGCGTGTTATCAATTTATTCTTTTTCGAAACCACACGATCAGGCGATAAATCTAGAATTCCAGATTAGCCGGCAAAATACATTACAACATCTAGAACAAAGTAAATAACCAAATTGTGTACGTAGGGCACCTGACAATATTGAACAAGAAGAACAAAAGCATAATTTATGTGATACTAAGCTAATAAATATTCAGGCTGATTATATTATCGAGTACATGTTTTGTTGAGATTTCAGGGCATTGCCAACTCCGATTTAGAATTATAAGTGTCGGACATAATGAGTTTGGTACTTCTTAACATTCCCATTGCTACTATGGGAAAAAAATCGGTCTTTGGGTGCGGTGGGAGAGGGCTAGACTAATTTATTAGCGTATGAACTGATTTAAATAATTCTTTGGTGTACAAAATATGTTCCCCCATCGGTAGCAAGCCAACATTTCATGGTCTAGTGGTGGTTGTTGGGGAGTGGAGCCTAACTTAGTATATCGTGAACCGATTTCGTTGATTTGTTTATTGTTATATTGCTCCATTTGAGTGAGGACATAAATTGTGGCTTATGTTGAGGGTGGGAGGAGGGGCGGCATCTAGTTCCATAAGGCGTAAACTAATTTTGATGGCTTTGATTGTGTTGTACACAATATGTTTACTTACTGGTAAATGATAAAAAATGTTGCACTTAGAGTGACTACGGGAAGAGGAGGGAGAAGTCCTCTTATTTTGTAATGCGTGCTCCGATTTTCATGATATAACTGTATAGAGTACGTTGGCGTACTAGTGATATGGTAAGAATTTTGTATTTAAGATGAGGGTATGAAAGGTGTCTCTCGCTATAGTTACTGTAGCTAGTTGTGGGGCATAGGGCGGAAGAAGCATTTCAGAAAACGATTGCAAGTAGACTTACAATTTAAAGTGGATTTGGAACCACTGGCATTTTTTCTGCAACCCTATGACCTTTCTATCGTAATCTGTTGTCAGCAGAGAACAACCATGGGTCGCCGCCGGTGGGATTCGGACCTGGGACCTCCGGATTGGTAGGTCGACACGTTACAACTTACTCCTTCGACACCGAAATGTTTGTTATTATAATTTCTTTTTAAGTTACCCATATGGTTGGCACTGTGACCAAGAAGGTCTTCTGTGCAACAACCCAGTAACAGTGGAGGATCTATCATCCGCGGGCTCAAGAATTCCCTACACATTATTTGCATAGCGGTTTCATCGTCTTACAGACAGAGCCGACACTCCGTATCACTGGACAGACCTATCCGGTGCAGATGAAATCTCAGCCCACAGTGGACAGATAGGTATCGCTGTACGCATAAGGTCCACATTTTACCATCGACAATTGACCGAATGTGATTTTTTTTCTATACAATGTGGTTAAAACCTAGGAGATAACCCATTGATGCGTTAGCATGGCTTTGGCTCGAAGGAAGACGCCGAGACGGAGTGGATTATTTTAATTTCTTAATTAAACCTCACGGGGAGACCTGGTCTCGAACCCGGGACCCATGGCATGGTGGTTGTGCCGCTCAACGAATTGATTCAACTCCGTCTCTGATTTAAAAAAGGTTAACCGATGGACATAAAGCTCGCGTCACTAATTGACATTGAATCCAATGATTTGAATTGCTGGATTGGTCTCCACTGTCTCCCGAATACAACCCAATCGGACGATTGTGGGTTGAGTTAAAAAGGGAAATAGTGGCCACTCTTGAGAATACCGAACGTTGCATGAACTTCAGAACCGGGTGGAAGTTATATGGAACAACTTTCCAGCATTTAATTGCCAACATTTGTAAAGAATCCATGCCGCTGAGGATAAATGAGTCCATATGCGGAAAGGGATGTTATAAAAAAATTTAAAAAAAAAGTTTATTTTAAGTTCAAAGTCAATTAATTGTTCAATTGAAATCTTTTATTTCGCGCTTTTGAACTTCTAAAAATTGTTTAATTAAAACGACACAACACCGCCACCTACATCCCTAAACTTGGACACAGACTTCTACTGTTTTGCTGCACCAATTCGCAACCTGGTCCATTTCAGCGCTGACGACTTTAATACTTCTTTACCTTCTCCATATATTGTCTTTCTCAGGTTCAGTGTGGGTTTCACTTTTTTAAGGCCTGTTCTATTAATGGACCTTTTTTAAATACCCATGTCTACCCTATCATGACCGATTAGCTTGGGTTTGTCTTCACTTTAAGGATGCGCCAGATATATGGGTTGCCAAACTATTGTAGCCTAGATGTTATTTAATAATTCACCTTATTTGTTGTTTTTAACACAGCGATGTTTACGTTCGATTCTAAAATGTTCCCGTACTCTGCTTAGGCTATTCTACTGCACAGGTTCTCCTGAGCTTTGGCAGGATCATAAGAAATCTTAGTAAGAACTTTCGAAAAAAAATTTAATTTCAATAAGTGAATAAAAATGAGATGAATTAAAATTTTTATTTTAAAATTTTAATAAGTCGGAAATAGTTCAATGGGTTCGACATGTTCCTAGGTATGTATGTGAATCTTGCAAATTTCAAAAAAGTTCCACTTTATTCGATGACAAAAATTGTAAGTAAACCTACAATTTAAAGTGGTTTTTGAACCACCGAAATCCCTCTAAACTAAACTTTTAATGGCCTTTTGTCGTAATCAGTTGTCGCTAGCGGGATTTAAGTCTGCGAGCCTCATAATTAAAAGTAATTACCATACAGTGAAAAATCATTTATTTTTTGCTTATCTACATCATAGCGTTTTAGATTTTGATGTATTATTCACGAAGTTATAAAACTAACGCTTCCGTATACTCGTAATACTCGTAACGCTTGAATCCCAAATGAGTGAGAAATTTTCATCGATTTTTTTACATTCACTTTGGCGGTTAATCTCTAACGCACTAAGCGCCATCTAAAGTTAAACTGGAGAGTTTGTTCTATCGTCGTAATGATTTAGAAAAGAAAAAGAAAATCTAATTTAAAAAAGAAACTGCTAATTAAATATTTTTCTCTACCAATGCCGCCTAAACTGATTATGTCTTTAAGAAAAGCCACAAAATGTTTGTCTTCGGCTTTTAAAGTCGGTAAAACTATTAATCTTATTGTTAGTGCTCTTCAACTTAATTACAAAGTTAATTTCGAGGATGTTGACGGAAGTTTCTGTATTAATTAATTACTACAACTGGAGGAGTGGACCTTTTTACGAGGTGGGTGTATTATTCTTGGGAAAAGAATGGGACAATGTTTCAAAAACCACTAATGATGAAAAGTCGAAAATAAATACAGCCCCAAAGTTGACCTACTTTCGACCTCGAACAAATTTCGAGGGAAATGGATTTAATATATAAAAAAAATAATTGTGCAATCGCACAGACAACTTTATGTTGAGAATATTGTAGCTCTGATAAATTAAAGATTGAATTTATGAGCTTTACTGGTACAACTTAAAGATATCAAATCAAAAATCGACTTAATCTAATTATATGATTTTCGCTGCCTTCAATTGTGTATTTTAGTCAGATAAAAGTACCTTTGACAAAAGGTAATGAAATTTTAACTTCGTAAATTAAATTATTCATGTTTTTTAAGGAATTAGGTGTCATGGCAGAAAAGTGGAAGCATATGCTTCTGAATTTGATTTCTTTATCATACGAATTGAATTAAGTTTTTTATATCATGTTGCGACCGGGAGCAACTCTGCTACCGGACGACTATCCAAGGTAGGCCTTTTTTGACATAATCAGCTGTACATCAGCTGTGGACACTCAATATTACAGCCTCCGCTGGACATTCATTTGGCTGCAAGCTTGAGCACAGATGGGGGATGGCATGCTGGCACGCTACGCTGTGGCAGAGAAGTATGGGAGGGGGGCGCTAAAAATGGTTGCCATCTCTGCTCACGGTCACGCGTGAAAAAATGCTAAAAGAAAAAGAAAAGAAAAAAAGTCCGAAAAAAAGATAGAAAAAACAGGAAAAAGGTAGAGGAGGATGAGACGGCAGGCACGGCGGTCCGCTCACCGTCTGCCTTAGAGAAGTTTGGTATTGCAACTTTCCAATGTGGCCAAAATTTTGAGTAAAGTCTGAGGGCGTCTGAACATTTGTTGTTCTTTTTTGATATTTGTGTCTGGTCTATTTCATCGGTGGTTCTTCATCGATCCGATCGATTGTTATTTGTAAGAACTTTTTATTTTATTGAAAACAGGCAATAGTTTTTTTCGAAGCTTTGTCCTAAATATAGGACGGAACAGTTTTAGGGTATTAGGAACTATGCTGTACATATAAATTCAAATAACTTATTCTTGAGGTTTTTCAAAAATTTGTCACAAAGTTCAGAATACTCAAATAAACACCTCATATTGCCATTACCCCGTTAAGAACATTTGAAAGGAGGGAATTTTCAAATTTTTTTACACTAAAAAAAATTTGTAAATTGTGTAAATATTATTTGCTATGAATTAAAACCGCTGCGATTCGTTTAAAGGTTGTGGACCACACACGAAGCTCGTGTTTTCTCGGCTTTTATCGCGGCACCTATGTGAAAAAAGTGATACTTTGTAAAAATGCAATCAGCAGAGGAGAAAGGCTGAAATTTGAAAGAAGAAGAAAAGTAAGTGAAAAAAAGAAACCAATGCAGTGTGAGGAGACAAAAGTATGGTATCTATCAAAGTGCGTCTTAGGCGATCTGAGATTCGGGGGAATACTTTCCGTAATACCATATCTAGAGTCGTTAGCGCTTCATTGGGTGTACCGCAAGGTAGCTATCTGGGTCTGCTCCAGTCTATTTTTGCCCTTGACGAAGGGCAACCCTTAAGGGTTAATGTATGATGATATGAAGATTTCTCTCCATTAAAAATACATAGTACTAAATCTTCCCGCATTCAGGATGATACAAATACGTTCAATGACTGGTGCCGATCTAATGGACTTAGCTTAACTTGGAAAAATGTAAAGTTATGTCATTCTGTAGGAGCCTCAATCAGCACGTCTTTGATTATACCTTTGCGGAAACTAATTGCGGACGCGTGCAGTCCGCAGCTAACTTTGGTGTGAAGCTTGACAAAAAAAACTTGGTTTCACTGCACATAAACTATATTGTTTCTAGTAGTAACACGGTTCTGGGTTATGTTAAGCGGTTATTCTCTTCTTTGATTAATCCAATTCTAAAATATGTATCTCAGGTTTAATCGCTTTGTTATGCTATTCATTCTATGGTAGATGCATTGAGTTGGTACAACGGAGCTTTACTAGGTTTGCATTAAGAATGCTCAGGCTTTCTCCTTATGTGGACTGCCTCCTTTCTTAATATTATATTATCGGATTAACCAGCTTTTAAACTCGAACCTAGCTTCTCGTGCTCTCGCAGGTGGAATTTCTTATAGGCATACCCCGTATGCCTTTATATTACCTTTCCTACATATCGATCAATCTCGTTCTAAGTATGGTATGAATAAAAATATGCATCGAATGTGTAGAGCCGTTTTCGACTTGGCTCTTATTAAGGATTTGCTGAAGCGATCTCTGTTCCCTGTGCTGCCTTAATTGTTGTGTATGTGAGTATTGTTTTTTTTTTGTTGTTTTTGAATGCTGGTGAATAGGTACGGAAATTTCAATTAATTATAGCCTTAGCATGGCTATAGTATGGTTTTCGAATTGCTGCAAGCTATGCTACATCACAGGAGCGTAGTGAACTTTTTTATTTTTTTGCCAATGACAAAAAATGCTCATAGTAGACCAAGGTTAGAACCTGCATCTTACCATTCAACCGTTGAGCCAATTCAGCTAGCGAATCCAAGATTTTTGACATTGTCATTTACGAATTTTAATGTAGAGACTTTTTATAAATGTAATAATAATAATAATAAATAATAATAATTCATTTATTTTTTTTTCTTCAAACACAACTTCATACAGTGACAACTTATTTCATATATTTCAGAGAAAAAAAGTGAGCTTTTACAAGTAGCAAAAAAGGAAAAACAAAAGAGAAACGGAAGAATATTAACAATAATATTATTCAATAAATATATACCATATAAGCTTGGTTTAATATCAAACCGTCAGCTGAGTGTTTGCATTACTTCTTTCGTTATTTCCTCTTCACTTATTTTTTTTAAATGCTTAATTTAAATTATCCATCCTATAATTTAATGCCAGCGCGCAGTATTCTACAAGCTCCGTCCAGTTTTTACCATTTAGCAATTCAATGGTTTCCCTATATGTGAAGAAATCCTTCCTCAAAACCAATCTTCTTATTTCCTTTAGCAAAGGGCACTTCTCCACCAAATTAGCGATATCTTCTCTTGATTTCGTGTTGCATAAGCTGCATTCCAAACGCTCCTGCGATCTGTACCGCTGGTAGTTGGGTTGTAGCAATTCACCTCTTGCTCTGAAGAGCACTGAGACTTGGTACCTGGAGAAGTCACCCCTGAAATAGCTCTTTGCTTCTATATTCGGCCAAACTGCAGAATAAACAAATCCCGTCTTGGAAAGGCGCGTCTGTTCCATGAAGTCTTCCCTTTTCCACAAATCAGTTTTTTGCAGCAGTTTGGTAAGATCTTCTTAAAGCTTTCTTCGATCTCCGAGTATGTCTACTGAGACACCATGAAACAAGGCCAAATTTTGAAGTCTCCTATAGCATCCTGTTTTTTTTTCCAATAACAGCTCTTAGAGTCTTGTACGGGAGTCTGTGTTCCGGGAAGTTCAACACCTTTAGTAGATAGTTGAAATGAATTTGTAGTGTATCCACGATGAAAGGCGATAGACCCGTTTCCAGGATTATCATATAAGTCGGTGTATTCGTCGGGAGAAAAAAGCATCTTTTCATAAAATATCTCAACAGCTTCTCGACTTCCTCATACTCATCATTCCCACAGACCTCTGCCGCATAGAAAATTACCGACCGAACAGCTCTTTTAACTTAAAAAGTCTGCCCCATGTTGCATTCATCGCGTTAATCGATCTCCTCAGTTTTTCATTAAGATGCTTGGACATATTCCAGTTTGACGTAAGAGTAACTCCTAGGTGCTTATACTCTTTCACAACCTCCATTACTTCATTGTCTAAATACCATTTTTCATTTTTTGACTTTCTTCCTCTTTTATTAAAAATGAGTACTTCCAGCCCCCAGGTTTTACAATTTTCACTTGTGCGATTTAGCATAATCTGCAGAATATCGGGAGTTTCGGCGAAGAACACTATATCGTCTGGATAAAGTAGAATCTTGAGCTTAAAACTGCCTATGTCGAAACCTCTAGGAAAAAATCCCACCAGGACGTTTATAAACAGGACGAAAAGCAATGGACTAAGCACACAACCCTGTCTTACACCAGTTGATGTCTCAAAACAATTTGATAAGCTTTGGCCATTCCAGACTGCAGACGTTGTTCCTGTGTATAACTCCTGGATTATATTTACTAATTTGCTTGAAAAATTTATGAGCCTAAGTTTGTAGATTAAAGCTCTTTTGTCAACTTTGTCAAAGGCCGCTTTTAAATCTATGAAAACCGCATATAGCTTTCTTCCACTTTTAACTGCAATATCGACTGTATTTTTTAGCGTGAAGAGATGATCGACCGTAGAATACCCTTGCCGAAATCCAGCTTGTTCTTCACTTAAGAGGTCATGATCCCTTACAAATTCCTCCAACCTTTTCATTATTACGCCTACAAATAATTTTGGTAAAGTATTCATAAAGGATATTCCCCGATAGTTTTCCGGTACACGTTCTTCATTCAGGATTACATTAAAGAAGGTACAGATCTTCTCCAAGAAAAGGTCCGACGCATTTTTTAAGAACTCAAAAGGAATTCTGTCATATCCCGGCGCCTTTTTGTCCTTTGCTTTCATGAGCACCGTTTTAATTTCTTCCACGCAAATCTGACCATCAAGCATTTCATTGATAACCAAGCTTGGTTCTACTTATACTACAATTGCTGTATTCTGGCATGACATCAGGCTTTCAAAGTAATGTACCAAAATACATGGTTCCAAATTTGCTTCCATTCGAAAGTCAGCTCCATTTATCTTTTTCACTTTACTCCAGAATTCAGTACTGGTATTTGACGAACTCAGCTCCTACGCAAGTCTGTTGTAGTACTCGCATTTCTTTGATCTGCAAAGTTCTTTATATTTTTTTATTTGCCTTCAAGTATAAACCCTGGATATCGGTGTTTCATGACCTTCGAAATAGGTTTAGCCACCGAAATGGCACTTTCCTGGCTTTACCACATACATCGTCGAACCAAGTCTGCTAGTATTAAATTTTTTTTTGCGTAAGTATTGGCCTTTTATTAATAAATGTAAATAGCTTCAACAATAGGAACATTTTAAAGGTAAATGCATTTTTAAATATTACATTTCACTTTACATAAGCTGCTGCGTTCAATTGGGCCATGCAGATTACTCCGGCGTACTTCCCTTCCTTCCCTACTGTAGTTGAGGTTTTTTGATCTGTTGTGAAAAATATAGTATGTTTTGCAATAAGTATATTAATTTTGGAAAAAGTTTTAAAGTCTATGATAAGACTCGGCGTAAGTACTCCTGCAAATTACACCTATCTATCTTCTAGTGTAGCTGAGCGTACTTGGGTGTGCGCCGGAGTACTCTGTATGGAAAAATGGAACGCAGCTAGTAAACATTTTCACTTGTAAAGTACCCCACTATCACTTTTTATAGGTAGGATAATTTAATGAACAGTTTATTAAAATATGCACTTTAACTTAAATCTGAATTTTAGTAGCGTAATAATTTAGCATATCGGTTTGTATTAAATGAGTTAAAAGGGAATATTGCATATTTCATACCACATATTTAAAATTAAGCACTATGTATGCAGTTAAAAATCACAAGCGGTTCTGAAATTCATTCAGATGTAAATTAAAACGCCCGCCGGGAGCACTTGATTTCTCTTGATTTTAGATACTTGAAGCGGTTTTCTGGTGTTCACTTTTCCAGTGTTTCCAGCAATGCATATTTCGCATGAGTGGCTACAAAATGTAATTTAGGATCCAAATAATTTCGAATGGAAGGGAAGCTATTTACCTTGTAAATCGGTATGACTGCGGTTATCTGGAGGGGATGAATTATTAAATTAGAAACACATAATTTAACGGTTGATTACCTTAAACAGATAATGTACATAAAATATTCTAATTTTACGGAAATAATAATAATAATGCAGGTGATTTTTGTCCAATCTCCCGGGTAGGTATAGACTGAACGTAGCATTAAGGAGTGAAACAATAAGGTCACGTGTAGTAAGTAAGAACATTCTTGACAGCTTTTAGATAAAAGCCAACAAAAGCTATTTTTCTTATATCTTGACTGAGATCAGATATAGTTCTAGGGTACGGTACTGGCTTGTGAAAATTTTATCTATTCCTGTACATTTTTGCTTTTACTTCTTCGCAGAAATGTGAAAATCATCTAGTGGCAATCTGGTTTTCAAATGGGAAAATGTACGTGCATAACCGTAAGTGCAGACCAACTTATTGATAAATTCTTATTAAAGGGCGCATATAAAAATGGTTTTTAGTTAAAAGCTCAAAGACGTAAGAGAATAGTTCAATAATTTGCAGAATGAGTGTAGTTTCAAACAAAACTGAATTATACTTCTCTACTTTTCCTTACAAATTTATAACTAAGAAATTGAAACCGAAATGGAAAAAATTTTACGGAATAGGGGAGCAACTAAAAGTGAAGCTTGCGAAGCAGAAAAAAAAACAATTACCTGATTTACAAGTAAAAGAACATACAACCTTCAAGCCTTTTGGATGGCTTTAATTCTGCAGTGTTTGGACATCGACATCGAATTTCCCTTAAGTTGGTGGAGATCTGTTTTGCGTCTGTATAGAAATTCAGGGATTTTCATGGAGCATTATGTTTATATATTGTTTCCTATTCCATTTCGTCGGAGTATCAGATAGGGATAATCCTTGTCAGGTATGCTTTACAACTTTTTACTGGAGTCGCTGTTGGTAAATCTTGATCGATCGTTGAGGGAATAATATTCAGTTCACTTACCATACATATATATATATTTATCCACTTATATTAGCGTATGCTGATGACCTGTCTATTTTCGTCACGAAAGAGAATGCATTTCCAGTTTGTTTTAGCTCATGCTGTGGGAGGTGGCGGAATCGAACAGATTCTCTCCTCGGCATACAATGGACGAATACTGGACTGAAATATTTAGGTGTATATGTGGGTTTCAATGGTAAAACATGTAACAGACGCATGACTCTGAAGAACATCTTCGGAGCAGCGAATTCGCGGCGGACCGAACTGTATCCCCTTTCGCAGAAAGGACGTCTAGTCCCTGGCACTTACTTGATTACCACGTCCATTGTGCACCTGCAGAAATCCGAGTAGTTCGAGGCAGGCTTTGCGGAACTTCTACAGGCGCAGATCATTGACGTCTTAAGAGGGGGAGGGGAAACGATGGGTCATTGAAAGCACACTCTGCTGACCAGTAACGGAGGATGGATGGGTCTTACAGACATGGTCGTGAAATTTCGTTGCCTTCAGTTATGGACATTCCAGCAAGTGTTCCGTCGCAGAGATAACTTAATTAAGCAGCTATGGTTAAGTTCTATGAAGGGTAGCGGAACCAAGGGCACGGGGAGTTCTCAGCAATGCCGATCAGCTTGAACCCTGAATTAGTAGATTCGGTGTTTGCTGAAGTGTAATGGCCGATACAGGATAACTTACTGTTCTTGCAGAAACCATTGATGCTTCTGGAAACACACTGATACACTTCAACATACAGCACGAGAGCGTTTCAGTCGTCTGTCTACTAGGGATATTAGCACTGAGGTGATAAATGCTTTCGTATTGAATCGACTGCCGCGCACTTACTTCATGTGGGCTGCGGGATCTCTCCGTAGGAGTGAATCCTTGGGGTCGATTTGGCAGCAATGGGGACCATAACTAATAGAGTGATCCATCCAATTCTAACCACTCTGATGTAGCTTTTAAAGAACGTAATTTTTGCTGAGGCCAAAGAAATGTAATCAGGTGATAATTAGAACATTTGCTGAGTCAACATTTCATATGTACTGCATGCGGTTCGAGCCTGAACAATAGCCCACTAACACACAAGTACACACACGAACCAATTCATTGCCAGATTGAGGAGGTGATTACGTATGACGACTAGCTGTGAAGTTAAATAAAATCGTTTAAAAAAGATGGATGAACAAATATGATAAAGTTTCCTTCATATCATACTGACATAATTCGCTCCGATTGGTACCCTAACGAAATCGATACAATTTTTTGTTCGCGAGATTTCGTGTACGAAATAAGTGTAAATATTATAATTTATTATACTTTATGGTTGAGAAAAACAATTAAAAAAGGAATAAAAGATTGTGAGGTGTGCTGTGTTCAACCTTGCATTTACTAACCTAAAACTAAAAGTAATACAAAAGTGATCATTGGTGAAATTTTAAGTTTAGAGCTGGTTTTTGTAGTCCTCGCAGACTTGCTTATTAGAGCAGTTACATTGTCATCTAGTTTGCCGAGAAATATTGCAAAGCGATTTCCGTTTTGTGTTTGGCCTTTCCTTACGTTTAGCTTTGTTGTGAGGTATCCGTAGCAACTAGACACCGTCCGTCTGTCTATCCGTCTGTATATCACAGCCCTCCCATTTATACACCTATTAAGATGGAATTTCTGTACGGATTTACATTGATGACCCAAAAACAGAAATGGCGAGATTTTTAGAAAAATTATTTTTTGGACCCCTCTCCAATAAACGAAAAGTGCACTCAAAATTTTTTCCGTTCTTGGTGGGGTGTCTTCTAAAATGCAACAAAATATGTTTAGGACCTTTTGATTTTAACCCTTCAGTCACGAAGTATTTGCTATAAAATTCCTAAGGTTGCTCCTGTTCTAATTTCCAAACTATCGATGCAAAATATCTGAAAATTTTCCAGAATGTAGCCTTTAGTTAGTACTTTCAATGAAAAGACTTCGTTGCAGCTATTTCTGCAGGATTAGAAGACTCGGTGGTAGATGAATTTAATACTCCAATAGTAGGATCAATAGTAGTTTTCACAACCTCTCAAAGAGGTTACTACGAGGGATGTCCAGAAAGTAAGAATACAATACTAGTTAAGACTCGAAAAATTGATATATTTTAATGAAATTTACAGGGTGTGCCTTCCGCTCTACCTCCTTAAGCCACTTTTTCACAGTCTCCATGACCACCTCACCGTTCGAAAATTCGATATTGGCAAATGGGTATGGCGCCACTGCAGAGATTGTCTTATTGTCTCAGGAGTATAGTGACACACCCACGTTTCCTCCTCAGTCTCAATTAAGTCGAGAAAGGATACACCCTCAGTTTAAACGTGAGGAAACGAATGACTGAGCGAATCTTATATTTGCGGTACATGAAGCAAACGGGAAACGAACTGGTTGACATGTTAAGCTGCTGCGACGACATTTCGTAACGGACTGAGGCGCTCCATGTCTCATTTTGACCGCTAAGAACCCGTCTACAAGCCAACTTAAAAAAATCACTATATCTTACAAAGCCTTTGTATTCATTCTTTCTCTTCCTCGTAATAAGGGAAGGAAAACCCAGCCAGAAAACCGTTATGAGCAAATTGATGACCCGGTCTCTGTTCAGTAACTAAGCAACAATATTCCTCGGGACGGGCATCAAATAGCAATAGAAATGGTAGTAAAGCTGGATGATACCGCTCGTGCTGTGGGGTTTCAAATCAATGAACAAAATACAAAGTACCTGAGGACAGATATGAAGCCAGACAACATGAGCTATATGAGATCTTCGGGGCTCGCAGTATAATAAATTTCATAAAATCGGCTAGGCGTAGATGGTTCGGGTACATTTTCCGAATGGATCTCACCAAAGGAGTCCAAAGTTTATTCTGAAGGGAAACCCGGCAAATACCAGAAGTGCGAAATGGTTCACCTGATGTGGCTATATGGGAGAGAGGGGGACCCTTAAGACGTAGCATGTTCCATATTGATGGAGGTGTGCCAGAGACCGTGCCCATTCGAGGGATACTATTGTAGAGGCGGCTGAGAATATGTTACAAAATATGGGAACAAATTCCTGATCCTTTATATAGTAATTGTAATGAAAATTATAACGTACATTGTGGCAAAACTAGTTTATGAAAAATTCAGAAAAAATTCTACGGAACACTACTATGTGCCTAAACAACACGCTCTTAACAAATTTTTTACAGTCACGATTTCATCATCTTCGCCGGAGTGACATGAAGTGCACTGTCAACTTGTTCAAAATTGTCTGATTTATTAACTGGGAGGTGCCCCTCCCCAATTCTTTGAAATGTCCGGCTGACCCAAAATTCACAAATCTTTAAAAACAATGACTAAATTGACTGAAATGATCCCTTACATTCACGAGGAATTTTAAATGATACGTACTTCTCTGAAAGGGGGGTGTTTGAAACTTTGTCCGAATTTCTACACACACCCCCCCACCCCCTCTTTCACCCTGCCCAGCCTACTGTTTGATTCCCAATTTTTGAATAAGCATGAAAAATAGATGAAACACGTATACAAAACTTCAACATAAGAAAATTATATATATTCTTGTTCGGAATGACGAATAGTACAACATACTAAAATTTCCAGGTCATCGAAGCTGTAACACCTTAACTACATAATTGCCCAATTTTAAATAAAAGTTTTATAGCACCAAAGAAGGTCTAACAAAACCCAGGTTTGGAAAAATTTTATTTGTCATACAATTGGAAAAAATACCAGCAAACCAGAGTAACATCTAAATCCTATTGAAAATTTTTTCCGCCAATACAATTTTCTATTGAAATGCTCAATCAATTACAATTTCGTAATTGGATCCCTTAATCCACAAATTCATCAAGTATTTTGTGTACAAAGTCTATTTCGTCGGAATATTCGCGAAGTATCCATGTATCTATGGCTTTAGAACCTTATTAATGTGAACCTTTCTAGCAATTATATGTGATAATTAAACTAAATCTTGCTTTCATTACCCCATCACCTCGGAATTATTAGGTGTTCTTTTTGCTAGTTATTCTGAGAGGCATCCTCCCATATCGAGCATACACTAATTTATTTCACTGAGAAATATACGGCACAAATAAAACTCATAATTCTTCACATAATACGCTGTGCTTATACTGAAGTAGAGATAGGATTAAATGGCGTAATTTATGATTCCATTGCCCCCAACTTGTGAACGTTAATAGTCTCCCTTGATAATATTTCGTCTAACATAGCCTGGAATTCAGGAGCTAAAGGGGCCATTTTAGTTCGCACGACGTATGTTAACGCCATGTGCACGTTATGCGGTTTGCCCCTTAATCCTCTCAATAATACTAAAGTTTATGATACTATAACTGTGCTGTACAATCTATTAAAATCAGAGTATCAAGCTAGATTGAACGAGAAGGGACAAAAAGGAAAATTTTGTGCAAAGCGTTGGCAGCAGGAAATTTGGATGATTTGTTAAATACTGTATGATTCTGCGAAACGTCGGAGCTTGGAAATCAAACCATGAATTGTTAATGAAATTGCTGTAAACCGCATATCTTACGTGAAATGAAAATACTTACGCAAGGTGGTGGTAACAACTTCAATCACAACTTTGTTAAAAACATTACTTGTCGGAATGTGTCTATTCAAACACGCGCATGAATCTATCAGAATGAGAATCATCAGGGAAATAAATTTCTAAGTGAATCCTCATTTCTCAGCGGTTTTCTTTGAAGTTCCTTAATAATTTCCTCAGTTAATTTCACTAAATGCTTCTCTTTGAAGAGTCTTTAGGTTATTGCTTCTTCTCACTAGCATAGCATTATATAGACTGTTGGAAGGAATTCTCAATTAATGAAGTCATACTTTATCAGACTTCATCTAGCTTAAACACAAAAATAGGTGATAATGGTTCAGCGGGGTGTGGTAACTTAATTGAACATATGAAAATTATACCTAGGTGATTATAATGATAAGTAGGTATTATCGTAATAGAATACCATTTCAACTAGAATAACTTGCGAATAAATCAGTTTTTGTCAAAAACTTCATATCATTTACCTGCCTTACTTTATATATTTAAAGACTCATCAAAGGCTGCTTACTTAACAAACTGCTATTATATCAACAATTTGTGATTCTAAGTGCATTGAATGACCAGTTAAAGGAGAGCTAAAAGTGTTAAGTACTATGAAATTTCTCTATCGGTTGTCCTTTCTAGTGGATAAAGGTATTAACCTTTCTTGGTACCAAATTTTTGAAATATGAATTTTGTGTGGGTTATCGTAATGTGGAAGAAAGTGTTAAACAAACCTAATATGGAAAAGAATTTTCATTAAAAAAATGTATTTAATGTGAGAAAAGCAGCTAAATCTATATTCCTTAGAACCTATCCGAAAACTATTATAAAAAATGTTTCTTCAAAAAATTCGAGGAAATGTGGAATATTTTGCTGATTCCTTAAGTTTTTACGAAAATCTTTTGCTGCAGAATCATTTGCACGTGCTACTTACGCTTATACGAACCACATGATTGAGGATTTTTCAGCTGGTTTGCCCTTATTTACAATGCATATAGGAATCCAGTGATAGTATACTAATGAAGATTTTGCGAAAGTATTGACATTACTAAACCAATAGGTACTATCCCAGCAGGAAAATGAGTAATTACTAAAAACAGTAGTAGCAGTTTTCTTGTAAGAACAAGTATGGATATCCTCACGCATTACAGAGTAATGCAAAAAGTAGAGTATAAGCCCTTCAAATGAGATATTCGAACATTTCTTTTACTCATTCTCTATGTTTGGCTTGCCCATTTGACGCATATTCCATTGTGAGCTTGTTCGAATTTGTTTTCAATTGTGCGTAGATGAATGACTTCGTCATTCTGTTGTGAAATTTAAAGAAGCGCACTGTTATTTTGCAATTTTTTTATATAGATAATATTTGTTTCGTTATACTTGAAATGTGATAATTTTATGTTTATAAATGCATACATTTTCTGTGAAAATTAAACTCTTATCAATAAGTCAATTTTATATAAAAAATAATAATTTTTTTTATTTAAATATAGCAATTACTAAAAACAAGCAGTTTTGTTATTTTTATTGTTCTTACAATAATAAATATTACTTTGAAATGCTGAAAGTAATGAAAAATTCTATATGTCATGAAAGCATTGATTACGATTTCTATAAAGAAGTAATTTATTATTTTGTAATGCTGAAAATAGCTAATCAGTAAGCCATTGATTCCATAATACCGAATTCGATATGCCATGAAAGCATTGATTACAATTTCTATAAAGAAGTAATTCATTATTTTGTAATGCTCAAAGATACCGGCAAGCCATTACCGTCCTAGAACATCACAGTATAAATGTAATCTATTCCGTCGTGCAAAAAGTAATGCAAAGAATTTCAAGGCTTAGATTACAACTTTGATGTCACCACCATTACATTTATGCTGGGATGCATATATGTATATAGTATATACGATCCCAGCGGGAAATATGACCGCGCATAAAAATAGGTATGCAGGAATTCATCGAAGAAAGTGAAATAAATACGAATGAAAAATATGTACACAAGCCATGCAGAAAAAGATGTAAAATCGTTAATGATCGTGGCTTACGCATGTGTGTGAGTTTCTTCCTTTTAACCGACTTCCCAAAAACAATAAGGTTCTAAGTTTGACATGTAATTATTTTTGTTTTTATTTTTTTATGCATGACCGGGCATAATTTCGTAGTGCGTGGACCCATTTTGGTGATTCTTTCTTTATTGGGTAATGCATGGACCGATTTAGATAATTCTTGTTTTTTTTTATAGAATATGATCCCTCCATTGCTAATAATGAAAAAATTTTGACCAATGGTGGTGGTGTGTGTGTGTGGGTGGTGGTGCGGTGGGGGGGGGGGATAACTTCGGGGACCGAGTTGGATGATTCTTTTTCTTATATATAGAGTATTGGTACCGCGGCACAATTTTAACCGGTGGGGTTGTAGCAGGGGAGCGGTTGGACGTCAACTTGTTAAACGTAAACCGATTTGGATGATTCTTTTTCTGTCATTCAGAGTATAATCCCCCGTTGCTTATATGAGGATAAATTTTGCACTACGGTGGTGGTGGGGGGAGATGTAGTCTAACTTTGTAACGTGTGGACGGATTTGCATGATCCTTCTTTGATGTCTAGAATATGTTGCCCCACTGGTACGACGACAAAATGTACGGGGTGTGCGGAGGGGGCGTTACCCGATTTCTAAATACACACCCCTATTTGGATGATTCTTTATTGTTGCATACAGTATGATACCCCAATGCTACTGCATGGAAAAAAAACTTTGTAAGGCGTGGACCGATTTAGATGATTCTAAATGGATAGAGTATCTACATATTTGTATTCTGAGAGTTGGAGGATGGGCGAGGCGGAGCTTCAGAAGGCATATACCTATTCTGATTCTTTTGTTGTACAGAATACATTTCTGATTGGTAAATGATAGCAATTTTGTACCTAGAGAGACTTCGATGATTCTCCGACTACGATCATTCTCTTTTGCTGTATAGAGTAGGGTGGCACACTATGGCCACGGTAAGAATTTTTAGGGTATGAAAGGGCGCCGTGACTAATTTCGTAACATATTGCCTGATTTGGAAAATTCTGTTAGCATTCTTTAGAGTGCAATACCTCTGCAACTTTTGAAATTGCTTTGTTTGTACGAGCAGCATTCTTCGATTCGTATATATGAAGATACTAAAAAGTGTAAAATAAAATAGTTTTTAAAAAAAAAGTTGAACCGACTTCACAAAAAGCGCTAAAAAGCATAAAATATTCTTAATTTTATATCTATTACGAAATTTCGAAGTCGGTGCAAATTAAACAAATAAAACAACTACACAACCAGAATTGAAGATAATATATAAAACTACCTGAACGTTTCAGCTTACGTGATCATAAGGAAGGACGATTAAATACGTTTGTTGTAGTTGTTTGGTTTGTTTAATTTACACCGACATTAAATGTCAAAATAGATATAAAATTAAAAATTATTTTATGCTCTTTAGTGCTTTTTGAGAAGTCGGTAATTGTCAAGTTAAGTCAATAGCAGTAAATATATTAAAACTATATTGAAAAAAGAAGAAAAAATATAAAGGACATTAATTTCAATACAGACATTAACATTTAATGGTATGTAATTGAAGAAAACAATTTTTTCCTATTATAGTATAATTTTTTTTATCTTAAAATATTCTTTTGAAAATATGTGTTCATGTACATACATCAACTTTAAATAAAATTGAATGACCAAAAAACCAAAATATTTCGTTTCTTTATAAAACAAAACGCAAAATATATTAGCCTTGTTAGCATGTTTTTAGAGAAAACCGCAAATTAATTTTCCTATAAACAAAAGGACACACTTTAAAAGGAATTTACTTTTATTTTCGTATGAACGAAAGTGGGTATATTTTAAATGGTATCACCTCTGTGGACCGACCAACAACAAGAAGATTTTAATACATCTTTTAGGACTGCCTGCAATTACTTACTTTATATGATAATTTCGCCTTTTTTGGTTCCATTAAATAATAATTTTAATAATTTCGCCTTCTTCGTTATTGGTTTCATTCATGTTTAAAGGTACTATTATCTAGAAGAGAATATTGATTTGCTTTTCGAATAGATTCGACAAATTTATATGAATATATAATATGTATAATAGAAAATTTCCCATTTGTAACAGAATCATTCTGGCCGGCACGGCGCCATAATTCTTCTTTCTTATTCAATCTTGCCAGCGTATTTTTAGGATGTGACGCAGGTATCTATTGATGAAAACTTGAAGGCGCCTTGTGATGGACTGGGTGACCTTCCACGTTTCGCAGCCATACAAAAGTACTGCCTTTATATTGGAGTTCAACAGCCGTAATTTAGTTTTAACTGAGATCTCCGTTCATTTGGCCTCTCGCCTTATTTATTTGGGAACTAACATCCTCTTCTGCTCCACCATCTTCGGTAATGACACTACCGAGATAAGAGAATTTATCGACCAACTCCACGTCTTGGCTATCTAGCGCCGTGGTGCTCGCATTTATCCGCATTTCTTTAGTTCCTGTTAGATTTAACCTCAAGCCTATCGAACTATTTTCTGTTGCTACATTTTGTATCATGTTGGTTAGGTCCTAGTGTCGATGGGCCAGCAAATAGATATCATCTGCGTAGTCTTGTAGGTCTTTGAGGCGATCTTGCAGTAACCATTGTATGGCACCTGCTCGACTATCAAGAGCGCTGACAAGGATGTCGTTTATTACTATGAGGAAAAGAAGTGGCGAAAGTAAACATCCTTGACGAACACCGGAGCTCATTTCAAAGCTGTCGGACAGATTTCCGTTGTGGAGAACTCTGCATTTTTTATTATATTCTCCGGTATGCCGCGTTGCCGCAAAGCCTGCCAGATAAAACTCCTATTTATCGAGTCGAACGCCTTTTCGTAGTCTACAAAGGCCTTGCCTTTGATCGTAGTTCAGTAGATTGCTCCACAATGATCCTCAAGGTGTTAATGTGATCTATACAGGAGCGACCTTTTCTGAATTCAGCCCGCTGCCCTCTGATCGTTCGATCTACTACCTCCTTTATCCTTGATATTATAATGCGGGACAGGACTTTTCCCACAGTAGATAATTGGTAGATGCCTCTCCAATTATCGCATATCGTTAGGTCCTCCTTTTCCGGTATTTTGACTATGATACCTTCCGTCCAATCCTCCGGAAAGGGACAGGTGTGCTGCTGTGAGGCTTGAATCGGCTTTCAACAATTCTGGCGCGATGCCATCTTTTCCAGCTGCTTTACCATTGACCATTGCGTGAATTGCGGTTATTATTTCTGTCTTAGATGGAACGCGGGTGTTAATTCTTATAGGCTGCGCATAGTTATATTTCTTTCAGGTTCCATCTGCACTCTTTACGGCATGGTTTTTAGTAGAGTGCTTTCCCGTGAGCTGTTTAGTTATTTAGTACAGCACCTTGCTGTTTTCTGTGTTCGCTGCGTTTTCCGCTTTTGCTGCGAGCTTGTTTATCTGTCGCCTTTTATCCCATCGGACGCACCTTTTTACCTCCCGATGATTGGGAGTACTCCTGTTCTATTTGCCGACGTCGTTATGGGTCACGCTGTTTTTAAGGGCTCTTCTGCGCTCTATTTCCTGCCAAGTTGCGTCCGAAATCCACTGTTGGCGGCTTCTTGGCTTCTTTGGACGTAACTGATGCTGTCCTGCGCCGCTGTCAATAAGGCACCCTTTGTTGCACTCCACATTCCCTCTAAATTTGTCTCTTCAGAAACGCTCCTTTGGTTCAGATTTTGCTGGAACTTTTGTAAACCGTCTACGGTTTATGGCGTTGCACAGCAACATCTACACGAATGACTTTCCTTTACAAAATGCTGGCGATTATCACAAATTATGTATTCCTGAAAAAGGATTTTCAATGTATTTATCATAAATCAGGAATTAATGATGAGATGTCTGTTTCTGTCAGAGTGCCCACAACTAAATCTTGATATTAACAAAAATTTTTGGAAGCAAATACTGTACTTATGTAGATCGTCTCAAATCCCTCTCTAAGGATCAAGCTTTCTAAGAAAAGAATGTCATTATGTATTATTTCTCATGTGCTAGTCTTTTTAAATTCAGAAACTGGAAATGAGGGTTCCTGTCGAAGTCTTTCCCTATTTCCAAATTGTTTTCTTTTAAATAGACCATTTTCCATATTGCTGTTAAGATGACCATTATTTAAAAAAATATTTCTTGAGCAACGGGAACAAATTTTGATGGACTTGATATCAACTTTTGAAATTGCTTCTGAATAATTTATTAGGTTCGGGATGTTACTGTTTAGAGTGGATTTAATGAGGAATGTAGAGGTTTCATGTTTTGATTTACTGTAAGAGTTTTGATTTTTCTATACTTGTTACCTAGACAAACCTAGAAAAAGAATTTCAAGGACCAGCTACCACCTGATAACCCTCAAATATTATAATCCTTATAATGAAATGTGTCGTCAACCTCTACATTCCTCATTAAATCCGATCTAAACAGTAACATCCCGAACCTAATAAATTATTCAGAAGCAATTTTAAAAGTTGATATCAAGTCCATCAAAATTTGTTGCCGTTGCTCAAGAAATATTTTTTTTAAATAATGGTCATCTTAACAGGAATATGGAAAATAGTCTATTTAAATGAAAAAATTTGGAAATAGGGAAAAACTTCGACAGGAACCGTCATTTCCAGTTTCTGAATTTAAAAAGACTAGCAGATGAGAAATAATACATAATGACATTCTTTCCTTAGAAAGCTTGATCCTTAGAGAGGGATTTGAGACGATTTACATAAGTACAGTATTTGCTTGCAAAACTCTTGTTAATATCAAGATTTAGTTGTGGGCACTCAGACAGAATCTGACAGAAACAGACATCTTATCATTAATTCCTGATTTATGATAAACACATTGAAAATCCTTTTTCAGGAATACATAATATGTGATAATCGCCAGCATTTTGTAAAGGAAAGTCATTCGTGTAGATGTTGCTGTGCAAAGAAAAGGGCACTTCAATTTAGTTTAAGCAGATATTTAGCTTAAAGGTAGTGGAGGAATAGAACAAAGAAAGGAACAGACAAATGGGAGTTCTTAAGGATTCTACATTTAATCTTAATTTGTTGGGTCCTCAGTTCAGCAAAGTGTAAAGCAGCACACTTTTATGTATAGCGAAAATAAGTAAAGCTTTGTACACACTTTTCCTGCCATTTCTGTAACCCCGCGATTTGTCGAAACCTTATAAAAAGGATTTTGTCTCGACGACGACCTTTTCGTTCGAGCCAAATTTTTTTCCGCGAGCCATGTTTTCATACTGGTTAACAAACAGATGTCGCGGAGGGACAGGTCAGGGTGGCATGGCGTGTATGATAGTTGATGCAGTATCACTCAATAGGGGCTGTGTGTCTCCCTCATCTTTTTGTCGAATCGGTCTAATAAAATTCACTGTAGTACTGCCCCTGATCGCGCTCCCTTTCTCAAAATAAAAAAACATGAGCATTATACCTTTCGAGTCGCAAAAATCATGAACATGTCATATCCAGCAGGACAGCTTCCTCACTTCAAATTAACTACGTCGTACAGAACAGCAATCAATAGTTACTGTTCCCTACGACACGCCTACAGCCAATCTTCTTCGTTCTTTCATCAGCGAAAATTATGTCATGGACCTTGTACACGGACCGGACCCTGGGCGTTCTTCATCAAAAGCAAATATTCAGTTGCGGTTGAATGAATATCTTGAACCAATATCTTGCGGTTGTCAAAGATGGTGAAAGGACACAACAGATGACATCTAACTTCTTTTGTATTTCTTGGTAAATTTTTTCAGTCAGAAATAAAAAACGATAATTCGGTAAAGTAGCGAAAATGGCTGTCAAATCAAATAGTAATTTATAAAACACTCTGCGCGATTTTTTGGCATCGTTTAAAAAATAGCATTACATGACATTAATAGTAACGTTCTTTAGCAAAGCCATCTATCTTTAAACTCGGGTACTTATTGATCCACACTGGTTTTGACTGTTGACAGTGCCTAAGAAGAAAAAATTAATTTCGGGAAATTCCATGTACCAATATGTGAGCTTTTATTTTGTTACATATAAAGGTAAGTATTTCTAAGTAAACAAGAAGTTTGGTAACCTATCCATCCTTAATCATTGTTAAACAACAACAATAAATTTTGTGAATTAAAATCGTCAATTTATACAAAGTTGAATAAACTCAGACGTCTTCCTTCGATCGGTTGTAAGTTTTAATTTAGAATTGGCTGGGCTTTGCTATTGAAGGCAATTATTGTAATAGTTATTTGATTGTGATGTAGATACTCACGTATCTCCCTTTTACAGAGCCCTCAACTGACCAAAGTAAGTTTTGTGGTTAGAACTACACTCAAATTGAAGCTTCCTTACCCTTTCTACTACATACTTTGGCACCGATGGTCTTTTTACACTGAGGTTTTTGCAGTAGAAGAGACTCATTGTCCCCCAAAGAAAAATTGCATTACTAATTTCTTCCTCCATCTTAACAATTGCAAGCACCTGGTTTAATCTGCAAACGGAGACGGAGTTGGATCAATTGGTTAAGTAGCACGATTACAACGCCATGGATGCAGGTTCCTGTGAGTTTTTAAGTTGCTTTTTGCAATAATATTTTTAAAAAACCGCTCCATTTCTGGGCTGTTGTCTAGCTCGCAGCAATGCAAAAACAAGATATTCAATTTCCTTCATTCCGCACCCTAATTCTCCTTACCCTAATTCCCTTCTGGGAAAACCATGCTGACGTATCATAGGGTTACCATCTACGCTTATCATAAAAAAGCGAAGTCTTGAGTACAGATAGATTGATTTGCTCTAATTAATTGAGAATTCGTGCATATCGAAGTTTTCTCGCCGATTCGTATTCGTTGAATTCTCGTGGGAACCTTAAACAAATCAACCGAGAACACATGTTCGGATCATTAAACAACGGTCCTTGCTTGAGGCAAAGTAAGCCGCGTTTACACCAATGATCAAATATAAGTATTGATATATCGATCTATATTCCATAAATATCGATATTTTTACAAAAGAATATCATTACTTCGATATATCGATATTTTATCAATAGTCAGTCCTACAGTTGATCAAATATCTCCATGGGAGGTGCGGTTTCCACATTTGTTGCTCTACCAGAAACTTACCAACTGGAAAGGCATTATAACATTACCCAACTGCAGGTTTCAGGTTTTAGGAATATAGCAGGCAATAAGCCGAACGATCATGCTAGGAAATGGATGTTCCATTAGGGGAGCAGTTAACTTTCTCTATTTATTTTGATTAGATCAATAGCTATGGGGAAACTGTTTTATGACGTTAAGTTAATGATACAATAATCATTTGTCTGTGAATAGTTTCGAGCAACACAACCGGAGTATTTTGATTGGGTTTATTAATTACTGTTTCTGTAAAACATTCGAAAAAGGTAAAAATTTCATTAAGATTGAAACATAACTGCCCTTATTTCAAAGAAAGAATGAGAAAGTTTTCCGTACATATTTTAGTCCGCTTTTTGAAAAAGAAAATCTCCTAAAGGATATCTTTTCTCTAGTTTTTTTAGTCTGGGATCTAAAAACTATAATGTACAGATAAGAGGTTGTTAAAAAAAAAGAAATTAATCTGCATAAGAAACCATATATGACAAAATTTGTAAATAAAATAAAAAATTTTCAAAACACAAACAACTAGATCAAGATCTAAGTGCGAAGCTTGAAAATTACACCACCACCTTCCCAGTATGATGAATATTGAATAATATGAATGAATTCAATAATAATAACAGCACGAAAGCATTTTAATCACTAAAATATATTAACTCAATTATACCAATACATATAATAAAAATCAATATTATTGCCTTATTCACCTACCATTGATTATTATTTATTGTTTTATTATTATTTTTAATAAACAAAAAAAGTATGAAATGGTTTTTTATAAAAACTATGAAAATATATCCCCAACCAATTCCAACTTCGGTGCAAGATTCAAATCAATACAACAACTGATCACAACATTTGATTGGATTGAGATCATATTCATCATTTTGATTCGCACCTTAACGAAGTAGATATCAGTTTCGTTCGCGAGATTTCGTGCACACACTTCTTTTTACAAATAGAGTAAAAATATTTTAATGACCTTGAAACATATAAATACGTCCACGGCATTTTCCTTAGGCCAATTTATATTTTTGGACCCATTACAATAACATTAACATTACATTATTCTAGGCAGTATATAGTTTTTAGGTTCTCTCTATCTCTCTCTGGTTTCTCTAACTCCCTGTGCGGTATATGTCGCTTACTACACCAATTCTCCAGCTGGTCCGGTTCTGAGTAATTGTTGGCACGAGTTTTTGATATGGTACCTTCCATCTCTACGGATCTTCTCAATGTGTTGGGCGTTCTTCCAATTCTGCGTTTTCCTTACATCCGGCGCAGGTCCCAATCAGTGTGACTATTTTCTTAGTGTGTGGTCCATCTGTTACCACTTTCGCCTTCGAATACTGATGTCTATCCCATCTTGGCCTGTAAGACTATGTTGGTATTTATTGGTAATGGCCTCCGGCCAATGGATGTTAATTATGCCATAAGGGATAAGGAAGAGAAGGGAGAAAAAGGAAGTGAATCAAAAATTATTAAAAAATTTGGTCAGAATCCTTGTAAAAATCTAAGCATTTTTATCCGTTAACCTAAACATTTACGAATAAAAAACTTGGTACCAGAATTTTCAATTTTTCCCTCGAAAAACTGGAAAAAGTGATGTTTAAAAAATGTTTGGGACAAGTGGTTTTCTTTTACCCAAAGAGTATAAATCTTTCTTAAAAAAAGAGTGTTAAAAAATTTACTTCATAAAGCCCCTATAGAGCCTTATAAATTGTATAAACCTTTAACACCAAAAGATGTTTCCCTAGTAACTGGAACAACTTTTGTTTAAAACATTTTTCTGTGAGCAGAGGAGGTTTCTGCAATAATAATGTTTGACATCAGTGAATATTTTTCACTCTTGTCGAAATTAAAAGTAAACTTCCATAATGAGAGGCAAAGGGACTTACGATAAAAAAGTATCTTATATCTGATCGGCCAGGATTAAAAATTTCTTAAAAATGCACTTATGAGAATGATTTTCATATAAGCTTCAAAGTCAAGGTAAGAAACGGAGCATTTTCGGAAAAAATATTTCACGCAAAAGTTGCGTATTTTCAAAAATTGGACCTTGATCTTCATTTGATCTTGAAATTTTTCTTCAAGGTCAAACTTAAGATCTCCAGTTTTCGACCCCTTTGAAACATTTTTCACTCATTTTGCTCTTTAACAAAATAATCGACATTGAAGATTAAAATGACTCACCCTGTCCAATATATGTATACAAAAAATAAACATAAGTGATTATTTCATAAGGGAAGGGATGTAAAAACAAAAAACAAGATAATGCGAGATCAGAAATGTAACAAAAAAGAAAGACATGCTTAAGATAAAGCAAAAATACAAGAGCATTAAAGAAGGATTAAAAAGACTCTTATCATTCTAATTTTTTTTGAACAATATATAACCGTTGATGGTGTACAAGTCTTTAAGAGAATTGTTTGACACCCCTTATCCGGCGAAGACCAATGGGCAAAGAATTCCATGGCTGAATAGCGTAAATGTGGAAAAAGCGGTGACTAAAATGTATGGTAAAAATATAACCAGAAGAGAGACAAAACTGTAATTTCCCAAACGGATATTGAGCCTTTTACCTATAAATAATCAGAATAACCAAGGTGTCTGCGTATCTTATAACGTGCTTTCTGCTAATCATGTAATTAACAGCTACATTTGATTCACCAAATCATTGGAGTCAAGTCGGTAGTACAATGCAGCTCCATACGTTATAAATAAAACTAGGAGTGTACTTGCAAGCTTAAGGCAAGCATTAATGGGAGTATAAGTATTTGACTACCGTAGACTTTGTATCCCACTATATATTTTGGAAAAAACCGGATCAATATTAGAACTCCAGGTAAGTGTTTTATTGAAAATTATGCCTCAGTTGCGGACTGTGTTAACATAAGGAATTATACATAGTACGGTTCATCTTACTGGAGAGAAACATATAGTGTCAATGGATGTATTTAATTTATGACCGATTAATGCAATCCAAAACCTGATTTGTAGTAGTTCTTCATTAAAACGTTGTATAATATCTTTAATTAAGCAAAAATAGGCCAAGATATATATGATAAGTAGACATCGTCTGCATAAATACTATCATTAATAAACACTGTAAACAAGAGTGGACCTTGTGTATACCCTTGAGAAACTCCACGTCATCCAAGAGATCTGAGATTCTAACATCTAAGAGATCTGCCAGTCGTTCATCTCTGAAAACACATTGTGAAGGGTAGCAGAAGTAGTTTTAAATTAGTTTTACAGCAGTTGATGATTTAAAGTATTGAATGCCTTACTAAAATTCAACACAGTAAGGACTGTTAGTTTAGCCTCATCAAACGAACTGCGAATGCCTTTGGATATCTTTAATAAGGCTGTCGAGCATCTATGATGTTTACTAAGGCCATACTGTATAGGTGAGAGTAGGCTATGTGTTATCAAGTAAAAATTTATTTGCTCAAAAATTACTTGCTCTAGAACTCTCGACAAGCAACACAAAATGCTAATAGAAATATTATATATTCCGATGCATCAACGGTTGGCTTTTTTGGAATGAGTATTAATTTAGCTGTCTTTCAGTTACTGTAATTAGTTGCAAAATAAAGGTTAATAGGCAAGTCATCGACACCAGCAGAGATAGCCTGAATCGATTTACCAAGTCTATCTACCTCACATGGGAAAACAAAAGAAAGAAAGTCAAATACTCCTCGCCGCTGTGGAATTTCAGTTACTTTTGTCTTTTTTATTCTACCCAAAAAGATTTACCTAAAATTTTTTCACTTTTTATATGAAAAATTGTGCTGCTGTATAAAATCCTGAATTTAATTATTAAACCATGGGTAACTTACGGTGATTCCTTTCACGCTAAAAGGTAGTAACTGAGTTGATTTTCAGCACAGCCAACTTGCTTATGCTAAGAATTCTACAAACAGTGCAGTATGTTCAATGCTGTTGAAATCTGAAAGGTCAGATTTGGTCGCACTGGCAAATTTCGGGAATCTTTCCTTAGCGAAACAACACGCATGTGGGACAGTTTGCCATCTTTTGTTTTTCTCCCGTCTTATCAGCCCAAAACTTCCAAAGGTATACTCCTCCCTAATTCCCTTCCAGGCAAAGCCATACCAATTCCTTGGTATTATGATTGAAAAAGATTAAATATTATTTAATACTTTTATTAATAACATAATTAAAAAAATAGTTAAGAGCCTGTTGGACACGGACATGATAGGTTAGGTTATTTCTTAATTTTTCATAAACTTTATTTTCTGCAGTGTTCCTTATAGTTTTCATTAAAAGTAATAACTATAGGCTACATTCCAAAATTTTTGGAGATGTTAAAAATTAGAGTAGAAGAGGGGGGCGTTTTAGTAACGACGTGTGATTAAAAGGTTAAAAGAATAAGGTCCTTAGACGTGTTTGCATTTTAGGAGACCTATCTAAATTAAACAAATTTCTTCAGCACACTTTTCACTCTTTGAGAAGGTCCAAAAAAGTTTTTTCCAAAAATCTCATTAAATCTGTTTTTAGAACGTGCGTATACCAAATAAATAAGCGCACGGATAAAGTAAAACTTTTTCGTTTTTGTTAATTAATAAATTTAAGTTAAGCAGGTGAAAAGGAGTAATGATAAACATTGAATAAATTTTCAAAATTTACTCTATGCTGATATTAAGTAAAACAGAATCTTTAGTTTGGTCGTCTATCATGGCACCCCTCCCCCTCCGAGTCAATTAAACCTAGATTCACTCCTGACACAAGAAATTGCAATCTCCCTAGCGAAAACCTGGATCCGCGCCGTGCTATAGTGGTCTTTTGTGTAAAATAAATTTTCTAGGGATAGATTTTAAGGGTAGATTGTAGTTCTGAATATTAATAGTAGCGCTTATTAATTATATCCAGTAAGGATATATACATATTTTTTTCAAGCACCTTTGGCCCTCATCTGAAGTGTCTTATTTCAACAAACTTTATTTTTGTCACATTTCTATTTTTATTATTTGGACGTCAACTTTCATAGTTGCAGTTTCATATTGACTAGTTTGGTTAGGGATAGTTTTATTTGCTTCATTGATATATCCACATACACATTAATCCAGAATCCGGTAAATCTTGAAGTTAAATATTTTTAAAGCCACGCTGCCATATAATGCCAAACCAAGACACTTTTTCGACCACGTTTGACGCTAGGCACTATCCAGAATTATGCCCATTTTCAGTGCTTCTATAAACAGGGGTCACAGCAGGAGTCGCAGAAAATGTGTACCACAATCCTTTTTGCATTCACCGAATTGCCATGTTCTTTAAATGTATTTCTTTGCTTTTTTAGGAAGAATATATATATATATATATATATATATATATATATATATATATATATATATATATATATATATATATATATATATATATATATATTTATATATCTTCTTACTTCAAACAATTTTACCATAAGTATTTTCGACCCAAAACTTATTCTCTGGGGTACAAGTGAAACGGCTCTTTCTGCTCCACTCTGGGAAAACATATTTTTTTCGGGCTTAGCAGCAATTTAAATCCGCTTCTCTTAGCTTCCTTTTTTTAATTTATTTATTAATAATACTTCATTAAAGTGCTGACTACTAAAAAAAATGAAATATAAAGAGTATAATAAACTAATATAAAAGTGCTAAAGTGTATAAAAAGTAACTTCAACAAAGCTGACTAATCACATGATTTCGCGATAGATGAAAATCAATGCAATCAAAAGAGAAATTAAAAAATCGCGACATCGATGTGATCGGCTCATTTAAACCATAATTAGTGCGATGAAAAGGTAACTGAAGAAAGTCGTGCTCCCTCAGTGAGCGAGCCGGAACCGATATGCCAAAACAAGCCAAGAGAATATGAGAGTCTGTGGAACCCCGAATGCAGACGAAAGCAAAACGGATCCTGGAGTTACGGCATCTCCTTTCAAGTGTATCCAAGTGCAGGAGTTCAAGACTATCAACATAAGGTAATATAAGGGAGTTATTTCAAGGAAGGCCTCGAAGAGCGAACCTAACGAACCTCTGTTTAACAGCTTCAATGCGATTAATTTGTGTCGCATAGAGCGGTAACCAGACTGGAGAGACATATTCCAGAATAGGCCTGACAAAAGTGCAATATAAAAGCTTTGTAATGTAAGGGTCATCAAATTCCTTTGACCACCTCTTCAAGAAACCCAGAGTCATATTAGCCTTGGTGACTATGGCATCAAAATGATCCTCCAAAGAAAATTGGGAATTTAACGGTGCAAAGAAACATTTTTGGACCTTCTGACTAAGTGAGGAAAGAAGCATGCTCAGCAAATGTTTTGCGCCCATTCTTGGAAATAAGTAAGCAATAACCTTGCTCAGAAGTTCCGTGATTTCTGCCTGAATACGCCCTATTGACATACTTCTCCATCTTCTTAAATTGTTTAAATGACGACTGCATCACATTAGGAAAATCTTTAATTTGCACTTATGTAGTCCTCTAATTTTGGAATATTCTACTCTTGATATTGTATTTTTTTTCACTTTCACAATTCATTCAAAAAATAGTTCACAAATCCCGAAATTTAGATCTGCAAGAACTCTTTCAAAAACACGAATTTGCTAAATACTGCAGGACCACAAATTTGTGTCTGAAAGCAAAAATTGGAAACTGCCCTTATTGTTAAAATGATCAGTTAATTAATTTATGGCCTCTCTATGCTTCTTAGGAAATGCAATAAGCTAAGGATGCAAATACTATAATATAACTGACCTTAATTTTCTTTAGTTTATACTTAAAAACATGTTAGAATATACGATAAAAGAACTGCAGAAAATTTAAAAAATATTTAAATTAATAAGATCATACACTTTTCTCTCACTGTAAAGTTTACATCAACCGTGTGGCGGCTGATAGACTTACATCTTAAAGTGGATACCAAATTCAAGAAATTAATCCCCAAGTTTTAACGTATTTTAGCGTGTCTTTTTATCAGCAAAAAACTGCAATGTCGCTGATGAAATTATTCAAACTTGCTATTCTTATGTGGAAACGTAAGGACTCTTTGAACCACAACGCCTTACGTCAGTCTTAATACGTGAAGTACGTTTCATGTGTTGTCTGTGCTGCAAAATTTAATCTTGACATAAATCTTTAAAACTCAAGTGAAAATTGATTTTGAATTTGTCTTTTGACATAATTCCAACAAGTTCTTGAGGAGCTTAAAGATAATTATAGTCTAAGAAGTCGTTTCTGTTCGTTAAGTGTCAACTGATAACCACATAATATTTCCGAGAGCCCTCAAAGCGTATCCCATCCTCAGCAGAAATCTTTCTTTGAAGGACCATAGTGAATCACCCCGATTTTAAAATTTAAGTGATTTTCATCTTTGACATAATTCATAAATTGTTATTTGTAGCGCCAATTGATTTTTCAAAATCTTAAATGTGTTATTGCCTAAAATGCAAAGGAAGAAAACTGAGATTGATGCAGGTACTAAAAAACAGTGTTGCAACGTACAACTATTCTATCTGTTATAAGAAGTATATAAAACATAATTGTTATCTGGATGTTTCAGTTTACCAAAAAGGACGTAAGTGAAAGTTTCCAGCCATTGATTTTCTTTTCAAAAGCTGTATTAAGATAAAGCTACGTGCAAAGAAACAGACATTTACACAAACATGTTTTAGCTTCATATTTTTCGTTTTTTCAACTGGTTAACCAAGCCTTAAACTAATCCAAGTTCCATAATAGTACTTAATTGTGTGTCAAAGAGAAACTTTGATAAAAGGAAAACCATATTTCAACCTTTTCTTGTCTTAATGAAACAAGTTTTAATACGACTGACAAAAACAACAAAATAATTCAAACGTCCCTTAGGGCTTTAAAAGGACAAAAGCAACGTCTCCAAAAAATCGATATCTAGGCTGACCCAATGTTGCCATTGCATTAAGGATAGGAGTATTGAGAATAATCTGAAAAAAGACAACAAAGGGATTGCAGAACTTTTTACAAGGATTTGATAAAAATATGCTTATACTTGTTCTCCTGAAATAAATAAAATTTATGGGAGGGACGTTTGACATAGAACACATATCCTAAATTTTAAGGAGTTTATATTACAATGGTCAGTGGATACTTTGAAGTTTGAACTAAGATACTATACCGATCAAACATATTAAATTATTAAACTCTCGCAAACGATTTTGTTTTTGCAATAAAAAGGGAGAATTCCATATACTGCTTTACAAAATACTGTTTGACAATATACAGACATAAAAAAACAAGTTTTTAAGATGTGCGCGCATCTGAAAAATTATTTTTTAATATCAAAGCCTGTTATAAATTAAATATATAAGATGTCCGTGCTTATACAGCTGTGCGCAAACGTTTTAATGCCACCCCACTAATAATTATAAAAGATTTGTAGGTTGATTAGTATAACGCTTATTTATTTAAGCTTAAGGGGGATTTCTCCCTGGAGCATTAAAAAATGACCCTTTTTCCCAATTTTTTTTGAGGAACAGGGAAAAAGTATTGACAGGCGGTTTTTTGGAATGAAGTAAGCATCCATTTATTATATTTTAAATTTTCGTAAAAAAACAAAATGGCGGCCCTCGGAGGTCAATCACAAACAGGGAGGTCTCCGTCATGCATGTCCCACTTTGGCCCCGGAATTTGGGTGCTGTAGTAGTCCGATTTGAATAATTCCGGAAGTTTCTTAAAATATATCCTTTTCCTGGGTGCTGTATGAGACCTTTTTTAAAATTTCGAATTCGGTAAAAAATAGCTCCAATTTGTGAAAAAAAAAATTTTTTTGCCTTTTTTCTACTTTTTTATTAAATATTGGAATATCGAAAAAGCACCCGATATACAAAAAATAAAAAGGTAAAAAGAATTAAAATATTAAATAAAATGAATGCTTCTTTCAACCAGATAATGGGAAACAAACTATCCTGGCTAAAAAATAAGCTAAAATCTTTTAACCGGAACTGGGAAAAAATCCCTTCACGCTTTTTGACTTTTCTACCTATTACTCTCTGTGCATCGAGCCAGTTCATTGTCTCCAGTGGAATCTAGTTCTCGTGGAGTCAATGAAAATATTGGCTGGGGTGGAAAGGGTTTAGCCTTAACACGTTTCCGGGAACCATCTGGAGCTCCAGATAAATCAAATTAGGTCCCTGACATCAGTGGAGCCTAATTCGGTTAGCTCTTCAAAAAAGGGGGATCTCAAAAACCGTTTCCTACGGTTGACTAGGGCAGGCAGTTGCAGAGGAGGTGGAGTATGGTTTCCTGTTCCCCTTCATCATGGCAACAACTACGGAAATCGTTTGAAGGTATGCCGAGTCTATTGGCGTGTCTTCCTCTGAGACAGTGGCCCGTAATAACTACAACTTTAATGCTAATTAATTTGCGTCCGAGTAAGATGATCTCTCTTGACCATTTTTGGTCAATGTTTCGCCATAGCTGTCGGGTGATCAGGCAGGTGTGTTCTTACTGCCAACTAACATTCGCAATCCTGAGATTTGTCTGGGAAATCTCCAGTTTGCAAGTACCCACCGGCTTTAAAAGTTGGTGGTTAATGTCCGAGTCGGGACGAGTAGTACCGATTCTCGCTAGTTCGTCGGTTGTACAGTGGAATATCACTATGTCCAGGCACCCAGGTGAATCATATTTTCAGATGCTCAGCTATGTCATTCAGACATGCTTCAACCGTTTTGGAGGCAGTATATACTCTCGTGAGGGATTTCATAACGGCCTGACTATCTGTAAATATACAGATGCTATCTGTAGGCAGCGTTAAATGTTTCAGACCGACCGCGGTACCTTCATAGTCATAATTTCCGCCTGAAACACGCTGCAGTAGTCAGGTAAGCAAAGTGAGATATCGAGGCCCAAATGTTCCGAGAAGATACCTCCACCTATTCTGCCTTCCAGTTTGGAGCCGTCAGTGTAGAGATGCACTGATTCCCCCATTGAGGTGGACCTGTCTCCGAATTTGATCTAGTAGGAAAAAAGGAATCGAATTTCGTTTCAAAGAAAGGCTTGGGCTTGGGGTATTGTCAATGTAGTTGGCAGTTGTTCCGTCTATAATTGTGGAGTGACCGAAGTCAGTTCGTTTTCAAGTCTGGACTGAGTTCAGCCTAATGGTAGATGAGGATGCGGTTTGCTTACCGAAGAGATCCACCGGTAAAAGGTGGAGAATAGTTCTTAGGGCTTTAGAAGATTTGGTTCTAAAGGCCCCCATTGCCAGTAGTGTTCCAATCCTCTGAACCTTATCCAGTGCTTTGTGATGGGATGCTATATTCAGTGCTGGCCACCAAACGATCACCCCATAAGTCAGTATATGTCGTATGACACTTGTGTAAAGCCAATGCACAATGCGTGGCTCCATATTCCTTATTGCCTTTTTACACGAGTACAGCGCCACTGTAGCCTTCCGTATTCTTTTCTGAATGTTAGGCTTCCACGTAGTTCTCTATCTATGACCAGACCTAGATATTTAACTTGATTACACAGTTTCAACCTAACACCGTTTAGTATAGGGCAATACATTATGTCTCCGAGAGAAGAGTATTAACTCTGTCTTGTCTGGTTTTATGCCCAGACTACACCCATCATTCCATGAAAATATCCTGGTAACACTTCAGTCAATGTGTTTGCGTGCTTTCCTCAACAAATCAGGGCAATATCAGTGGCGTAGGCGATAACCTTGTGACCAGAGTACTCCAGGTCTATGAGTAACTCATGCAGAATTAGGTTCCGGGGGCGTGGTGAAAGAATACCTCCCCCTAGTGACTTTTTTTTGAATACTAGATCCTCCCACTAGAGACGATGACCCTGCTTTTTATCATGAGGTCAATAAGTGTGATGAGAAGGTCGTCAAGTTCTAGCCTCCTCAAGGATGCCATTATCGCCTCTGACCTGATGTTATTGAAAGCACCCTCTCGAGGAAGGCTGCAAGTGAGTATTCTTAATGCAGTAGCGAATACTCTATGATTGTAGTAAGTTCGCCTGGCTCTGTGTGCGGCCTACAAATTAGAGGGAGCCGGTCTCCTCGGGGAAAACATAGGTAAGGGCCACACGACAATAAGGGAGATTCTTGAAGCCACACCTGAGTTGGCCATGCTAACTGATCAGATGCCGGCATATGTGAATGCCCTGCAGTAGCCAGGAGCAGATTTAGCCTATTCGGGAAACCAACCCTGGTACCGAGCGGGCTGAATGACTGCCAACTGCGGGAGCTGTTAAACTTCTTCGGCGCGACCGGCTTACTATAAGGAGTTGAGAGGGTTAGCACAATAGGCCCCAGTGGCCGCGGCGCTTGAGAACCTCACACCTCCAAATCTAATCAATCAATCAAATCAATCAAGTTCGCGCAGAACTGTCTCTACGGACTTACCTTTAGTGTAATCATATTGCTAAAGAGAAAGCTTGGATGGGCTGACTGTCTCTTTAAGGTTTTGAGCAGGAAGGAGAACAGACTAATGGGCCTAAAATCGTTAGGATTATAGTGTGAGGCCCTTCCTTCTTTAGGTACAAAAACCACCTTCATCCCCATCCATGAGAACGGAATATAGGTGAGGTTATGACAGGCCTCAAAAATAACAATTAGCAACGCAATAAGTATCTCGGAAGCTAATTAAAGTTCAGTCCATTACTCTTCCAACTTTTCCATAAGCGTGGAAACTTTTTGTAATCCTTTCGCTGCACAAAAGCGGTAGTAAGATTGAAGTGTTTAAATAGAGGCTGGTAATCAAGTTTACTATTTTTTTACTGATTTCAGCAAAGCGTTCGACCAGATTCACCACAGTTACCTTCCTCATAAACTTTTGGTTCTCGGTTTTCCTTCTAACTTTGTCAACTTTGCAAAATCTTGCTTGTGCCATTGTACTCCATGAGTTCGCTTGCGTAGTTTCATACACCATAAATCACTTATATTTGAACATCAAGAAGTACACGTCGATTATCTTTTTACAGTAGAAGTAAACTGTCGCCCCTTTGAGTAAGTTGGACAAGACTAAGGATTTGGTCGTCTGGATCAACTCGTGCTATTGTCAATATGACGAATGCGTCTTTGGGGTTTACAAATAGATGGTCCAAAAAATTTAACAACTCATACACTGCGAAGACTTTATACTACATACTTTTTGACCAATTCTAGAATACGCTAGCTCTGTTTAATCCCTTTTCAAAGCCGTGCACATAAATCGCATCGAGACAGTCCAACGTAGATTTTTTAGATTTACTCTCCGCGGCTTTCCTTGGAGCGACCCTTTTGTTCTTTTTCGTAACTTGACTGACTTAACCTTGTCTCACTGGATTATTTAGAAAAGAGCCCTAGACCTCTTTTGGCTTTTAACTGCTTGCAGGGCGAGACAAATTCACCGAGCCCCTTGCTTCATACTATATATTGGCCTCGCCTTGAGATTCCTTTCATCGATCTATCTATGGTTTTCATGAGCTAGTCCGGTCGATGTCTTGCTTTTTTAATCTGATCTCTGAACATATTAGTTTTTAGATGTCTCGTAACGAAGTAAAAACTGAGTTTCGTCAAGAGAAACCGAAAATAAAGTTATCAGTCGAAACTAAAATGAAAAATTACATATAAGGAAGACTATAGACTATTGACACCTCTTTCTAAACAAAGGGTGCAAATGCAGCCGGAGATCTTGTTGTGATAGATAATACCATGGACAAAGCATTCTTCAAAATTAATAAAGGAATGGCTACTTTATAATTTAAAAAGTGGTCTTCCTCATCCTTGAAATTCCCCAGATTTAAATCCCGTAGATATTTTAGACAAAAAAGAATTAGGGAACACCAAATTACAAACAGAACGTAAATAAAAAATGTAATTATGGAAGAATTTCAGAAAAGAAAAGAACCCGAAAGGTCGTACTCTCAATGAAAAATCGACTTCGTGATGTTATTATAGTGAAGGGTTACCATACCAGATATTAGTAGTAACGCTATAGGCATTTTAAAGAAATTTTATTATATTATACGGAAAATTTTTTGAGTTTAACTTTAAAGGAAATTTCTATTTTTGCGTTGCAAAAAATAATTTTGTTAAACATATTCTACTTTATTTTTGCATTTATAGCATTTATTTTATACTTTGTCTGTGCAGTAATCTTATGGAAATTGTATAATGGGAATTTATGTGTATGTATTACATTTACTTATGACAGACAGTTTCGGTACCATAGAAGCAGCTTATACTTTTTGCATTTTATTTTTATTCAATTATTTATTTTTTAGGCTCATATACTTTACTTTCTTTCGCTTACTTTTTAATTATCCTACGTACTCCGTTACTTGATAAATAAATCCTATTGTTCCTTAAAAGGATTTATGTAATACTTTTGTGTTTTAAGATATTTATTCACCAGCAAATGCTCACAACAAAGTTAAGGATAATTATTTATTATTGTACAGAATAATAGCGTTTTCGATTGATGTAATCTAAGCATATTTCGAACGGAAACTAAAGCTTCAAAAAGCAGACTTAATTCAATATTAATTGCAAACCCTCGCCATAATTTGTAAATTTTCGTTGCTACGTTAGAGGCTTAAGGAAATACCATAAGACTTTTCAAAATGAACTCTTTAGAAGTAGACAAGGAGTAAAAGCTGAAAAAGTTTTATTTTAAGATTTTTCCTGCGATCGTGGAATTAAGCAATTTAATGTCGTCATCTTGCAGAGAAAATGTATGTTCATTACCAACGCTCTTAGCTTCTGAACGAAAGCTTAATAGTTTCTTAACGAGTATATTTACACTCGTTGGCGTTAATGGGTAAAAGTGGGAGGTTATCTGCTTTTCTCTAACAAGGCATGTCTTAAATGTAAGCACAATGTGATTTTCAGTTTAATCCGAGACTCTTAAAACTAAAAAACGAAAGGAACATCCTGATTAATGGATTATAGCAAGATTAATCTATAAATTAATCTTTGTTTACTGTCAGTTTGTTTTTTCATTAAAAACACGTCTACTTTGCTGAAATAATTAAAAATTAGCTTTAAATTATTCTCACAATAATTAACATATATCGAGTTGAGTCGTTTATGCTACATCTTAACAAGAATTCTAAATATTTTATATCTTTTTCCTATTGAAGAGAATGGTCAGTTCAGTTAAGATTGCCTAGGCTGATTAATGAAAGCGAGTAGAGATATTAATTCCAATAAAAAATAGGTTATATTGACGGTGAACCATGTTTGAGACAGTTGTTGTTCATTGATCTGAACACATGTTTTGATTGAAAGTAAAAGAAGTTATAAATTTAAAAATAGAAGGGAGTAGGCAATAGAACTGGACGCTGCGGTACAACGGCATCGATTTCGTTATTTCTTTCAGATTACGCTGGAAAGGCTATTGGGGTTGCAAAGTATTGTCTCTCTCTATGTTTCATTTAACCCTTGTGGAGCATAGACCGACTCTCCATATGGTCCGGTTCTTCGCCAACGCTATCAACTGTGGCAACGATTTGTTGATCTCGTTACCTTTCCTTCCCACGACGGGTCTTCTCCATGCGTTGCGCGGTCATACGATTCGGCGTCTTCCTTGGATTGCGTGGGGATTCCAATCTAAAGCCTGCTTTGCGATGTTGTTTGGCTCTTCTCTTAGTGTGTGGCCTATCCATTGCCACTTTCGCATGCAAATACTGGTGTCTATCCCGTCTTCGTCTGTGTAGGTCTTCCTTGGTAATGACCTCCGGCCAATGAATGTTAAGGCTTCGCCGGAGACACCACTTGACAAAGACTTGTAGCTTAGCTGTTATTTTGCAGGTCACTTTCCATGTTGAAAAGCCGAACAACAGAACAGATTTTCCGTTCGACTCGAAGAACTAAATGCAACTCGAGCCTTATTGATGCGAGCCTGTACATTAGCCTCAGCTCCACCGTCTTCTGTAACTATGCTTCCGAGATAGCAAAATTTATCTTTTTCCTCTATTTGCTGCTCTTCCAGGTAAAGAGTAATTTTAGTGATTTAAAGTTCACCTTAAACTACAGACTTGCTTGAAATATTTGCCGTCCTATCGAATAAATTAGTTTCCACAGCAACAATAAGTACACTCAGTTTTAGAGCTGTAACCGTAAGGAAATAGGCTTTATTTATTTTTCTTAATTTCCTTTCCCTGACAGTTTTCTTTTCTGAAAGTTTATCGGTATTCCGAAAAACTTCAGTGTCGATATTTAATTGCTTGCAAGCTAATTTGTCTTATAAATTGGTATTATCGTGAAACTGAAGATCAATTTTATATATAGGGGAAATATCTTATATAGGGGAACTATCAATGTTATAGGGGAACTATCAATGTCAAACGCATTTGAGCGCGTTTCAGGGAACAGATTGCAAAGAAATTAAGCAATACTTAGAATGAAATCTTCGATGGGACAAGGGACAGCGGTGCTTTCCAAACAAGAATCCTCGGTTCGAACTAATTCATTAGTAACCTTTTGTTTTTGCGGACATTTGACAGTTTCGTTGACCAGTTGCAATTTTGTTTAAATAAGTTTTCTCCCGTCCACACAAGTATTGCGGGACTAAAGTGAGACTGATGACAATAATTTCAACCTTTTTCATTTTCTGAAGACATGATTTTATTCTATATATATATATTCGAATACAAAAACAAATTTGGAAATAAAAAAAAGTAAATAATATTTTTTAAAAATCTTTATTTAAATTAAATGCCACATATTTAGTGATTCATTTACAACGTTTTTTTTTATAATTCCTCCTTTTGCTTTCTTTACTAACATTCATCTTTTTTCAAAGGTGTTACAGGCGGCACGCGCGTTCGCAATTGGCATTTCTCCCAAATTTTAGAGATTACTCGCTTGAATTTCTCCAAATCGTTGATATTGTTGTCCCTAACTTTCGCCACTATATAGCCCCACGCAAAACAATCCAAAAGATTTAAATCAGGACTGCTAGGAGGCCATTCATCCTTTGGCAAAAAGTCAACTTAATTGTATGCATACAGTGCACACCACTTCTGGACAATATTTGCAGTATGCGAATGTGCCCCGTCTTTCCGAAAGCAGTAGTAATCGCCACCAAATAATTTTCGGCAGTTTGGAAGTACAACTCTTTGAAGAACTTCAGCCTTGTAATATTGACCTTGACTACTTTTTCAATAAAAGCAAGGGGAAATTTTGGGAAGAAATGCCAATGGCGGACGTGCGTTAGTAAAGAAATCAAAAGCAGGATAATAAAACATTTGTTTGTGAATCACTAAATATGTGGCCTTTAATTTAAACAAAAATTTTAGAAAAATATTATTACTTGTTTTATTTCTCAATTTGTTTTTGTATTCGAATATATTGGACACCGTGTAATTGTGCCTCAATCACGATTGGAGTAATACCAGTAATCACAAAGTTTTGCTTCTCATTCACAACTAATCAAAATATAAGGAGATGTGGACTATTTAACGAAATAAAAATAAAGCCTTTTGTGTTTCTACAAACGTATTTGATGTTTATTTGAATTCAAATGTAAACTGAAGTGAAGAACCAAAGAAATCCTTATCAATAACAAGCGAGAAGAAGGTTTTTTCAAGTCTTGGACCTAAAAGTTATTTAATTTATATCTAGGCGTGATTTCATTTTCATTCACAAAAAGATTTTGACTCCGTTTTTACATTTCTGGTTTTATATTTCTCTCAGAAGGATGTCAAAGGGTGGTTTCCAACGGAATAAATACAATACTTTAAAAAATTTCCCCATATATGTAGTAACATTGGCACGACCGGCTGAATTAAAAGAGAACTTTAAATTTAACCTCATCGAATTAAGTCTGTTGCAAAGGTTTGTTTTTATTCCCAATGGAGTTATTATTTTCACCTTCTACTTTCAGGGTAGCTTTTGAACTAAGTAATTCAATCTTTCCAGTACAAACCTTAGGAGTTCATTTTATTTGTAGAACATTTGTACTGAACAGGTTTGTATCGTAAAGTATTTTTAACTAATTAAACTAAGTTCGTGGGGGAGTACTAATGTCTCTTGAAGGTCCACTAAATAAAAGGTTGTCGTAACTTTGCGAGCTAAAGGGAACGAGTTGCTACACTAGGAATTGAAAGAGTCTTAATATAATTTGTTTGAAAGCAGAAAGTGAACTAAAATTTCATGAGAAATTTAATAATTTTTAATTTCAAAATATCCTGGTGAGTATACAGTGACCATTTTTGTTGACCCTTAAGTTTTTAATTTAAATTGAAAAATTCACTCCACAACCCTGTTGCTGGAAGCAATATGGTTGTCCCCAGGGCTTTGGCTACATCAGAAAAAAAGTAGGAAGTCTTGTCAGAAAATGTCGAAAAATATATGATTTCTAGAATTTGTGTGATTGAATTAGGGCTTTAAAAAACCATAAGAGTCTCAATATATTGTGTCAAGAAAAAGTTGAAGTCTAGAATGAGACTATTTCCTAGCAAACTTCATTTTTCTGTGTAATACAAAGTCCGACTTACCTGATTTTTATTTTATTATAATCTCACACAACCTTTCAATTTAAAAAACATTTTTTTGTGCATCATATATTACAAGCCTGCGAATTTAAACTTTTAATTTCACTTTATTACCTAAAAACAAAACATTATTACTAAAAGAGGAAATTAAAAGTTTAAATTCGCAGGCCTGTGTATTTATTGCCTCCGCTCCGTGACGTCGCAAAAAGGGCACTGCTCCCAGGAAAACACTTCACTGTGTACAACCTCCAGGTACTTTCAGTATTCTGAAATCAAAAGTTGAATTTTTATTTTTGTTTCTAAATGTTCGCATAACTTGGCGATCGAAAAATGTTTGATTGGCATAAATTGGCCCAACTTCAAACTTAAGGGGTTAGGTCACTCTAGAATTTTTGAAGAATTGATTATTTTTTCTTTTTTTAAATGGTCCCTTAGGACCTCAAAAATGATGTTCCAAAACATTATGACCGGGAAAAATCTCTAAGTAGTCGATAAATACGTACTTTTATAGCTGTTGTTATATACAGTCGAAACAAATTCACTGGCTCATCATTACTCAAAAATTACAGGAGCTGTTTGTCCGGCTGTGGATCCTGGAAAAACGGAGACGTCATCGCAAAAACGCTGCACAGCAGCTATTTTTAAATTAATCGTTTCAAAAAAATTATTGTATGCAGTCACTGATATGTATGATTAGCTCCCTTTTTTGTAATCTCGATTTATTTTGTAGTTTTTCTGAAAAAAAAATCCCCAAAAAAGAAAATTGTTTCGGCCTCTAGGGTGGCCTAACCCCTTAAACATTCGAAATTCGACATAATTTTTCTTTTTAATTTTGTTATAAACAATGTTTCAGCAATTTAATTTTGAAAAAATCAATCTTATTGCATGCGTTCAATCGTTGTATTTTATTAAAAGTTTAATTCGAGTTTAAATCGGTCAGGTACTTTACGCGGAAATCTGTACACCAGTTCCGAAAGCGTAGTTTCGACAAAAACGTGTTAGAAGGTCAAAGAAAACGTATAAAGCAATAAGCCGGCACGAATTGTGGCAGCTCAGATCTTCTACTCTATTCATTGGATAGACTTAAAATTTTGTACGTATACTTTTTAAGACCTATTCTAAACAATTTAATATGAAAAACGGAAGCAATTTTTTTACCCGCTACACTAGTTTGCCTTCTTAATTACGTGCATTTTGGAGAAAATTTGGGAAATGCTGAATTTTAGGTAATCGCAAAAAATTCTGATCACTTTCGCAACTGACTGTACCTACAATTGTGGTTGTTTGACATTCTTGGAAAGGATATTGGATAGCGGTGTTTGGTGTGAGTTTGATATCGTTGCGTTCAGTAAAATAGCTTTAAAAAAATTATCGACTTCACAAAAAGCGTTAAAAAGCATAATATAATTGTCATTTTATATCTATAACAACATTTTGAAGTCGGTGCAAATTAAACAAACAAAACTACCCAACCACAATAGACGATACAATATAAAACTACCTAAACATTTCAGCTGCCGGGATGGGATCATGAGAAAGGAGCATTGAATACTTTTGTTGCTGTTTCTTTAAAGTTATTTTATTTTTCACTTTTTAGTGTCTTTGTATATTCGCTAAACTCTCATATGAACAAATCAATTTTAACAGTTGCAGTGGTAGTGCATTCTACAGAAAGGAAATCCGGCAATATATTACGAAATTAGTCACGGTCACCCTTTCATACCCTTTCCTAAGATAGTGTGCCACAGTACTCTATAAAGCAAGAGAGAATCATCGTAGTCAGGTACATAATTTTTACCATTTAATAATCAGGAAACGCATTCTGTACAAGAGAATCTAATTCATCGATCTTATCACTCCTTAAATTTTCACCATTTTTTTTTTGTCATGTCACAAATATATACTCTAGGCATTCAGAATTATCTTAATCAGTCCACGCGTTACAAAGTTAATCTACCCACACCACAACCCTGGGTGAAAACTTTTCCGTAAATCCTTTCCCATAAATTTTTGTCCTGGTATCAATGGGGAATTATATTCTGCACATCAAAAATCATTCAAATCGGTGTACGCGTTAGGAAGTTGACATCTACCCCCGCCCCACCCCAACCCAATCGTTTAAAATTTTGTCACGGTACCAATGGGATAACATACTCTATACAGCAGAAAAAGAATCAACCAAATCGATCCACTCGTTGTTGAGTTGAACTACCATCTCCGCCTTCCCCGCCCCACCACAGAAGACTTTTCTTCAATTATTCACAATAGACGATCATACTTTATACAACAAAAAAAGAACAATCCAAATCGGTCCACGCATTAGGAAGTTGATTTAGTAATCATACGTTTGTAAATCACTGAGATTTCTTGCACGCCAGCAGTTTCGTTCTTGGCAGCATACTCACTTTTTTGTTGTTTATGTATTAATAACATATAGCTATGATATCAAATTTCAGCTTTCTAGAACTTTTGAAAGTACTTCCCCAGAAGAAATTCTATATACAGACCTGCACCCCCTTTATGGGGGGTTGTAGGGTGAAAGTTACAGATTTAATAATTTTCTCCTTGTTTGCGTGCAGAACCTAGTCTGCATATCAAATTTCAGCTTTCTAGGGCTTTGGAAGTTTGGAAATTATTGTCTGAGATATTGTTATATAATACAGAACCAGACCCCCTTTTCGAGGGGTTTGAGGATGAAAGTTACAGATTTCTTAATTTTTTCGTTGTTTGTGTGCTAGTCCTAGTGTGCATATTAAATTTCAGCTTTCTAGAATTTTGGAAGTACCTACCAATAAGAAATTTTATATACAGACCCCCCCCCCCCCCCCCCCTTTATGGAGGATGGAGGGTAAAAGTTACAAAATTTCTTAATATTTTCGTTCTTTGTGTACTAATACTAGCCAGCATACCAAATTTCGGCATTATAAGACTTCAGGAAGTACCCTAGAGGTTTTGATGACCATGAGTGACGAAATCGACGTATTTCAGGTATTAATAAAATCTGAAGTATAAAAGCTGAACAAATGAAACTTAGTCTGTTTCATGAGTCTGGTAACTACATCTTATTCGAAGAATTTGGACTCTCTGGTACATATTATCCAGACCGAAGCTATGAGGTTTCGAAAATACGACGAAACGTTTCGAGAAAAGGTAGGTAGTGCCCAGTCTTGGCGGGGGCACTGCAGTGCCGCAAGATTGTTTCAATTGTTTTCCATAGAACGGATGTTAGATCCGCCGGTTTGAAACACTTTATTTCAGTAGAGTCTTTTTCCTTGGCTACGGTAAGAAAATTACCTTCGGTTCTCTCCAGAAGAGCGAAATATACGCAATTGCCAAACATGCCATATAAGTTCCCCTTAGGCTCGGTGCCAAACCGCAGCGTCCCATTGTGATAGGTTGGAATATTATGTGGTCCCATCACTATCTTTCCTGCTTCAACTCGCTCCAACCTATTCGTTCAGCATCATTTCCCCCTTAACCCTGCTCAAATCCGACACATATTTGCTTGAGAAATGTTAACGGAGATTCATTTGCATACTAAATTTATTATAAAAGACGCTCGTAATGAATACTTTTTGCTAAGAAAAACAACATGTCGCGTTTTGAAAGGCTTCGAATATGAATGTTTTATAAAATTGTGGAATATTAGAGTACCTTGTCAAAGTTTCTTAAGTATCGAATGAATTGAAGTAAGTTTCAAATAAGAGTGCTTTTCGCAAACTTTACTGAAATAATTTTATCTTGACAACTTTAATTGTTAATGACGGTAAAGTAAAATCCATTAAGGATCCTTAAATATGTAGTGCTTATTTAAGGACCCAATAAAAAGTATAAATTTTTGTCTCACACTAACTGAAACCGCATTTCAGCAAAGAAAACATTCCTTTCTTGTCATCAATAAATTCCCTTTCAATAGCATTGATTGATGGTATACTCAAGAGAATGCTTCTCCAATAAAGACTGCTTCCAAAAGGGTTGTAATGGTACTTCAAGCACAAGAATGAATCTCTGATCAAATAACTCTCCAAATAGTTGGAAAACATATAGAAGCTTTTGAATGTAGCGGATCCGCACGAGTGTTACTTGAATTATCTGAACATCTGAGCAGTATTTAAGAAGCATGGAATATTGAATATATTTCGACAATATAACCACAGATATTAAATTTTTCCACGGGTAAAAGTTCATCCACACGTCCAACAGAAATATATTTCGACTGTCACTGCGTACGTGAGATTACTTTCAACAGCTGCGGAAAATGTGCGAAGAAGTAATTTTCTAATGAGATTTTCAGTCTGTCGTGTGTGATTTAGGGTCTTTTGAAGTCAAATGTTCCTGGAAAGAAAATGTTGGAATGTCACACGACATTCGTTATTCCGTAAAAAAAGAGAGAAAACATTTTAGGTATTTTAAATATTTAACTTCAGAGAGCCCTTTTTTCTTACCTTGAGCACGTGACGAATGATTGCGGATTCAAAGGAGCGATTATTTCATTAGTTTCAGGATTAGGCTTACAATTATGGCCAAGTATGTGTCTACTTAAGAACGTGATGTGGCCCGTACTTTGAGCGGTTTAATTAATAATGAGATTAGGGATTAAAAAAAAGATGGACAGCTTCCGGAGTAAACTGACAAATGGAAGCTTTTATTTGTACTCTTCTAATATATTTATATTCTTCTACGTTTTGTCAAGCAAAATTAGAATACCACGCATACTTACGGATCTTCCACAGTTTTTGGGAGCTCATCCAAAACGACGTCTTTCTTAGATTCCTTTTTTAATTTAAATTCAAAGGCTGTTGAATGACGTTATTTGGCTCCCTTTTAGAGTTGCGTCCGTAAGGAATAGGAACGAAAGTCCATCAGCTTTTCCAGTCTGTCGGCTTTTGTAACTCGTACACTTAATAAGCTAAAGCCATGCATTTTTGCATTTTGCATTTATTTATTATCAACAAATATTGAAAGATAATCAAAAAAAAGCTCAATCAAGACGTCTTAATTTGTGCCATATCTATATTATAACCAATTGAAGGGAAATATATAAGCCAACACATATTTCTTAATGGGACAAAGAGAGCATAGTTGGTAAGATGACTATAAATATAAAATATGTTTCGATTTCTCATCATCCAGGTAAATCTCAAGAATAGGGTTAATCAATACTAGCAATATTTACATTTTGAATTAATAAAAAAAATTTTCCTAAGAGTGCACTTTAAGCAACTTGGCACGCATTTCATAGGAAGACAGGTCTGTGGTAGAATAAGCAAAGCAAACATTAAGAATCTCTTCTGATCAGCCAACATTCGATTTATATGCACCGCGTAGTATGGATCCCAAACTTGTCGGCCATACAAAAGATTAAAATAGTGTCTTTATTAAATAATAATGTAGAAATTACTTAGACCATCGTATAATGAAGGCGTGTAAATATTTATTTCTATTAAATCTATTATCAAAATGCTATTATATATTTATATATATATATATATATATATATATATATATATATATATATATATATATATATCAGGTTATAAGTACACAAGATTTATAATCTTTTAAACGCACTAAATACTAATGGGATGTAGACTAAATTAATACTTTGAGAAAAAAAAATTTAAAATAAAGAAAATCGAAACAAAAATAAATGAAAATAATATACAAATGATTATACAATAGATTCAAAATATTTCAACAATGTATAACTAGAGACGCACAACTTGTAATGCTTCATGTAGGAGCGAAGAAGAAAAGAAAAGAACAACATTAATCAGAAATATGATTCTTTAAAAGCGACTTGAATGCACCAATGGTGACCGCAGTTTGAACATTTAATGGAAGACTATTCCATAGCCGAATGACCTGGACAGGGTAAGAACACACCATGACTGATCTATGAAAGCGTGGCACCAAGAAGTCCCTGTTGCATTGCGTAGATGTAAAAGTAAAGAACTCTCTAGGATAATCCGGTTTATTCGAATTTTGCAAACGATACAGAAAGACCAAACAAAACGAACACAGTCATTAAAAGCAGTCTCAATTCTACGAGAACAAGTGCTATCAAGCTTAGGAAATACTAAGCTACCATAAGTAAAATGAGGTAAAATTAAGGCCTTGACCAACTTTTACCGAGCCCAACAACACAAAAAATCTGCCGAGAGCCACAGTATGCGCAGTTCCCCATAGATTTTACCAAGCTTCGAGTTTATATCGTCACAGCCTTTCATATGTTGGTTCAGAACAATTCCAAGTTTGCTCACCTTTTCTGACATCCGTATCGGAAATCCATTTAGAAGTACTCGTGGAATATCTAGGTCACTCAGTGCACCATTTTTGAAACTAATACACTGAGACTTATTAGGATTTAACTGCAGACCATTTTGTACAAACCAGGCATATATTCTATCCAAATCTAAATTTACTCGATGTACACAATCCTCGATCAAACCTATGGGCCTGCTCAGGTATAACTGAACATCGTCCGCATAGAGGTGTACACTCCCGTCACGTATCACCGTTGGTAAATCGTTGCTGAATAGACTAAATAATAGTGGACCCAATATAGAACCTTGCGGAACACCACGTAGTAAAGGTAATGGTTCGGAAAAAGAATCATCGACCTTGACACGTTGGCAACGACCCAAGAGGAAACAGTTAATCATCCGACAGGCGAAACTGTCAAAAAAAGAGAGCCGAGAGCTTGGACAAAAGAATATCATGATTTACTCAATCAAAGGACTTAGAAAAGTGCAGCAATACCATGGATATGAAATCATCACGGTTTAGAGAAGCCCTTATATCAGAGGAAACCTTAGGGATAGTAGTTTCACATGAATATGAACTGCGGAAACCGGACTGCCATCTTGTTAGTAAACTGCTATTATTTACATGGAATATAATCTGTTTATATATAAGTTTCTCTAAGACTTTAGACAAAAACCGTAGCAAACTAATTGGGCGAAAATCAGAGATTTTTCTGATATGTAATATTATATATATATATAGGTTTGTTTTTACCCCAAAAAACATGCAGAGCGGGAGTTGCGTGGTACAGGTATGAATAAGCCTAATTTTCTGCTTAATTCTTTGATCCATTCCCAAGAATCTAAATTCTATTATAATTAATTTAAATTACGAGGAACCAGATGTCGAGCAACTATGTGTGCGCCTGAGTGGCATTGCGCCCAACTTCAACGATATCTACATTTGTGTTAGCTACATTAAACCAAATTCCATGTCTTCACACTATGAGATGCATATAAAAAATTTAACGACGTTTTCATCGGCCATTCATGAAGATGATTATATCTGTTATCTTGGTGACTTCAACTTAGGTCGAATAAGGCGGCAATGGATGGAGGATGATAAAGAAATCGTACCAACTAATGTTTCATCAGAGATCGAATGCATTGTTATTGATAGATTGTTAGATTCAGGTTTAGTACAGATCAATATTATTTTTAATATGTTCAATAAACTTCTCGATCTTGCATTTGAAAGTAGCGACTTAGGGGCATCTGTATCTGAAGTTCATCTGAAGTTCCTTTATTGCACACTGATTTTCATCATAAAGCTATTGTTATTGAGTTTTTATTTCATGATTTTGCAAAGCTTGAACGGAATATTCACTCATTTAAGTATGACTTTCTACATGCTGATTATGATGGTATAAATAATTATTTTGTAAATTTTGATTGGAATTATATATTTCTCAATCTGAACTTACAGGAGGCATACAACAAATTCTGCAAAATTTTATTTGATGTAGTATCTCTATTTGCTCCTGAAAAACTAAATTGTAATAACAGTCACCCACCTTGGTATAATAAATCTCTATTAAGATTAACAAACGCAAAAAACAAGGCCTAAAAGTTGCTTTCATCTGATAAATGTAGTAGTAATCGTGAAAATTTTAAAAGATTACGGAGGGAGTATGAGTTCCTGAATAGATTTCTTTACAGGCAATACATAAATTGAAGAATACATGGATTACTTTTGGGTTTCCGAGCATTATGAGGCTAAAGAGCAAGACATCTAATAGTTTGCAGGAAACATGCAATCTTCTTCCAATCAGTTTACTGTGTGCATGATTGCTATAATGATGTTGAAGATGGCACACTGTGTAACAATCAAAGCTTAAACATTAGTCTTTTACAGTTTTCAAATGAGGATTTAGTTGCTGCAGTCAAAAATCTTGATAATAACTGTAAACAAGACTTGGAAGGTTTTTCAAACTTGTTTCTAAAAGAATGCGTTGAAACAATTGGTGTTCCTTTAACTTTAGTGTTTAATTTATCTCTGGGTTCGGGTGTATTCTTGGATTCGTGGAAGATTTCTTGCCTTGTTCCGATCTTCAAGGCTGGAAACAGAAGCGATGAATTACCGCAGAGTATCGAGCATGAACGTTGTACCTAAGTTGCTGGACGGGCTGTTAACATCTAAAGTTACACTGCCAATTAAAAACTTAATTGTAAATGAACAGCACGATTTTTTCGCTGAAGATCTACTATTTCGAACTTAGCCTTGTTTACTAACTTTTGTGTACAAAATATCGAAAATGGTAATCAAGTAGACGTACTCTATACCGATTTTTATAAAGCTTTTGATAGAGAGTATCAATTGCAATTTTGCTGAAAAAAATGAAAGGAATAGGGTTTCACAGTGTTTTGTGCCTGTGCTGAATTTTATCACAGGTGTGATGTGAGCTGAAGTGAGTTCACTAAAATGCACCGAATAACTATAAATCTTAATTTAATTCAGGTACGTTAATTTTCATCATGCAATCAAGGTAAGTTTTTCTATGAAAAATAAAACGTAAATAAAATCGTTTACAAATATTGAATTTGTTTTTTTCTTTTTTTTGCAGGTCAAGGCTGCAACACACAGTTATGCTTTTGATTGGTTTCAGTCTTATCTTACTAATCGCAGACAACGAGTCAGAATAGGGAACATGTATTCTAGTGATGTCCTCGCATTTTGGGGGTACCACAAGGTAGCCATCTTAGCCCGGTATTATTTATAATTTTCATCAATGATATTGTTAATGTGTTATAATGTGTGGATAGCTTGACTTGAAAGCCGTCGAACCTATTTGCGTGTCTTATTTATAAGGGATATTTTAACATATGATATAGGCGGCTCTGAATTGTTATCTCTAATTGGTCTTTATGCACCAGAACGTTCTATGTTTTCGCGGACATTGTTGTACTGTCCTGCTCATAGAACTAATTATGGATTTTCTGAAGTTATTACAGCATCTATTCAGTCATTTAATGAATTTTGCTCGTTTTTTGAATTTGATCTGCCTAGGAATGAGTTTAAGGATCTCATAATTGCATTGACTAATAGAATTTAGAAGTGAAATTTATTTTTAAGTTAATTATTGGTGTAGGGCTAGTTCAATTTTTTTAGTACTTTAGTAGTTACTGCTCAGTCTGTAAGATCATTGTTATCGGTAGAGTATGAATAAATAAACAATAACATATTAATCGTCTGCTATAAATCAAATTCGTTATTATTAATTTCGAATAAAACAAATTATCCAAATAGAAAATGTTTCAGCATCCGCAAATATTAGAATTTCTGAAGTACATTATAGACCCTAACACCGACTTGAGATCATCAGGTCTAGGTTGATAGGAAATTCCTCAAATCTTTTCATTCTGATCAGAACTCTTGATAATCTTATTATACAAAATTTATTGGCAAAATTCAAAACAATCACAATGGACACTGGTTTCATTAAGCTAGCATATCACAATGTGACACACCACATTGTCACTCATGGTCCTCCATTTCTCAAGAAATAATAACCGCAGCCAAATCAGAATTCGAATTCCAATTAAGGCAAGGAATCTGTAGGCCTTCAGACAGTTGCTAGTTATCACAACTTCGCAAATAGAACGGTTAATTCAAAACATGCGGTGGCTACCATCTAACTTAAGGGATCGTCTCAGTGTGAAATTTTCGAAAAATCGAAATTATCGGATAGTATACACTGTAATAAACATTCTCTCAAATTTTCAAATCGAAATTCAAATTATTACGGTCGCTACAGCGTTTCTTGTAGAAAGGGAACGGAGTGGGGGAACGGAGCGAGACATCTGCCTCGTTCGGCACTCCGCTCGACCGTTATTCCTTTTGTTTATTTTCCTACCTGCGTGTCTATCTTTCTAAGGTGCTTACGTTCTATAACTTTAGAAAATAAACTGGCCAAGCATTTCAGTTCGTTTTCGACATCAACCACGGATAGGCATACGAGTGAAACCCCATTTTCCAACTTCAATCTTTAAACGCGTTTTTCTCAGAATGGTGTTTTTCAAAACGGTTTCCACTCTCAAAGGAAGAGTTTTGAAGATATCTAGTTCCAATTTGGAGAGAACATTTTTAACGTCATTCTTTATCGCGCTATGGAAGGTTTTTTTTTTTAAATCTTCCTATTTTTTTTACGAAAAACTGTCGAAAAAAAGGGCCAAATTCGATACTTTTTGTTCAAACCGCCGCCATTTTGTCAAATTAAAAATAAAAACCCTCCATAGCGCGATAGCGACTTTAATACAGATTAATAATCTTTTTGAAATTTTTGTTTCAGATCAAAATTGCGGCCGCAATCGTGGACATCGTACAGGACCTTTTTTTTACGTGTCATTCCTACAATTTATTCAACTATTATACACCCAATAAATAAAGATAAAAAAATCATTTTTTATTCGTCATGAATGTATTTATTAATTAAAAAAACCGGACCGATTAGTTTATTTCAACAGTAAAAAAAAAAATCGCGAAAATCAGTGATTTTTCGGAGGGTCACACTGAGACGATCCCTTAAAGCTAAAACGGTTCCTCATCACTACCCAATCCCTTTGATTCATAATTTCACATATGTAACCTCCAAAATTGCAAAAAATTTTCAATTTTAGATTTGGCCAAAGCCTATCAGCAAATCCCAGTAGAAGACAAAGATATTCCTAAAACTCCAATGTGCACACCTTTCGGCCTATTTGAGTTCACATGTTTGACTTTCGATTTATGCAATGCTGCTCAAACCTTTCAAAAATGCATACACTCTGTTTTACAAGATCTACCTTTCAACTCTGTCTCTTTGGATGATATCTTCGTCGCTTTTAGATCATTCGATGAACATTATGAACTTTTGAAAATCATTTTCGAACGCCTTCAAAAATTCGGTCTTATTCTTAATGTAAACAAATGTAACTTTGATACAAACAAAGTAAAATTTTTGGGTCATCTTGTCTCTTCTCTGGGAATTATATTATTATATAGACAGAATAGAGGCTATCACGAGAATCTCAAAACCTTAAACCTTAAAGCAGGTTCATGGGTATGGTAAACTTTTTAATAGATTCCTACCTAAGAATACTATCAACCAATCTCCTCTAAACAAATTCTTCACCGGCTTCAAAACAGAAGCCTTAAAATTAATTAATTGGTCCAAAGAAGCAACAGTAATTTTCGAATCAGCAAAACAACATTTATCCAAAAAAACGCTTTTAGCTTTCCCCAAGTTTACGACGATTGGCAATCTTTAGGATTTTACTCAAATTTGCTCGAATATAGGAATTAGATTCCCAAATTCAGCACCTCCGTCAAAATTATAAGTATAAATTTGAAAAACTTCCAATTTTCGGCACGAATTGTTCAGTCTACTGCGAAATTTCTGAAGAAGATTCAAGACTATTCATACCCAAAAAATTCAGAAAAGTAGTCTTTTACTTAGTTCACAAGATGACGCGTCCTGTCTTTCGACCAACAAATATTTGTTCTGCCTTTGATTAACAAGGATACTAATTTATACACAAGGTCTTCTCTTTCCTGACAAGGAGCAAATTCTCACGTCAGGTCGTCAACCAATTTGGTACATTTATAGCTTCGAAGGGAAGATTCGAAACAATTCACATCGATCTAGCTGGTCTACTAGCAATCTTTCATTACTACAACTTTTGCCTCACCATGATCGACAGCTATACTCATTGGCCTGAGGCAGTTCAGCGTGGCCGGGAGAGTCAGGAGTCACCACGCCTATCTGCATCCCTTACCTTTGTTTTTTTATTCTTTGTGACAAACCTGAAAGATTTGGATGGTTCTTTTTTTGTTGTACAGAGTATGATCCCCCATTGCTAATAGGAGAAAAAAATTTGACCTAGAGTGGAAGTGAGGGTGAGGAGGGGTAGTCTTACTTCGTAACGCGTGGACCAATTTGGATAATTCTTTTTCTGTTGATACCACGAGAAAAAAAAATGTTGGTGGTGGGGGGGGAGGAGGATGGAACCTAACTTTGTAACGCGTGGACCGATTTGCATGGTTCGTTTGCTGTTGTATAGAGTGTGATCCCCCATTACTAATAGAAGAATAATTTGGTCCTATGGTGGAGCAGGGGTAGTAACCTCGTAACGCGTGGACCGATTTCGATGATTCTTTTTCTGTTTGGTAGAGTATGTTCCTTGATTGATACAATGAAAAATTTTTTTGTGGAATGGAGGTAGGATAGGGGGCTAAACCTAACTTTTTAACGCGTGGACCGATTTGGATGGTTCTTTCTTCGTTGTATAGATGAGAAGAAACTAAAAAGTGAAAAATAAAATAGTTTTTAAAAAAAAGTTGAACTGACTTCACAAAAAGCGCTGAAAAGCATGAAATAATTTTTAATTTTATATCTATTACGACATCTTGAAGTCGGTGCACATTAAAGAAATAAAACAACTACAGTACTACAATGGAAAATAATACATAATACTGCCTGAACGTTTCAGCTTACGGGATCATAAGATTAAATATTGCTGTTGTAGTTGTTTGGTTTGTTTGATTTGCACATACTTCAAAATGTCGTAATAGATATAAAATTAAAAATTATTTTATGCTTTTCAGCGCTTTTTGTGAAGTCGGTTCAACTTTTTTTTTAAAAACTATTTTTGTATCTAGATGAACGTAAGTCACATAATGATAAGATTGTTTGAACTGTGTATAATTTTTATTTACTTATATCCGCATTTAGCTCTTAAAAATGGAATTGGAATCGAAAATTGGAAACCCTAACTCGAACTTCGCAGAGGTGGGTTTTACCACTGCATTAAAAACAATTTCAAAAGCAATTGTCAAACCAGAAGCAATTCGGAACGGATTTCGTGCAGCTGGGTTACATTCATTTAAAGCTGATGCTATTGATTTATCAAAATGTTGAGGGCAAGCAAATAAATGTGAATTTGGATGACGTTACTGAAAATTACTCAGATACAATTTAAATTTAATGTCGTAGGATTGTTGGAAATAAACAAAAAGACTTTGACATCGGAAAGGCTGCGTTCACTAGTAATTTCATTAAAAACATAAAGTGTATTTTGAGATAAAACAAAGGTTTTCAGAAAATAACGTTTTTAGATACAAAGGCTCGATAAAAACTTTCAGTTCAAAATGAAAAAGATGAGAAAAAGAGACAAAGACACTTACAAGCAAAGGACTGAGAAAAAGGTTAGAGTTGGAAAGGAAAACAATGAGAAAAGAGATTAGGAAAAGGGTTCAAATTCCGGACGAAAACGGGGAGAAATATTCAAACAGAAAAAATTCGATGAAAAAAATAAAAGATGTATTGTTTTCCAGACTTGTATCTAGAGTAAGCTGTGAAACAAATTTGTTGAAACTCGAGCAAAAAAAATATATATTAAAAATTCTTTACACGAACGGCGTGTCTGGTGAAGAAAACCTAAACTCCTTTTACTCTTGTTCAATAGCAGCATTCGTTTTTTGCGAAGACGTCCAGCAGCTAAAGAAAAGCTAACTCTTTGGCGATGATGTTGAGGAAGGGTCGAAGACCTAACTTCGTAATGTGATTTGGATGTTTTTTTTGGTTTTATACAGCAGGATTCCCCTTTGGTAATAATGCAAAAGATTTGTACTAGGGTGGGTTGGGGACGGGGGAGGGTAGTCTATCTTTGTAACGGGTGGACCGATTTTGTTGATTCTTTTCCTTATATTTAGAGTATGCTGTCCCATTGGTATCGCGACATCCCGTGGAGCAGGGGTAGGGGATGGGCTGGATGTCAATGTCTTAACCCGTAAACCGATATTGCTAATTGGTTTTCGTTATATGTTAGTTTACTCCCCCATTCCTAATATGAGCATACAATTTGATATAAGGTGGGGGTGGGGGAGGAGTGGGCTAACTTCATAACGTGTGTACCTATTTGGATGATTGTTCATTTTATCTCAGAAATATATATTTCCCTATAGGTACGAAATTTATCCGGTGGGGGAGGGTGGGTAGAGGGCGTTATCCAACTTCTGAACGCATAGACCTTTTTGGAAGATTCTTTTTTGTTGTAAACATTATGATGGATGGTGAAAAGCGTAGTATAATTTTGTAACGCGTGGACTGATGTAGATGATTATGCTTTTGATGTATAGATGCATGCTATAAATATTAGGACGGGTGGGGTGGGCAGAGGGGGCGTAATTAACTCTTTAGCGTGTAGGGCGATTTGGAGGTTGATTAATTTGTTATATAGAGTATGATCCTCCATGAAAAATTTGGATTTTAGTTGCGAAGGGGGGGGGGGTGGTACGAGTATGTACATCAATCTTTTATTTTTATATTTTGATCTATTCAACAAAGCGACATAAAACAAACGCGAAAAAACTACTAGCTCAATGACCTTTTCAAAATTCTAAATAATGTTGATCTCACTCCTACTATTGCAGGTACAGTCACTTCCAAAAGATAAAAAATGTTTCAAATGTACCAAAAATTCAGCATTTTCCCAAATTGTCTCCGAAATTCATGTAATTCGTACACCTCTTTTTTATTTTTATTAGATTACTCAACTTATTACCTTTCCAAAAAGGTACAACACCGTAGCAAAACCGCATCCTTCAAAATCTCTGACTATCTAATTATTTCATTGCACTTTAGGTAGTAAATTCTTTAAATAAACAAAATGTTCTTTAGGGTACACAGATAATTAGTTTTAATTACTGTTAAAAACAAGTAAATATTAGTGTAATTTTGTTTTATTGTTGATATTAGCTTGTATTAGCTAGAGTTCAAACCCTAGTATTTTGATGGAAGTTTTGTTATAAAAGACGGTCAGTCAGCAAGAATATCGGGACAATGGCTGTATTGAAATATCAAACAAAGATTCCCTAATCTACGAGCATCCCAAAGAGGCATATTTACACGGACTTTCTGAAGGTTTAGAGAAAAAGGAAGTGTAACTTCATACGGCAGGGAAACACGACCCGAAACTTCGGAAACTTCTACCGACATCGAGCAGCAAATAATCACCTGGGAGTGCAGCGACGAAAATACGGGAGACGCTGGCTACATTACGCCTAAAGCAGGGAATTGGACATTTTGACCAGCTTTTGTAATATAATTAGATTAATTGTAATGCATTTTGAATTCAATAAAAAGGATTTTAGAGTTAGTATGAGTTTAGTTTCTTTTAATTGTAGATTTTTATAATATTCCCCGATACGTTTTTTAGTTATAAATTTCTACATCCTTTCTCTACCTGTACCTGTACCTTTCTCGAAAGGTAATAAGATGGGTAATTTAATAAAAATGAAAAAAGGTGTTAGATGGACTTTTCTTTTCAAAATTAAAAAAAAATTTGAATTTTTTTATGAAAAAACTATTTTATTTATTGAACTGATTCCTTTTGGGCATTTTTATAAAACATATTAATATAAGAAAAATAATTTTTTTTGCAGTTTTAGTACATTTCGACCTTCAAAAAGATACTTTTTAAACGGCTCCACAGTTTTTGGTCTTCCTGTAACAGAGTAAAAATTCCAACGGAATTTTATTCATAAGACTAAATATTAGTAAGAAAACATAAAAAACATTTTATTTTTAATATTTTTATCATTTTTTTAACATTTTTCTGAAAAATAAAAAAAATCCATATTTTGAGGGCAAACGACCCCTGTATTAAAAATAGGAGTGTGCTACATAATATTTTTAATGGTTTAGTTACTAGTATTTTTTATAAAAAATTGAATGGTTTTTGGGTTATTAAAATTTTGCTGCCAATTAAAAAAACGTGATTTTGAGAAAAACGCGTTTAGAGTTTTTGTAACATAATTTTTGCATATAAAACGCTCATAACTAATTTACAAATATAGGTATAACTTTTTTTTCTATACGAATTTCTTAAAACGGTTTTAGGACAGTATTTCTGTGATGTTAAGGAACACTTACCATGAAAATTTCAAATTTGTGAATCAGCCCGTAACTCCCAACTGCAATTACGCCAATTTTGCTGAATTTTTGTTTTGTTTTGCAAAATATGTTATGTTTCCTCATTAATACATTATAACAAATTTTATACAGAAGTGACGATGACAGAGTACGGTGGTGCCGTGATTAATTTCATAATACTTTGCCGGATTTGAATAATTCTGTTTCCATTCTATAGCGTGCCCTACCTCTGCCACTGTTGAAACTGCTTTGTTCGTATGAGCACAATTTTTCAAATCGTATATCCGAAGACACCAAAAATGTAAAAAAAACTTTTAAAAAAAAGTTGAACCGAAATCACAAAAAGCGCAAAAAACCATAAAATACTCGTAATATTTAACTTTATAGGTATCTACTACGATATTTTGAAGTCGGCGCAAAGTAAACAAACAAAACAGCTGCGGTTAATCCGGAGGGGTTTCCTCGTCCTGGCTCAGGACTAAAGCGTTACGGCCTGGAACCCTTCAATGTCGGAGACAGTGAAGGGGTGATGGTTGTAATTAACGCATGGACCAAGAAGGAACACTGGATACGGTGGGAAAACATGGATTTATGCAGATAGGCTAGGATTCTAGCAGTGACCCAGGAAACCGAGGTTAGTGGCGACAGTGGGATAACTGAATACTCAGTTGACTCCACTAAGGGAGACTGGGAGGGGACAAAAAGGGACCCGGTTATGCGGTCTGTTTCGGCTAATCCCCAGAGAGGTGTTTTTAGTGAGTAAGAATCTAACATTACCGGAGGGCACGGGCTGTCTGGTGTCCTTTGGAAGATTTTCAGCTCTCCCGCAAAAAAAAAAACAAAAAAACAAACAAAACAACTGAAATAAAAGTATTTAATCGTCCTTCCTTATGATCTCGTAAGCTGAAACGTTCAGGTAGTTTTGGATAAAAAACGGATTCTTCAAATAAAATAATCAGCAAATATATTACAAATAATCTTAGAATCATTACTGGAACTTAACCCGAATTCCATAGTCGATGGATAGTTTAATACCTTTCTCCTCATATTGACATAATCAAAAAATGCACGAGGGTCAGAGAAGTAGCCTCTCAGGTTCTGAAGGTATTCTTCATATAGGGAACGAGAAAGACTTATGGAATGTTCGTGGCAGAGAATAAATTCACGCCTAGAGTCAACGCAGGTACTTTTTCCAGAGTCTATTTTTCCTATTCTATTAGTACTTAATTCTCTATTAAACCAGGGGGAGCGGATTCTCTACTTCCAACCCAGCCATAGGGAACAAACCTCTCGAAAGCTTCGTACGAAACTTCATAGAAACCAGATACGTTCCTGTCGATATCGTCACTAGACAGACAAGTAAGGAAGTCTAAATTCCCAAGATATTCATTCAGAGCCTCAAAATCGACCATTTTAAAGTCAAAACTATATTCACATTCATATAGTATCTTCAATTATAGTTGGGTAGTTGCTTTGTTTTTTTAATATACACCGACTTCAAAATGTCGTAATAGATAGTTTAAATTAAATATTATTTTTAAGAAACTACTTTTAGTATCAATAGTTTTAATTTTTAATGGAAATCATTTGATTGGTTTTCAAGAAATAATTTATACCCATAAAAAAGTAATTTCGTAATAATTTATTATTTGAACGAGAAATTTTAGAATCCAAATTAATGTTCCTGATTTTCATGAGAATATGTTTTAAGTGAATTTTCGTATGTGACTGGATCTTTTTCTCTGAGTTCTGAGTCCGCTGAAGTTTTTGGCATACTTAAGGTCATGGAAACCATGACAGTGTGTATCTGATTGATAGAATTTACACACAAATAAGTATTAATATATGTCAACTAATCTGTAGTATTGAAAACATAAATAGGAATTAACTTGCTGTAGGAATAAAGGAACATTCCCATACTCTTGGCTACGTACTAACTTTTAAGAGTTCTTTTTTAAATCCAAATAAGCTTAACTTAAACATTTTATCTTACTATCCTTGGACATTACAAGATTTAACTAAGTCGATTCTTTTCCAACATCTATAATGTCAAGAACCTTTCAGAGCTATTTTCGTCCATTTCTGATGGAATTTTATCTTGCTGTAAGAAGATTTCTCAAATACAAGACTCCACTATAGTGCTTTTATCTTAAATTTTTTACAACCTCTAAAATGCTGCGAAAATATGTGGGTAGAATTTTTTTTCAAAAGTTTTAAATTAGGACATACTTTTCTGCAGTAGCACTACCTCAAGGTTGCAGTCATTCGTAAATATGTATAAGTTAATATTCAGTTCGACACCTCAGTGGAAATTTATACAAAGTGTTATGCAACCATTTCTCTGGTGTATTGTATATCTTTGTTATGTAGGTACGGTCAGATTTGTACGACTGTACTTGTACGCTTTGAATCGATGAAATACGTTACAATTTTCCTTAAAACGTAAAACTGGTGAAGCCATCAAAGGTATTTTTAGCAAGAATGAAGCCATTTTGAATTGTTAGCAAATTGAAGGTATTTTTGTTCAATAAGTTTCATATTACTCTTGAATAAACAGGAAGTTTTTATCTATATTTATGTATTTATGTTTAATTGAAATGTTTTGTGAAACATGACTTTATAGAGAAAGCCATAATAGTGAACATACTTTTATTGAAAACATGTTTGTTTTTATTAAATTTTCAAAGAATTTTTTCTTCTAAAAATAGAGGAAAAAACACCAAAGAGGTAGTAAAATTTACGAAGAAAGAACTAAAAATCCTCTACAGGAGTGAAGCATATCGCTTGTTGATAGAATGCATTTTAAATGTAAACAAGCGCCGAAAAAAGTTATGTTTTTTGTAGAATCAATGTAAAGAGTGTTAGTTTGTGAAATAAACTTAAACAAACCAGAAGTGAAAGTTGTTTCAGAATTATCGATATGGAGTCCTATGCCGATGCCCGGAATATCTTTTCATAACTTAATTCAAAATATCTTGTTATAGATAACTAAATAAATGAAATATAATATATATATCTAATAATGAAATTTTAATTGGAAGTACGTAGGAAATACATTTTCGTTTTTGTGTATATTTAGATTGACTTTGTTTTTATTCTGGTTTAACTTGTTTTCTCCTGGTTCTCTAATGAAAAAATTTAAAAACCTCTGCTTATACGATAAAAACTACCTTATTTACAAGAATATACAACTAGAAAAACAAGTACTTCTGTCATGAACAAAATGTGTTTGGAGTTGTTAAGTGTGTAACGAGTTGTGGGATATTTCAGAAAGGCGTTTATCACGACTTGTTAAATAAAGGACCTGCCCAGTGGCGGATCTACGGGGTTTTTCGCCCCCCCCCCCTACTTGTGAAATCCTAAATCCGCCACTGGGAGAGTCGTTGGAGACGTATTTAGTAACTTTCTTCTGAAGTGGTATAATCAGCGACAGTTTAAGAAAAACGTGACAAATAATTGAAATAAATAACATAAAGACACACGGATAGCAGCACGTGAGAAAAGAAGAGGGTATGCCATCGGGACCACTTGTAAAACTATCAGCCAAGTTAGCTAGAGAATCGCTAAATAAACGGTCTTTAAACATAAGGGTAGTCGCAGGAAGCTTCGTCAACTCATTTAAATCCTTAACACTAGTCTCATACTTATCGACTATAAGAGCATCCTTGAATAAGTCTAAGGTTAGCGATAGTTTATGCTTTGAATTTAAACACGGTGGGGTCAATGCCAAGTAAATTCACTAAAGACATTGCTAGGGCGGTCATTGGTCGGTCAGAGCTCATGCGGCTAGACTGCTTATTCAATTTAACACACACTGCCGCAGCTGCAAGAATGAGAGCGAGAAAGAAACCTTTGTTCACTTCATTTGAAAATGACCGGTTGTCGCTTCAGTCAGTCATCGTGCACTAGGCAGCTTCGTTTTTAATGACCATAAGGAGGTCTTAAAGCTAAGAGTGGGATAGTTCATCTATTTCCTAAACCTTACCGGCTGGGTCTAGCGTTAGCTATACCCAATCACCGATCTCCTAACCCATCGCGTACAGACATACACTACCTGGTCACGAGATGTGTTAACAAAACGGCACACCTTAGTGCTAATTGGACCCTGGGCGAGGAGCCTGAGTCGCCACTTCAACCAACCAACCAAAGTCACTAATCTTGGAATTGTGCTCAACCAAAATATGAAGTATTGTGATAATGTTTGTGCGGTGCTTAATAAGATCTAAGCTGGATTGAGCAGGCTTTGGCTCTCTGCTCTCATCTTATCTACAACCTTGGGGGTAAAACTTATAAAAACTCTCACAATTAAATTTTGGAAGATTTGTTTTTTCTAACCTGGATAATATCTGTGCACGTAAGATTGAGGTCGCGTTCAATGACTGTTCCATTTGGCATTGACCAGAGATGATCTGACCAGAGATGATCTGACCAGATTTTACATCTTCGGACGCAATTGCTTGGCTGTTCTCTTTCGAGATATCTTAAACGAAGAGCTTTGGTATTTATTTGTATACAGCTTATTCCATTCAAACAAGCAGCATTACCTAAGAGAACTTTTCGTCTTCGCGATAGCTCAAAGAAATATAAACTAAGTAATGCCAAATGTAATAAAAAGTCATGGAGGGAAATATAAACTTGGTAATGCCACGTTTTATAAAAGTTATAGTCATTATCGTGTTCACATCCATTTATTGAATTCACTACCGAAGAATATTCAGACCGCGAGTACCATCAGTGCATTCAAGAGGCTTTAATATATTCCTATAAATTAATCTTCGGTTTCTACGGAAACTTTAGAGACAAGAACTATTTTAAATTGTGAATTTTTCACTTTACTCTTTTCTTTTCTCTTTTCTTCTTTTCGATTCCTCGTTTTCATAGTTTTTTGTATATTATTGTCTAGCAAAAATCCAATTCATGATGTATGTATGTACTTCTAAAACAATGTTCAATATTGGGTACTTTAGCCAGAAATAAATTTATTATTATCATTATATGAAGTTTGAAGTGGTATAAAAACATTTTCAAAACAATCGGCCAATATTCGTACAAATACCCAACAATTGTAGAAAAAATGTCTTTTTTGCTTGAAGTGGACAAGAATTATTTTAAGTGCTTCATTTCTGAACATATCAAATGTTCCTGGAAATTTTTAAGTCAATTGGGAATTGCCAGTTTTAGGAAATACAGCCGAAATCTAAGCCTACATAACGTTTTCAAGAACTTCCAGCTAATTTTTTACTTAAAAAAAATTTATTCGACCTTACCAACAATTATTTCCACAATAAACCCCTTGCCGACCGTCCTATTAATTGAGTATGGCTCTCAAATCTATGTGTTTCCAACATATCCAATAGGCGGAATCGGACATTTCAGTAGGCGATTATCTCAGGGGTGAGGTTGAAGTTGGTAAAAATCCCACACGCTCAGGGTGCTCGCAACCTATCTGAATATCTGTGAAGAATACCACATGCCCACGTAAAAAAACTAGCTGGCTTCTAAGCATATTTGTCTTTAAAATTATACAGTTTAGGATATGGGAATCTTGTATATCTGGTGGGGGATATACTTAGAATTTAAGGTTATTATGCGTACCTTATTTTTCCATTCGTAGAACGAAGTGTTACAAATGCGGAACTAAATTTATCAGGACTTGACATTTACATAAATAGGATCTGAAAATTCAAAGCTACCAGTTAATGTAGTCTTCGTCTCCTGTGTGAAATAAAATGTACAACTTGAAACCCTTAAATTGCTACATTTAAGCTTGTTCCCAATCTATGTATTAACTACAATTCTGGGACCGATTCAAAGAGAAAAATTCCCCAATTCCTCGACGTCAGTTACAGAAACTCCTTAAATTATTAAGTAAGTTGGGCAAAAAAAATTTTCAAACGTCGGCAACATGTCACTCAGAAAAATTTTCGGATATTGGATAAGACTAATATTTGATTTTTACTGGATGGAGTGATGAAATTTGACATAGCGTTAAGACAGAATTGGAAATTTAAAATTATGTGAAGGTAGCTTAGAGAAATCAAGAACTCGAGTAATACTTATGATGACATTCGTTGTATTTAGGTGTCGTGGAAATGAAAATACTAATTAAAGTGAAATATAGTTTAGATTTAATTTAATGTGTATGATAAATTTTATGTTGATCCCTTGGAGCAAGATATACAGAATTGTTGTGTTAAAAACCCTACATTAATTAGAAAGGCAACGAAGGGTTAATTATTTCGTCAAAAATGAAGCTTCTAGTCCTTCAATTAAAATTAATGAGTTCCAAATTTCGATCTGGAATAAACCAACTGTTTTTAAAAATGACTCCGGGATACTGATAGACTTTTGTTTGCGGTTGATTGCTTTTTATATAACATTACTGGAAAAATAGTATCGGATATTTTTAACCGACTTCCCAAAAACAATAAGGTTCTAGGTTCGACATGTATTTTTTGTTTTTGTTTTTACTTGTTTTTATGTATTACGAAATTGTGCCCGGTCATAATTTTGCAAATGCTTTTGATGATTCTTCTATGCTCTCCGATTGGTACCATGTCAAAAAAAATTGTTGTGGGGTGGGCGTAGGGGTAAAATCTAACTTCGTAATGCGTGGACCGATTTGGTTAATTCTTTTCTTTGTTGTATAGAGTATGATCAACCATTGCTAATAATAAAAAAATATGTTCCTAGAGTGGGGTGGGAAGAGGGACGGGTAGTCTAACTTCGTAAGGCGCGGACAGAGTTGGATGATTCTTTTTCAGATTTATTATGTTCCCCCATTGGAACAGCGAATAGTCTTAAACGGTGCGGTTGTAGTGGGGGAGGGGTTGGTTGTCAACTTGTTAACGCGTAGGCCGATTTGGATGATTCTTTTTATGTCATATAGAGTATAATTCCCCATTGCTAATATGGGGATAAAGTTTTCACTAGGGTGGCATGTCAACCAATTGGGATGATTCTTCTTTTCATAAATATGTTGCCCCACTGGTCCGACGACTAAAATTTATGGGGCGGGGTGGTGTGCGGAGGGGACGTTACCCAATTTCTTAATGCACACATCTTTTTGGAATATTTTTTGTTATTGTATACAGTATGATCCCCCATTGCTACTATATGGAAAAATGTAACAATTAGACAATATAAACAAATAACGAATTCCTTGAGAACGTGTTTTTTCCATTTAAGAAATCACCCGCGTCTTATAAGCTCGTTACTTTTAAACTAGGCCTAGGTCGACACTTCCTTCACTCAACATCTTAACTCATTTCCCTTGCCCTTAATTTCTTTTCTGCGAATGTTGTGTTTTAGCATCATAAGGCATCCCCCGAGCTTTAACATTATTATATAAAAAAAAGTGGACTTTTATGTAAGACTATACACCCTACCACACTGCCGAATCTATAAAAAAATGTAATTCGAAGAAGCACACTTTGTTGCCTTTGTCTGATAGGAGATCACAGTAGTAATATCGCAACAGCCCGTTCCCGCCCGGGAAGAAGAGGCCATTAACCAGAGTGAACGCAGATTTAATACATTTTTCCCAATAACAGTCAGTACGTTTACATGCATACTTGAGTACTGGACTTGAAATTTACTCGAAACTCAAGTCGGGTTTTTGAATGATTTACTTCAGTTATTTCACTTCAAATTTTCTTGAAATAACATTTCATATTTGACTTTTTCTGTTGTGAAATTGTGTTGTCTTTTTGCTATTTAACTTAAATAAACCAATTTACAATCTTCTTCTAAATTTTTTTTTTCATATTCTCAATTTTCAGCTTTGCATTTTCTCAAGTACTTAAGGCACGTTTACATGATAAAGTTCAAGTCAATCAAACAAAATGTACCATTTACTTGAGTGAAGTAAGCTTGAAGTCAACGCGCGTTTACATGATATTTTGGTTACTCGAAGTTTACTTGAAGCTTACTTGAAGTATACATGTAAACGTACTGAGTGAAATAAAGTTAACCCTCAGTAAACTAGTAAGGATGGAGATGGAAATAAGAAAATCGATTGGGAAGGTATCGATTTGTATAATGTTGTAAATCAATTAATCGCCTTAAGAGGATCGGTATCAATAGATCGAACAGATCGAATCAATTTACTTTGACATTTCAATTTCTTTGCATATTTTGAAATTACAAATAATTAAAACTGTTTCCATATAAAAATATAGGGTCATTAGTAAACCAATTTAATAAATAATGGAACACAGCCTTTGTAGTTTACAAATCTTGACTAAGCAAATCTTGACTAACATTTTACAAATGTTGCTTATTTAATCGAGTGAAACTTATAATTTTTTTAAACCTAAACCTAATTTTGTTGTATAGAGTGACAACGATGATACTCTGAGTACGATAATTCTCTCTTGCTGTATAAAGAAAAGTGTGGCACTAGGATCATGTTAAGAATTTTCTAAAGTGAGGGTACTAAAGGGTGACCGTGACTAATTTCGTAAAATGTTGCCGGATTTGTTTGTTCGTACAAGCAGCATTCTTCGAGTCGTACATATGAAGATACTAAAAAGTAAAAAATAAAATAGTTAAATTTTTTATTTTAATACTGTTTTATGTGTTGGACATTTGCAACAGCAAAAATTTCGTAAGAAAATACTAAACGTATTCTTTCTCTGTTTAGCCTAACCTTTCCTAGTAATAGTACAAAATGTCCCAGAAACATTCCAGGAATATTTCCAAAAAACGTCCCCAAAAGCATTTTTATGCCTGAGGCCAGAAACGTTTCCAGGACTTTTTACGAGTTTATGTACCGACAACATTCTCGTAAATATTTTTGGAAGGTTTATGGTCTCAGATATAAAGATATATATCTTGAGGATGTTTCTTAAGTAATATTCGGAATGTTTCAGGGCCATTTTGTGCTATTAGGCTATATCCCAAAAAAGGCAGAATTTGTTTCTTTAGTACTAACAACATTTTATTTCTCGCATTTGCTCACTGTCAAACTTAGAAGGAAGTTCATTAACCTCGGTATTAACTTCGGCAGTTTTCTTTAAGCAGTGGAATAACCACTTCTTGTGTGAATAGAAGTAACACAAATTTTGAATTTTGGTAGAGTGGTGAGGAAGAAAAATATTAACAATTAATTGTTTAATAATTCACCCAGTTGCTTTGAACTATTTATCATGCACACTTAAATCTTTTAGAAATTTATAATTATATAAAAAAAGGAAATTATTATCTATTGAATCGTGTATGGTAGTTTATAACAGATGCAATAACCGCCTTTGACCTTCTGGGGTAATTAAAATGAAAATATTGCAGATGTAAACAAATTGGAAATTGTAATAAAATCTTTGTATAGACGCTTTAGACGGAAATGACCGCAAGTAAAAGTTGACAGTCCAGCTTTATCTTCCACCCTGTGATAAGGTGAAGTCAACAAGCAAAATGGCTGGTCCTATACGTACACGTAATGGCCTATCCTGTATATTCTATAATCTAAATTGTCAACGTATAAATTCAAATATGTTATTGAAACACTATACCGCATACCCACTAGTATACTATTTAAAAAAATAATTGTAAAACATGAGAGTTGGATAGATTGCTCCTTTGCTTTGTAAATGATTCCTGAAAGTCCGATAGGTGTCCCCATTAGTTTTTGTAATACTATGAAATTGGCTTCACACAAAAAAAAAAACAATTTGAATGAAAACTGAAAATCGCATATTCCAAAATCAATAATTTCTGACTTACACAAGCAGCGCGTCTTAAATAGATTGGAATCGGAAATAAGGAAGTCGATTCGAGCTAAATCGGTCCCACGAAGGCTCAAAGATTGATTTTTTGAGGAGACCGAATCGAAGATCTTCCATCTCAAGTCATCTTCATTCCGCCATAAATGTTTGTTTATCATTTATAGTGCGCTCGATTGTTTGCTTGATTCGTATTAAGATGATTTTTGCCATCTTTTTTTTTAAATTTCCATTAAGTTTATTAAAATTAAGTTTGTTAGTTATCGGTAACTTTTATTCTTATTTACGGATTCCACATGTGTACATAGACAAGTAGAGTTTTTTTTTATACGATGTGGCCAAGGCCTAGCGGACAACCCTTTGATGCGTAAGCATGGCTTTGTCCGGAAGGGAATTAGGGTAAGGGGAGTGAGACAGCTTGAATGCCTTGTTTTTGCATTGCTGCGAGATAGACAACAGCCCAGATACGGAGTGGAATTTTTAATTCAATTTTAAAATCAGACGGGGAGATCTGGTCGCGAACCAGGGAACCATGGCATGGTGGAAAAAGTAAGTGAAGAGAATTGTATTTAGGCATAGCTTTGTTTTTTTCAGAAGACCTGGGCCTGGAGCCGGCGAGATTATTCCTTAAAGAAGACCAGAACTGCGTGTCCCGAAAACACATTATAATATTTGAAACAAGAGACATTTATTAACCATAGATTATTCAAAAAGATATACAATTTTAAGGACGAAGGTATTAATCGCCCAAAAACTCATTATATTGAACAACAGCTTAAGTTAAACGTTATTTTCATTAGAGAAATTTGAAAAACAAACTTTTCGTAAATTTAATTCCATTCCACAACGTTTATGATAGAAATTCTGATGATTTAAGTAAAACTTGCTATAAACTACTAAAAGGGGTTCTAAAGACTTGAGTTCCATGCTGTGGCTATTTTAACAAAGTTCGCTTGATTTGTTTCAAGCAAAGACGATGAAAGTTTTCGAAGTTCTTGAATTTGTTTGGAAAACAAGAAGACGAGCATTACAAGTGGGAAAAGAAAAAGAATATAAATTTTGCAATTTTCTTAAATTGAGTAATTTGGAACGTTTATTGCTCAATGTGCAGGTCACGTTCTTGGTCTTATGAATAAACATTTTTTTATAAAATAGTAAATCGACGTGACTTCTGTGTATTCCATCTAATGAAGTGGTGGGGAAGTTTTATTGTTATGAGATTTTTGGTAAAAGATTATTGCTTGCAAGGAAGCTTTTTGTTTTCCTTTAAATGCAAATTGTTCAGAGAAGTTTCAACTAGAGGCAGATGGGTCTGGTTCATATGAACTAAAAATTAAGTTCCTAATAAAAAATTCCTAATGTCCAAATCTCTAAAAATAAAATCTTTAATGACAAAATATCTAAAAAAAGAAAACAACAATGATGAGTAAAAATTCCTAATTCAAAAAATCCATAATCAAAAAAGCCCTAACTATAAATTTTATAAAAGAAATTTTTTGAACTTAATTCGTGGGCGCGGATTTTTCTTCCATTATAAAATTCATAAATTGTATAGTTAGAGAAGGATTACTAGTTACTACATATTACCATCGAAAATGTGTCGTAGGTTTTTGAATCATCTCCATCTACAACTCGTATTTCGTCTAATAACTAATTTCTTGGAAATATTTTGGTTTTGAAATTTGGAAAATTTTTCTGGCTCTTTTCATTTTCTGCTTTTGGAATACAATGCAACAATAGTAGTAGCAAGATCAAATATCTGTAAAAAACCGCTTAAATCACAATATTTTTGGAGAGGAAATTAAAACTCGTTTTGAATATAAAATTAAAAAATAAAAGGATATGCGATGAGAAATCAGATTTGACATTTTTAAAAGGAATTGCATTCAGTACGAATTTCTTTTGAAATCTGTGTTTTATCTCGATCCCTTTTAATTTATGGATTTTTTAGGGATTTCTTCTTTTTGTTGTAGAGATTTCGTCGTTAGGAATTTTTTTGTTTTAGAGATTTTTTCGTTATAGATTTTTAGGATAACTGGAATAGCAATTTGAACTCAAGAGTTTTAAATATAATTGTTAATAATTATTGTTGCGTTTTATGCTAAGGTAAATTTTTTCAAAAAGTCTTTTCTTATGACTTAAAGAAAATGTTGGTTTTCTGCCATTAGACCTCGATAAAGCCTGCTGCTTTAGCACGAAGTGAAACCAAGGCTGTTTCTGATTTTGAAATTAAGGAAATCTTAGGAATGACGTGCCCTTTTCACATTTCACTGAATTTACTTCTATGTATCTGCATTCATATCTGTGGCTTTGGCTTTTTCGAGGTGGTTTCGCTTATGTCTTAAATGTATTTTAATTGTAATATTTCGCAGGACTCTTTCAGCTCGGACGCTGTTACGGATCTGGTTGAAAGTCTTGATATTTCCATAATTGATTCCATTTCTCCCGTGCATTTTACTTCCATATTGTCAGCGCTATTAGATCTATTTCTTGTCTCCAGACAGAACTGATACTGTTTTGTTTTATCATCAAATTGTACTGCCAGAATTTTAAAACTTTTTTTTATAGCCTTCAGCAACTTTGGCAATTATCTTATTTATTATAACCGTCCCCATGAAAAGTCTTCGAGTAGGAAATGGTAAATGTCTTTGGTTTACCCACGAAATCGAATGTATATCAATGATATGTTGCGTATTAAAGATGAGAACGTGTTCATAATAGAGTGTCACACAATATTTCATGATTTAAAGTTCACTGTCACAATTCAAAATTGCTATCTAAGTAGCTGTGCAATAAGCTTAAGATGAATGGAATTGGCCGTCAAAGAGATGATAGAGTTAATATGACAGGTTTTATTCGGCTTGGCTTGAGGTAAATCAAGATATGGATGCTGCTTAATCAATAAAATCTTTTATATTACTGTCGACCTGGCTGATAGTAACCCTAACTTTACGAACTTTGTTCCCTGTGAAAAGAAGATAAAGTTAATCCAATAAAGTAAATCTTATCACTAGCCGATCTCTGTTCTCTCTTTCCTATCAAAGCTTTTTGAACGGCTACTTCACAAGCAAATTCTTGGGGAATGATCTCTTCCATCTTCTTAAGTCTGGATTTATATCATAGCACAGTTGCACCAATTAAGTCGCTGGACCTCGGTAACAATGGAACTACTTAAGACGGATCCCATTGCTGCGGCTGATATTCTGCTTCCGGTAATCCAGGAATGTTGGGAAACCGAGACCTACGCTACTGAATGGAAAGCACGCGTAATTCTGAATATTCGCAAAACAGGTGACCGGAGGATTTGTACAAGCCTACATTCTACAAATTGATGGCAAAAATCATCTTAATACGAATCAAGCAAACAATCGAGCGCACTATAAATGATAAACAAACATGCTTTCATAAGGGTTTCTCCTGCATCAACCACATCAACACCCTCTGAATTAACATCGAGCAGAGCAATCTGCCGAGTTCCGTTTACACCGAATGTTCATCGATTTAGGGAAGGCGTTTGATAGCGTTGATCGCAAGTGTATAAGGGCAGCCTAATGGAAGAGAGGAATTCCAAAAAAACTATCAACATTATAAAAAACCTCTACTCAGGAGCCCAATGCCATATCCTACAGAAGGGGAAACTGTCGGAGCCCTTCCCAGTGCTGAACGGAGTGAGACAAGCCCCTAGATGACCACCCATTATGAGCGATTCTGTGCAACATCACAGTCATGTCGCAGAAGGTCGCAGAACAAGGCTTAAGATCAATGTTGCTAAGACTATACTTATGAGCTTAGAGTTCAGGAGACAGAACGAAATTTATCTTTAAGAACAGCAAATAGAACAAGTAGATACATTTTGATATCTCGGAAGTATAGTTACAGCAGACGGCGGAACTGAAGCTTATGTACAGGCTCGATTTGCACTTAATACTCCTGCTGATATATGGTGCAATAACAACATATCCAGACGCCCGCTCTTTGAATCGAACGTAAAATCTGTTCTGTTGTTCAACATGAAAAGTGATCTGTCAAATAACATCTACGCTACAAGCCTCTGTTAACCGGTGTCTCCGGCGTATCCTTAACATCCATTGGCCGGATATCATTATCAACGAAGATCTACACAGACTTACAGGGCAATACGGGACAGGCACAATTATTCGCAGGCGAAAGTTACAATAGATAGGCCACGCACTAAAAAAGGAGGCAGAGAAAATTGCTAAACAGGCTCCGGATTGGAATCTGCAAGGGATCTTAGTAAGACGCCGAACTGGACGCCCACGCAACAGATGGAGAAGGAAGGCCCGGGATAAACAAAGCGTGGCAACAGTTAAAGGTTTTCGCAGGACCGCAGGGTTAAAGGACCCAGAGAGAGAGAGAGAGATAGTTGCACCACTGCATTTTTGAAGATTAGTGAAGACATTCGTTTTGCTATTGATAGTGATAAGGTGTTCACAATTCTTATCTTAAATTTTTCTTAAGCCTTTGCTAAGGCTAACCATAGCTTGTTAATTGAAAAGCTCCGTAAAAATTTTAGATTTACGTAATCTGCGTAAAAAATGTCATCTAAGCAAGCAGGTGAAAGCAAACTACTGTATGTATGTATCTTTTCCAAATTTTCTGCCAAAAAACAGTGGCATGTCACATGGGACCCCTTTCTCTACTTTCGCTAATAATCTGACACGATTTGCATATGCGTATCTGAATACCTCTTGATCTAAATGAGGACGATACTGCTAAGCTGAATGCGCATATTTCTAGGGTGTTTAATTGATCTGTGCAAAATAATGGTAGTTAATCCAACTAAATCGAAAAATAAATAAATAAGTGAAACTACAATGTCTAAAGAGACTTAAAGATACTTCACATATACGGGAAGAGCCAGCTTTTAGTGCTATAAGGCTACCTAAGATAAGTCTGTTAAAATCTAATAACCCAGATGGACGTGACCGCCGGTTTCAAAATGCAGAGGTGGCGTTGGAGTTTACCATTTTTCAAGCAGAACTCTGCGCACGAGAGGCTCGAAACTGCCTCGGAGATATTATTGAAAAAATAGGTAAAGCCTATAAGCCTGTCGCATTTGTATGAACAAGACAGCAGAGCTTATCCTCTGCTACTGAACAGAACAATCATAAGATTCTTCAAGGACCTAAATATTAACTGGTTTTGATAGTGCAGGACAATGTCACAAAATATCTCACGAGTTGAAGTGACAACTCTGGCAACTACAACGCTTTTTCGACCTTCTAAGAAATAAGAAATAATTTATATATATATATATATATATATATATATATATATATATATATATACATATATATATATATATATATATATATATATATATATATATATATATATATATACATATATATATATATATATATATATATATATATATATATACATATATAAACAGGAACTTGAGACATCGTACTTTCAGCCGGTTGTTCCCAATGAGAATGCTATTAAGCACTGTGATACTGTTAAAAATCTTGGTATTATTTAAAAAAAACTCTGACGTGGTGTAATCAAATCAATAGCACTCTAGTTTAAGAATACTCGGCTTACTTTTTATGTCCGCAATATATATTTCGACTTATACTAAACTGAAGTTAGTAAGAATGCTTATTTTTTTATATGATGCGGCCAAAGCCTAGGAGACAACCATTTGAAGCATGGTTTTGGCCGGAAGGGAATTAGGGTAAGGGAAGTGAGGAAACTTGAGTCTTGTTTTTGAATTTCTGCGAGCTAGACAAAAGCCCAGAGACAGAGTGGATTATTTTAATTTCTTAGTAAAAGCTTACGGGGAGACCTGGTCTCGAGCTCGGGACCCATGGAATGGTGGTCGTGCCGCTCAATGAATTGATCCAAGTCCGTCTCCCGTTGTTCTTCTAATGGGAGAATTGAAATGAAAAATTAAAAAAACTTAAATTAAGAAAAAAAAAAAACTAAAATTTTGCAGCGTTAGGAAAAGAGCAGCAACACGTTCAAAACTCTCGGCGTCCAAAAAATCGGAGAGGACACTCTGTGTTTGCATTGTAGTGGGGCTTTAATCCTTATCCACTAAATAACGGATATCCTACATGGCTTGGTGAAAATGTACACACTAAGTATATATTATATTCCCTTAAAAAACTGCATTTTGTTGAGCGTTTGTTGCTTTAAAATAAAAAAAGTAAGTTCTTTTTAGCCAATATTTCAAGTGTTTTACATTACCCTTTAATTTATTCGGGTGGAACTGATCCCATTTTAAGTTTAGAAAAGTTATGACTCCACAGGTCTTTGAGATATCGTGGTAAAACCGGTGTTAGAACCTTTTTATTGCATTACTTCTCGCTCTAGCACGCGCTGCAAAAAATATTGTTGGGAGTTAAAGAAAGCAGTTCGTTCTAATAATTTTGAATTTGAAGAACTCTTCTACTAGAAGAATTTCATAAAGAATCATACTATCCAAAACATTCGTTTAGTTCAAATTTCAATAAGTTTTCTAAGATTTAAATGGTGGTCTGAAACGCTGCTTCCATCGACGAATTTTTGTTTTTTAAACTCCTTGAAAACTTTTTGGGTTAACTCTGCTCAATAATTTCAAACAATTTATCAAATTTTATTTCTAAATCCTCAAAAGTTTCTCTGTCATTTTTATTGTTCCAAAAAAAGTATCTGCAAAAATGTTTTAAAAATTCTGACAACTTGAGATTTGCATAAAATTCCCAGAGTTCTGTCAAGTGCAGAAAATGTGTGTAGAAATCTCACACGCGCAAAAAATTTCGCATGTTTCTATGTTACAAAGGAACTTCCTTTAGTTATGAATTATGTATTTCGAACCCTTTTTGCCACAAGGACCTTATTTGCATGGAATTTTATCACGGATTTGTGCTTGCTATTTACCATTCTTAGAAGTTTATCTGTTTGCTTCCATCTATCGAACGAACCATCAGTAAAGTTAAAGAATTTTTATTCCTACCATAATTTGCTTAGTTACTGATTTGACATATCCTGACTTTTCATTTTCATTTTACGGTCAATATGTCATGTCATGTAAGTCCTGCCATGAAAAATTTATGGTGGAGATCAGTGTATAGGGTGACTAAAATATCGGTTACTAATATTGGGAGTAACTAGCTGATTTAAAGCTCGCAAGGTGAATTACTTTGACAAAAATTCGACTTGCACTAGATAAGTTGTCCGATAGCTGCAAAATTTCCTTTCGCGCCCCTTAGACCACCATCTTGGTACTTTGTGCCCTTTTTACGTGGGAAACCATCTATCAATTACCTTATGCGCCCTTCAGATTCTTTTGGGAATCTCAGAATCCGTCTGAGATCTGCTTTATTCAGTTAGCCGAGCTCCACAAAAAAATAACTCCTAAGTAGCCTTTTCTTTTTGCAACCAGAACAGGGCATTTGCGTACCGCATTGTGAACTGCTCGAGCTAACAACTGCAACAGAAAACATCCGCAGCAAGTCCCTGTCTTCTTCCGTATTTGACTATGGCCTAGTGGCCCACTAGACTTCTGGTATCGCTCCTTCACCTTCACCGACGAGTGCCCCGCGTTCTTCCTCTGATTATATTTAGGTCATATTTGCCCGGAAATACAACATGTGTCAGTGTTTTTCCACCGGTGATTAGCTTTACTTTATGCATCTATTTAGATGGCTTTCTTAAAGGTGCGGTTGGTGCCCTCAAATAGTCCATTTCACAACCTCTTCTAGCTAATTTGCTCTTTAATTCTACGGAATACTACTGTGCTCCGGCCACCTCATAGCAGTTGTAAATTGCCTCTAGACTATCTTTGTATATTCCAGGGTCCCAAGCCCTTTTGCAGCCTCAGCTAGCCTTCGACAAGAACTGTGATAGGAGATTCGGCTGTACTGGAGACACGTTCCCGGACACACTCTAACTGAGGTACTTCTTAGATCGTATCGTTAGAATGAACCTGCCGTCTTAAGAAAAGCGGGACTCAGTTTGCTTACAGGTTACCTAACTGGACACTTTGAGTTAAGGCACCACTTTCAATATTTAGTGCACTTTCGTCGGCCCTATCTGGAAGACGATAAAACTATATTTATAAATCGTCGTTGTAGAGCGAGAAGTCACTAAGTGACATTTTTAGCCAGAATAAGTAAATGATGTTGAAGTATTTTAAAACCCATTATTAACCTTATGGGAAGAAGAGTATGATTTTTTTTTGTATTTCAGATAAGGTCAATGTCCCATTTTTTCGATCGGCATCAGAGCGTCTTTTGCAGTAGCTGCGTTTTGGCACAGAAGACTTCGTTGGTCGCACTGCCAGTATATGGCCAACCTCCCTTTAATAATAACGACTATAGTCTATAAATGTTGTGCAACTACATTTGATTGTACCGTCACAGGTTTCATACCTCCATGCTGTGTAGTAAATCGCAGATATTTCTGCATGAAAAATACTATATTTGTCCGGCAGTCGGTATAATTCATGTCACTTTTGATCCATCCGTATATATGGATGTCTCTGTTTTCCCTATCACTTCCCTCTTTCCTATCACATTCCATTCATTTCTTGGTCCCAAATTACACGAGATGGTTTTTACCCCTTAACTCACGGCAATTCTCTTCTGTGCAAAAGTAGAAAAACCCTAGGAGTGCTGCTACGAGAGGGACTTTGATTGACGTTAACAAGCCGGTTCATTAACTGTTTTGCAGGGTTGAAAATTTGTATTCACCGGCTCAAGCAATACTAAATCAACCTGACGCCAAAAAATTTTCGAACCCTAATGAGCAAATTACGAAAATGGACAAAAGCAAATCAGGAAAAACTCAAGCAAAAACCCTACGATTCGTGATTGATACTCACAGATGACCCTCTTCCTACCTCACTTCTCTCCCCAAGAAAAAACAGGTTTTCATCACTCTTGGGGTAAAAACCCTCTCGTGTAATTTGGGGCTTGAGGAAGAATTTGTATTAAAGTCTTTCCTTATCAAGTTATTAACCGACTTCCCAAAAACAAAGAGGTTCTAAGTTCGACGCGTATTTTTTTTTTTTTTTTTTTTTTTTTTTTTTATGTCTGACCGGGCATAACTTCGTAACGCGTCGACCGATTTTGATGATTCTTTTTTTGTTGGATAGAGTATGTTCCCCGATTGGTACCATGTAAAAAAAAATTTTGGTAGGGTGGGGGTGGGGGGTGGGGGTGAAACCCAACTTTGTAACGCGTGGTCCGATTTGAATGGTTCTTTTTTTGAGAGAGTATGATCCCCCATTGCTAATAGGAGAAAAAAATTTTGGCCTAGGGTGGGGGGAGGGGGAAAGGGGTAGTCTAACTTTGTAACGCGTGGACCGATTTGGATAATTCTTTTTCTGTTCGATAGAGTATGTTCCGTAGTTGATATCAGGAGAAAAAAATTTTTGGGCGGAGTGGGGTGGGGGTGGGGGTGGGGGTGGAACCTAACTTTGTAACGCGTGGTCCGATTTCGATGGTTCTTTTTCTGTTGTATAGAGTATGATCCCCCATTGCTAATAGGAAATTAATTTGGTCCTATGGTGAAAGGTGTTGGTGGAGGGGAGGGGTAGTCTAACTTCGTAACGCGTGGACCGATTTGGATAATTCTTTTTCTATTGAGTAGAATATGATCCTTGGTTCTACGAGGAAACAAATGTTGCTGGGGTGGGGGAGGGGAGGGGGAGGATGGAACCTAACTTTGTAACACGTGGACCGATTTGGATGGTTCTTTTGCTGTTGTATAGAGTGTGATCCCCCATTGCTAATAGGAGAATAATTTGGTCCTATGGTGAAGGTGGGGGAGGGGGAGGGGTAGTAACTTCGTAACGCGTGGACCGATTTCGATGATTCCTTTTCTGTTCGGTAGAGTATGTTCCTTGATTGATACCATGAGAAAAAAAGTTTAGTGGAATGGGGGTGGGGTAGGGGGTTTAAAACTAACTTTTAACGCTTGGTCCGATTTGGATGGTTCTTTTTTCGTTGTAGAGAGTCGAAGACACTAAAAAGTAAAAAATAAAATAGTTTTTAAAAAAAAGTTGAACCGACTTCACAAAAAGCGCTAAAAAGCATAAAATAATTTTTAATTTTATATCTATTACGACATTTTGAAGTCGGTGCAAATTAAATAAATAAAACAACTACAGAACCACAATTGAAAATAATACATAATACTACCTGAACGTTTCAGCTTACGGGATCATAAGAAATGACGATTAAATATTTTTGTTGTAGTTGTTTTATTTGTTTAATTTGCACCGACTTCAAAATGTCGTAATAGATATAAAATTAAAAATTATTTTATGCTTTTAAGCGCTTTTTGTGAAAAACTTTTTTTTAAAAACTATTTTATGTATTTACAAATAAAACACTTGAATTGTCCCCAAACTAAACTTATTTATTAAACTGTTAACAACTAAATTTCGCAACGCGTTTCGCCTTATTAAGGCATAATCAAGCTACCGACTGACATAGTTAACCTACATAAAAGCGGGTCTAACATAGACTTGTATTTGTGAAGTCTAACTGGTCGTTACATAGATCTTTACCTATATATTTAGCTTTTCTTATTTGAAAAATTTCTAGCTTATCTAAAATTTTCCCGCCATTCTGATTATGTAAAAGCTTTATGTCTTCTAAGTCAACTTTATGGTTGTTTTCTCTTAAATGTCTTGAGAGACCTGATAGTGGCTTGTTTGTGTTCTTTTAATCTTATTTTAATTGGTCTTTTTGTTTTCCAAATAAAGGTAGCCGGGCAATCCCTTTCTTATGTTTAAAACCGGGACCTGGTAATCTCTATCTCCCTTGTAATCGACGCATTCGGCCTTCCTCAAATATGTCTGAGTTAGCGTATGCCGCATTTAGCCTCACTGTACTTGGCTCTGCTTAGATCTTACAGTATACATACAGGGTGTTTCAGATCTGACGTACCCAAATGAGTGGGGTGCTAGATCTCAACTAGACAAACAAAAGATTGTATTGCAGGGGGGGGGGGCAATTTTCAACCGTTTGGGAGTTACAGGGTGATTCATAAATTTCAGTTTTTCATGGTATGCATATTACTCTTTTATTTTTATCTCTTGATCTACCCAACACAGCCACATCAAACAGTCACTTTCAAAAGTGAAAAAAGTGGTTTGCGATTACCTTACATTCAGCATTTTCCCACATTTTCTTCGAAATTTATGTAATTAGTACACCTCTCTTTTATTTTTATTGGATTGCCCATCTTATTACCTTTCCAAAAAGGAGCAACATGGCAAGGTATCCTCAGGATTAGAAAAAACGCATCCTTAGAACTCCCTGAGTACCTTATTATTTGATTGCACTTTAGGTAGGAAATCCTTTAAAGAAACAAAATTTTTAAGATAAAAGGTCGAACATGTTTGTTTTGGGTTAACAGGTAATTAATTTTAATTATTGCTGCAAAAAAGTTATAAAAATGTTAGTGTAATTTTGTTTTATTGCCGATATTAGCTTGTGTTAGCCAGAATTCACACTCTCAACATAACAATAAGTATCTCAATCATCAATAAGTACGAGTGTTTTTAAGCAAAAATTATTTAAAAATGGTAGAATTTACATTTGAGGAATAAGCGGATATTATTTACATTTATGGTGCAGTAGACGGAAAAGAGAGAGCGGCTATACTGGAATATCAAAGGAGATTCCTTAATCGGCGTGGACTTTCCAAAGGCAAACAGGAAGTGTAACTTCACATGACATGGAGACACTACACGAAAATTCGGGAACTTCTGCCGACGTCGAGCACCAAATAATCACCATCGTGACGCAGGACCCTGAGACGAGCACGAAACGAGTCGGTATCGTCATCTAAGGTTTGGAGGGTAATTCATCTAGGGGGATTTCGTCCATATCACCATCACCCAGCCCAAGGACTACTGGAAGGAGATTTCGAGAGGAGACGGAAATTTAGCACTTGGATTCTGGAACGCGACATTGACGACAGAGCGTTTCTGGACCGAATTCTGTGGACAGATGAACGTCAATTCACCAGGAATGATATAACGAATTTCAAAACCTTCATACCTGGTCGGCCACTAACCCACACAGGGTAAAGGTGACCTTATTCCAGGAGAGATTGAGTGTTAATGTTTGGGCTGGTATCATCGGCAACCATTTGGTAGGACCATTCATTTTGCGCAAGTGCTTAATAGTGCAATTTATGTAGACTTTTTGGACTATACACCGCCAGACCTAATAGAGGAGAACCCTATGGATACTCTTAGGGAAATGTTTCACCAATACGTTGGTGTACCAGCGCATACTGCTAATATTGTGAAGAAAATACTAAGTGAAAAATTTCCTGAGGTGCACCGATTCCTTGGCCTGCTAGATCTCTTATAGGGAACAATGAAGCATGAAGTTTATTCAAGCCCTGTTAAAATTAGGGGAGATTTAGTCAGTAGAATGGAGAATGCGGCGACGAAAATACGGGAGTGGCTGGGTGCAATACGCCTTATGCAGGGACCTAGAAGGAGATTGTTCGCATGCATCCAAAGTGGCGGTGGACATTTTTAACTGCTTTTGTTACGTATCAAGATTAATTGTAATTATTTTAAAAATCAATAAAAAGCATTTTAGAATTCATTTGAGTTTAATTTCTTTAATTTGTTGATTTTTATATTACTCTCCGATAGGATTTCTACGTATAAATTTCTACATATTTTCTCTACGTGGACATATTGCACCTTCTTGGAATGGTAATAAGATGGGCAATCTAATAAATAAAAAAAGAGGTGTACTCATTACATGAATTTCGGAGAAAATTTGGGAAAATACTGAACTATTGGTAATTGCAAACCAGTTTTTTTCACTTTTGGAAGTGACTGTACGTGCAATGGTAGGAATTAGATCAGTGGTGTTGACATTTAAAAAAAAATAAGATAAAAATAAAAGAGTAATCTGCATACCATGAAAAACTGAAAATTATGAATCACCCTGTAACTCCCCCCTGCCATACAATTTTGTGTTTGTCTAGTTGAGATCTATCACCCTACTCATTTCGGCACGTCAGATCTGAAACACCCTGTATATTGTAGATGATTGAAAAAAACTATTTAATGGTACAACCTTTAAAAGAAAACAAACTTTATATAGCTAGAATTTTTTTATTACAATTGAAATCTTAAAAAGTAATGTTATCTTACTTACTTACTGTTGCATTGCATTCAAATCTTATCCATGGAATTAGATAGTGACAACTCACGAGTACAAAATCTTCAGTTTTAACTGTCGCAAACATTATGTGGCCATAATGGGATCTAAATTCCGTAATATCCAAGGTAACAGACGAACTACGTCTACGTAAACTGAAGGATATCTGGTATCGCAGTGGTTGTTTGGTTTCTTCACCCAAGAACTTATACCCACAAGAGTATCATTTTCTGGATTACTTTCATCATGTATTACCATTGGGCCTCCAGAATCGCCAGTACAAGATCCGCGAACTCGTTGTTTTATATCTATACCGCAAATCATATGAGTGGTAATTGGAAATGGAATGAAAAGTGTAGCACATTCTGTCGGGTAAATTAAAGGTAGCGTTGTTTTTTTAAGAAATAATGACATTTTGGTTGATTCAGTTTCTCCCCAACCAATAATTACGGCACTGTGGCCATGAAAGCTGTCGTAAGAATGAGGTAATTTAATAAGGTTAACTATAGAATTCAGTATGAAAGGCGTCCATGTTTTTATCAATGCTATGTCATTATGAAATATTTTTCGGTCATAGTGTTCATGTACGAGATAGCGCGCAACTCCCCGAACCTGAACATTCAATGAATTTTCTACTAAGAGAACGCTACCAGCACGAATAGTTATTGCGTCTGGCTGTATCCCATCAACGCAATGAGCAGCAGTTATTACAAAATTCGCTCTAATTAAAGAACCTCCACAAGTATGCTGGTTGAGCCGCTCCAATGCAACTATGTAGGGAATCTCTCCAGTATTTTGCACAATCTGGATTCCAGTGGGATAAACTGGAGAAACAGCCGGTACAATAGTGCCTCCATATATTCGGAAACGTTGTTCTCTTAGCGCGTACGACATCGTTAAAAGAATTATAATGGTTGAAATTTGAACCAACATGTTTTGTACTACTGTTCAACTGGATGCTTAGGAATGACTACGATTTGCTATTTTTTAACGTTTTTATACTATTCATTATATTAGAAAAAAACTTCAATATGCTTACTTAATATTTATTCAGCCGATTACCTATTGCAGCCATGAATTTGCAGTGTGTGGCTTAGTGTCAATTATTTAAACAGTTGCCAAATAATCTCATTCTTTGGACGTCAGAGCTAAACGTGGTATCAAATTTGTTTGTCTTTAACAGAAGTAGCAAATAACAGCTGTTATGAAGTGGAACACATGTAGATGCAATAAAAAGGCACTTGCTCAACGTTTATTGAATAAAAGATTTTTTTGTTATACGATGTGAGGCCAAAGGCTAGGAGACAACCCTTCGATGCGTTAGCATGGTTTTGGCTAGCGCAAACTCGAGCCTATCACTTACTGAGAGACTTGACTGAGGCCACTATACCTAGGTCATCCGCACATGCAACTGCCGTGAAACTTTTCTTCTGGTATTTCGTCTCCGACTACTACCCACAGTAGTGACGGTAGCACCCCTTTCTGCGGTATCAATAAAACGAACTTGCATCACTAGGTCAGATATGCTGGAGTTAGCTATCATGCTGAGAAGTATTAAATCAGCCGATCGCAAATTGCCCTTTTACATTCCCAGCGGGTAATGAAGCGTTTTATAAGAAATGGCGAAGCTCTTACTTAGAAGCTCGATTCGCTTACTATCCGTATGATGGTTCATTTCGTTTTAACATTGCATGTCTGCAGAAGTAAGCGCTCCCATGTTATATCACTTCAAGCGCAAGCTAAGCGCTTCAAAAGAAGGCAGAGGGAAGCGACAAAAGTGCTTCGCTCTGCCTTGTTTAAGGCGCTTAAGTAGCGCTCAGAGTTAAATAACATGGGAGCGCCTTAATTTGGAGAGTAAGACGACACTAACAGTTACGCATTCCACGAAAAACTTCTCAATTAAAAATGTCGCTTCATGTGTGTTTCTCAAAGCAGTGAGAGCGAAGCGCTTCTTCTACGCTTCAATTGGAAGCGCTTGTTATATTTCCCGCTGGGTTGTTGAAGGCTTCTTCAATATTCAAGAAAGCACCCAAAGTACTCCTGGACCTCTGTACGACTGACACAAGTGCATGTGGGGCTGTATCAATGTTGTCGGTTGAGAGTAAGTGATAACGTATCGGTATACCAGTACGGACATCCTGGGTTCGAATCCCGCCGGCAGGAATCCATGGTTGTTTTCCGCTGAAAAAATATTATATTAAAATGTAGGTCCACTTACAATCGTTGTCTGGAATTGGGTGCAGCTTTTCCCCCGCTCCATGCCCCACAAGGAGTTCTGGGGAGAGAGTTTCCTAGAGAGAGACACAGAGAGGGAGAGAGATAGGCCTGCTGACTATTTGGAATATAGTATCTACCTCTATTATGTAATCATCTAGATATCTCTTCAGTACTTTCAGCAGAAAACTTAAGAGAATGATTGCTCTATAATCCTGCGATGTAATGTGGCTCATTTACCCAACTTTTGCGGTAAAGATCACTTCTACTTCCTTCCTTGCCGCGGAAACAAACGTACGTACGTAACTAATTACGGAACAATACTATAATGCGTCATTTAGCACGCATATGACTGTAAAAAAGACCTATCTAACTTCAACACTAAAAAGTCACACAGTCGTATTTGTCATTACAAAAACAAATTATTTGAGTTACATGAAGGATGTGTACATCCTACACGAATAATACACAGGCAAACATTGGCGCCCCAAATCATACAGAAAATTAAAGCAATTTATTTGACAACAAGTCATGTAAATATTTTGTGAAAACAGTTCTCTTGTCTAAACGTAAAATAAATTTGTATTCTCGGAGGGGTTTCCCTGTTCGTAAACATTTTTTGCTTGGATTACTGATATTTGTCAGAAAGATGTCAGATATTCCGATGTGGTGTTCTGTAACGCCTACATCTCATGCATCGTTTAAGAACTCCTTTTTATGAAATTATTTTGGCATGCAAGTCATGTCGGAATCGGGAAATTCTATAAAATTTGTGCCCACATTTAGCAAAGCGGCACACAACTTTTGAATTTACTTTTGTTTCGTTTACTTGCGTTTTGACACTTCAGAGGATTTGCTTGGTTTCTTAATATGATATTACTGTCAACTGCGTATCTGCCTAACTTACTGGTTTAAGCATTTTACCTCCCTCACAAAAAAAAAAAAAAAAAAAAAAACTGGTTAAAACGCAATGACCTGAATTTAGGTCATACGACTAAAGGTTTGATTTGTTGTTCATTTGATCTATAATTAGATTTTAATTAAGGTTACTGTTAAGTCTTGAAAATATTTTAATATTTAGTATAAAAACCTCAGAACGGAAACAATAATAATTGTGGAGACCATTCAGTTTATTTATTTATTTATTTACAATGTTTTATCAAAATGCTGATTACTACAAGAGAAAACAAAAGAAAAAAAGAAGAACAATACCTTAAAAAACCTAATAAGAACAATATAATAAACTTTATTAAATTAAAGATAACGAGAGAATATATGAATAGAATATGAAAATACAAAAGTGCATAAATGATATATAAAAAGCATAAAGTAGATAAATTGAAAAGCAAAAAGTAACCTCAACAAAGCTGACTCCTCACTTGATTACGCGATAGATGAAAATCAATGCAATCAAAAGAAGAATTAAAAAATCGCGACATCGACGTGATAGGCTCATTTAATCCATAATTCGTGTGATGAAAAGGTAATTGAAGAAAGTCGTGATTCCTCAAGGAGCGAGTCGGAACCGACAAGCCAAAACAAGCCAAGAGAACAGGAGAGTCTATAGACCCCCGAATGCAGTCGAAAGCAAAAAGGATCCTTGCGTTACGTCGCCTCTTTTCAAGTGTATCCAAGTGCACGAGTTCAACTCTATCAACATAAGGAGGCAATATACGGGAGTTATTCCAAGGAAGGCCACGAAGAGCGAACCTAACAAACCTCCGTTGAACAGCTTCAATGCGATTGATATGTGTCTCATATAACGGCGACCAGACTGGAGAGGCATATTCCAAGACAAAAGTGCAATATAAGAGCTTTGTAATGTAAGGGTCATCAAATTCCTTTGACCACCTCTTCACGAAACCAAGAGTCATATTAGCCTTGTTGACTATGACATCAAAATGATCCTCGAAGGAAAAATGGGAATTGAGCCAGACACCTAGGTCCTTAGTCTTAGTAACTCTTGTTAAAGGACAGCCCTCTATGGAAAAGTTAATTTGAAAGGGAGACCCTTTTCGTGAGAAAGACATAGATGTACACTTTCCGATGTTTAGGGGAAGGTCATTAATGGAACACCAATTCTGAAAGGCGTCCAAGTCAGAATTTAAAAGAAGGCAATCAGCATTGCCAGACACAATGCGAAATAACTTAGCGTCGTCGGCATAACAAAGAATATTTGAGTGAGACAGAAACGTAGATACGTCATTGATAAAAATTATAAATATCAATGGCCCGAGGTGGGAGCCCTGTGGTACACCGGAAGTGTTGAAAATAATATCAGACAGAGCTCCACGAAAAGAAACCCGCTGAGTGCGTTCAGATAAGTACGAGTGAATCCAATTTACAAAAACTTGTGGAAACCCGAGGAGGTAGAGCTTGAGAATTAAAATTCTGTGATTGATGTGATTAATTGTATCGAAAGCCTTGCTGAAGTCAGTAAAAATACAGTCAACTTGCTTACCATCTTCAATTACAGAAATACAAAAGTTTGAAAATTCCAATAAATTGGTGGTAGTTGATTTACCTCTAATGAAGCCATGTTGAAACGGTTGCAAAAAAGGCTTGCAGTGGAAGTATAGAACATCGCAAATAAGTGCCTCAAAAATCTTTGAAATACATCTAAGATTAGCAATTGGTCTATAGTTCGAGATTTCACATTTATTACCTTTTTTGTGAAGGGGAATAATTAATGAGGTTTTCCAGGCTTTCGGAAACACTCATTTTCCTGTTTCGTTCATTGTATTAAAGCGTTCCACATTAGAAAATCTATCCCTACCTAAGAAGGGTGTAAATCTTTTCCATTCCATAAACAAAATGTTTTAACAATCGTTTACTTATATTTATTGGGGGGAATTTCTACTGGGATGGCCTGTTTTTGATACCTAACTTCGCGATTGTTTTTGGAGAAAGGTCAAATAGGTGCAATTATGAACATTTTTGCATCTTTTATTTGGGACCTAATGAATAGAAAGACAACTTTTTTTAGTGGAAACCTCCATACATGGGGGCGCTGAATAGGACTTAACTTTACCCTTAATATCGTGGAATAATCTGAATGTGGTTCGGACCAGAATCGAAGAATTTTAGAGACCGAAGTACTGCACACCAACCGAAAAACATAGTTTCGCGAAAAACGCATTTAAAGTTTTGAAAGTGACGTGGCGTTAAAATGCAAACAAAAAAAAATTTATTTTTTCGTCGCAATTCACTTGACTTGCGTCATTTTACAAATTTTTCTTTCGAAATTATGTCTTTCAATTTGAATGGCTCATATAAACACATTCGTGCAACGCAATTAAGGGATGAGCCACAACCTGTCTGTCTACCGAGAAGATCCTGACTGCCAACACAGTAGAAATCCCCCTTAAAGTAAATTCATGGTTGCTGGAGGGTGAACGGACGAGTTGAAACCTTCTAGGATGCAGTGATTATCATCTTCACACTCTCATGTGTTACACTTCGGAGTAACGTAACTGGTCTCCGCTCCAAAACAACATGCCTCTATACTAGGTCTGTTCCACCGATTTTCGTGCACAAACTTTCCGTGTAAATACTGGTGGGAGAAAAAGTGTACACAAACCAAAAAGTCGAGGGAGCATGTTTCATGCTAACTCGTAGAAATCAAGAAGAAGAAAATTCAGAGAACACACGGAATTTATTTAAACCGCACTTCTAATTATAAATTGTTAATCTAACTAATTTTCAATCACCAAATTTTGCTTTATTAATAACTTTATTCAATCAATTCACTAATTGACTATGAAAGAGGCACTCAACCTAACCTAACTTTATAAACAGCTGTTTGTACTTTTGCAAGAAAAGATGGCCGATCATTCACCAGCTAAAAAGTTTGGGTAAGTTCGTGCAGCAGGGGAACATGTGACGTCGATTTTTCCTCCGCCATTTTTCCTGGCATGAGGCGCTATAGAACGCAAAATGTGTAAGTTCGTGCACATGCGGGATCCCGTATTCTGATCAGGGAACAGACCTACCGGCTCAAGTGATTTTTCATTTGACGTGTTCTGTTTGACTGAAACCTGGCTGTAACAGAGGATCTTAGATGCTGAACTTTTCAATTTCCAGTACCTCGTTTTTCACTGAGATCGTCACGTCGTTACTTATGTCTCATCGATGGCACGGGTTTTTAATTTATCTTTTGACTCAATTGATTTTCACTTGTCCAAGAGCCTCCTGAGAGTTCAGCTTCGTAAGGTTACTTTGAGTACTTTTGTTAACTTTTTATATTTTAATTTTATTTACTTGGATTGTATTCTTTTCGCTTTTTTTGCTTTGAGATATTATATATGATTTTTACTATCATGTAAACTGAAATTTGTTTTGAAGCAGTCACTCATTGATGAAACTTTATATAAAGAAATAAATAAGTAGTAGAAACCGGGCAATGAATCCTAGAACGAAGCCAAATAGCTAATGCGGGAGTAGACAACCCCTTGAAAAATTCCCCTAACTTTGTGGTTCCTTTCTTTGCAGGAACCAGCGGTAGCGAATGGTGTCCACTCGGAAGCAGCTCAATCTCCTGTTACATTCTAGTTGAAAAGGTTTGGTATGGGCGGATCTCTGCCTACCTGGTGCTATTATTCCACCTCCAAAACGTGGGAATACAGACGGGATGGAAAATCAAAATAATTCCAGTAAATCCGGGCACTTCTGTAGACGTGAAGGTGGAGGAGATGGTAGACCATAACAGATTGGCGATCTTCACGTTAGCAACAATGGATAAACTACCCTCCGAAGGTTCCGCGGCAGTTATGGAAGCTGGATTTGCGCCCACCGGCTAGAAGTGCTTAAGCAGTACTGGAAAAAGGTGTCATTGCCAAAATTTTACTTAATCTCCGAAGGTTCAGCTCTTGAAACGGTCTTTGTTAAAATTCAATGGATTAATCGTGATCAGCTGGAGAAACTTTCAGGTATAGTGACTGACAGTCAAGCTCAGTAATAAGGTAGGCGCTAGGGCTTGGCCGCGAATCTTAATGACGCGGAACCCTTCTGGGCCTTGGGGGAGGGAAAGGTTGAAGGTTATGATTAACGCATGGACCAAGAAGGAATATTGGTAACGGTGGAACAATATGAATTCCTGCAATAAATGCTAAGATGTTAGTATTGACCCAGTTTAGTGGCGGCAGTAGGCAACTTAGTTGGCTCACGCAAAGGGAGACTGGGAGGAGACGAAAAAGGACCCGCCTTTGTGTGATCTATTTCGGCTAATACCCGCAGAGGTTTTTTTGGTAAGTAAAAATCTCACACAACCAGTGGACACCGTCTGCCCGGTATCTTATGGAAGATGTTCAACACTCTCGCTAAAGAAAAATTAAGAAAGTAAATTCATTAATGTGTGAGAATTTATTTCAGAATATAGAGGATTAGCTGTGTTTGGCCGACATAACTCCAAATGTATGTACTTTTACTTGCCACATCCCACTACACAGTATATAATGGCACCGAGAATACTATTCAACAACCCCGAAATCTATGGTTTCGATCGGTCATTTTCGATTATTTTTACATGTCCCCCCATTCCGCCACCACCCCCAGTGATTCGAGGAGTGTCTTATCCCTCAGAATGTAACAACATCGTGAGTGTCATTATTCATCTCAGCAACCCCAAAAATGATAGATACGACAATAATTTTAATCGTTTCAGATTAATATATTTTTACTATTTAATTCTCTTGCCATCCCCACTCCAAGGGGTCTATCTAACGGGATCTCAAGTGTCACTATTCATCTGAGCGATCCAAAAAAATATAATTTCAGCACTTATATCGGTCGTTTTCGATTATTTTTACATATCACTCTCTTCCTCCAGGTAGCTGAATTCAATTCCTTTCTCTTGCCTCCACAGCATTGTAATTCCTCTATGAACAAACTTTGGTGTATATTGCTCCAGGCGTTTCAGAGTTATATCCAAATCCTAACATTATTCACTCACATTACGGACTCCTATTTTTGCCGCGATTTAAAGTATCCTATAATTGACCCTAAAGAAGTATAACACGTTACAAGCACAACTACATTAACGCGATAGCAGAAAAGGTAAAAGAAGCGGCCTACCGCAATGACAGTGGAGATGTATACAAGATTTCCAAGAAACTGGCGGGAAAGACTCTTGCAATTGTACATCCTGTAAAATATATAAATTATTATTATTATTATAAGGAGAAGTTACCTATATGGTGGGCAATACGACCATGGAGGTCTTTTGTGCCGGAGCCCCATTACTGCAAAAGACACTCAGCCACCCTGAAGTAAGCGAGAAGGTCTTTAACAGGAGAGGATGTAAAGTCAGCCGGATTCAGGAATTCACGACTGAAGGTCCTCCTTCTAAGCCATGCTAATGCAGGACAAAAGCACAAAATGTGCAATGTGGTTTCGTCGTCTTCCAAACAAAGCGGACATTCCGTAACGCTAGACAGACCTATTCGGAGTAGATGATACCTAAGTCCATAGTGGCCAGATAGGTAGCCTGATAGCAGTTTGAGATCCGCCTTACTTAGGGCGGTGACCTGGTGTCCAACAGAGCGTGATCCTGTTATGGGTGGCCAGTAGCTGGAGGGTGTCGAAGTACTCCTTAGTAATCCTCGAGGAGAAACTCCATGAGGATAAGGCCTTAAGGGCCGCTTGGCTATCAGAGAAGATAGTAATGTCCGCACCTTTCAGTCCTTTATTGACGTTGAAAAGGGCGCACCAATAGATCCCTACTTTTTACGGCCGTGAAGAGAACAACATTTGGATCGTGGAATACTTTTTCAACTGAGCCAAGATTGGAGGTGGCGGACGCAATTAAGGCGATGGAACTCGGTTTGACCCCAAGAATGTTGGGAAACTGAGACCTAAGCCACTGATTGAAAATTGGCGTAATTCTGCAGATTTATAGAAAATACAAGAGTTATAATAATTGGAGTATCTTCTGCCTTTTATTATAGCTGCAGTTTACAACCTGATGCAAGAATCATTTTTCCAGGAATCACCCAAATAATCGACCCCACTTCACATCAGGTTCAAATTTTTTCGTACAGTAGCAACTTTAAATCATAAACAACAACAAAACATTCAAATCGGTCAAAACGTTAGGAAGTTGGGTTACATCACCGCTGGCAGCCAAACCACACCCAATAAATGTTTGCATGGTACCAATAGGGAATATTAATTATTTATTAGTTTAATTAATATGGATTATCCATATGGTGGGCATTACGACCAAAACGGCCTTTAGTGCCAGAACCCTACTACTACTATTAAAGATGCTCCGCCACCCTTAGGTAGACAAAGATGTCTTTAACAGGGGAGGATATAACATCAGCCGAGCTCAGAAATTCCGAATGAAGATCCTCCTTCTACGTCATAAGTCAGGTTAAAGCCTATTATGTGCATGGTGGTTCTGTCGTATTCTAGGAATAGCCGAATCGACCTAGTTGGTGTAGACGATAAGTCCAGGGACATTTAGCTCGTGTAGCAGATGTTGACTTCTAACCCAATCTTCTATCACAACTCTCGCCGACGACCAACTGAGGCTGCAATACATTTCGGGGCTTTGCCTTCAAGAGGATGAACCCTTCCTGGCCAGCTCGTCAGCGATCTCATTGCCCTCTCTCTATACCTGAGTTTCTAGGTATCCAATTAAACGTGACGCTGATATGGGAGGCTAGTTGTTGGATGGTGTCAAAGCAATCCTTAGTAAGCCTCGAGAACAATGAGGATAGAGCCTTGAGGACCGCTTGTATGTCAGAGAATAAGTTATACTAGCAAGTTTCAGTCGTTTGTTGACGTTTATAGGTGCGCAAATTTCGATTGCATGGATTTCGAATTGAAATACACTAGGCCCATTACCCAACTCAATTCAAACCCTCGTTTCAGGTCCAAAAACACCAGTACAGTTCATCTCCGCAGTGAGACCCACGTCCTTCTGAAAGCTCGTGTAGCCTTATTTGGGGTAGAGTCAAGGTGCGCGTTCGAATTATTGACACATACTCTATACATAAAAAAAATATCCAAATTAGTGTTACTCTTGTTCCAAATTAGTGTTATTGTTGTTCCCGAGACCCTTTGTGGGGCATGGAGAGGAAAAAAAAACTTTGCCCCGTTCCAGACAACCGCCATGCCTTTTTATCGTAATCTGTTGTCAGCAAAAATACAATTATGGGTCACCATCGGTGGGATTCAAGCCTTGGATCTCCGGATTGGTAGGTCGACAGGTTATCAATTACTCCACCGGAGACTTCATACCTTATACAAAAAAAAAATATCATCCAAATCAGTTCACACTTTAGGAAGGTGAGTCTTTATCCTTCCCCAAACTCACTCTATTCCATTAATTTTTTGTCATGGTTTTAATGGGTAAACATACTTTATAAATGATAATAATAATCACTCAATTCGGTCTACTCATTACGAAGTAAGTTAAATTACATTCCTCCCACCCACACTAGAGGTACAAATTTTTTGTAATATTATCGATGGGGAATCATACAACGAAAAAAGAACCTAATAAATCGGTTTACGCGTTACGATGTTAGCTAAAACCACAGCCGCTACTGCACCAACAGTATATTTAACATTGCACTTATCGGGGAACATACTCTAGCCAACAAAACAAGAATCATCTAAATCATTCCTCGTGTTACGAATACTGTGAACTTAGAATCTTCTTGTCTTTGGGAAGTCGGTTAAGAATACCTTTTTGTAAAATATATTAAAACAACAGCAATTAAGATGGCAGCCTGGATTCTCACTCAATTCTTTTAGAAAGACATGCAATCCCGGTCCGATTCGACTCTATAAAAGATCTGATGGAGGAAATATTTACAACGGAGACATTAATTTTGACAGAACAAATCTCCAAAAACTTCCAATATTACTTAATATAATTACTCTGAAAGAAATATTTCTTTTATTGGTTATTTTCATATATTTCACTGCGAAATTTTCTTAGAAACTCACGTTTTTCCTGTTCTAGGTCTTTCTTTCAATATATGTTGGTACAAGAAACTTACACTACCATTAATTTCTATAGCATAATTAATTAGGAAAAACAAAAAAGGAGAAAACATCTTTTAATGACCCCTTTGATTTGGTCAAAAATCATTTATTGAGCAATTCTATCAATTTAAGGAATGAGAATCCTGAATGTACTACTTTAAAATATTCTTTACGATACTAATTAGCTCACCCAATTTCTGACCTTATTAAATTAGAAGAAATAAGTCCTGTTTCCAATCAAATCGATTATTAAAGAAAACAAATTGGAAATCATTTTAGGAACTTATTTTAAATATTAATTGCTGCTATTATGATTTCTAAACGTGACATAATTTGGGTCTTTTAATAACTGACTACAATCAAAATGAAACCTTATCATTTTACATTTTGGAAGTTTGTTGATGTTGGTATTATCCTCACAATCAGTAGAATAAATTATTACAAAAGCAACAAAAACAATGATTTAATAATTCATTTGTTGCCAAGGTTGTTACATTGTTTTATAGGGTAAGCATTCCATTTCCCAGGACTCTTACGATATTCCTGAATTCTTTTGACAACATTTTCATTAAAATTTTTACATAATTGCGGCGTAATTTCATCGATAACTCTTAGGATAGGATATTAAGGAATTGTTCTTATATTTGCCCGTGTCGTAATCTTTGACCTCAATTCAATCTAGCGTAGGAGTTGAGGTGAAAGAAACCGTGTTGAGTAGCAGCCGAGATAGAGGACCCAAATTATTTAACACAGATCTTGTAATTTTTTCTTGTGCGATAGAATAGTTGTCAAATCCTATATAGAGGTATAATATATCACTGTTGGAGTTAGTATTATCTAGATACAATTTCACGCTGAATTCAGGTCTAGTATTCAGATTGAGTTCGTTACAGAAATTAAGGCATTATTGGGTTTTTTTATACGATGTGGCCAAATCCATTGTTTTAAGTCTGCAAAGAGGAGAATGGTGGTGAAATCGAGGGAGAAATTTGCAGGGAGAAATTAGTGGATTTACAATTAACGACGAGTAACCAAGTGCATTATCACGATAAAAAGGAGGTCCTAGTTTATAAATAACGACAGTTGATTTTCTTAGTATCTTTCGATTCTGGCTAAAGGGAATCCGCTTTTATCAACATTAAAACATTAAGTCGAATGCTACTTTTTATTAACTGCTAGTAAAGTCGGAATCTGTCGATCTGAAAGCTCTTAAATATGAAAATGTTTATGTAAAGTGTAGAAAAATAACAATCAGAAAACTTATACACTCACTTATTGCTAGTGACGATATAAATGTTCAACATTTTGTAAGTTGGTTTTTATTGGTGTACAATAACGTTTGAAAAATCCTAGTTACAGTTCAGAGAGTAAAACATTTATAATTCTACTAAAGAAAACTCAATTTTGATTTGATTTCTCAAAATTAAAATAGGGATCTTTCAGTAAATAAGAAGACTCTACTTTTGTTTGCCTTCCAAAATGACAAGATTTGATAGCTTGCTCCATTTCCTAATTTTATTGCATGCATCGAAGAAACTTAACTGCTACTTTTCCTAAAGTGGTCAAGTAGACGAGCTAAGTATTTGCATACAGTAAGCTCCTGTAATTAACTACATCTTTTTCTCGTTAAATATTATCGCAGAATTTATGAACAAGAATAACAAAACGTAAAGGACCAAAATGGCTTCCTTGAGGTACTACAGATATCTTATAAAGTCTCTTAGAGAAAGAGCCCCGTAACAAAATTAATCGCCTTCGTGCAGGTAAGTACTAAAGCAACCAATTACTAAAGACGAATAGAATGCCAAAAACATATTTGCTATAAACAGAAATTTTGTCAATAGTCTTTTTGCCGACGTCTCTCATTCATCTCAATATACGTTATATTCTGGTGAATCGGTCAATTGATTCTAGGCTTCTGCCTATGAAGTGCGCCTTCTGAGTTAGAAGGATTAATTCTGTAATTAAAAAAAAAAAAAAAAGTCTCACAATCTCTTTATAATTAATAATATACATTAGCAAAGTTTTAAAAGTGATAACAAATGAAATCCAGCTTGCAATAAGTCATAGTAATAACTCCTAAAAGCACAATATGCAGCCGTATATAATCAGAGTTAAAAAGCAGAGCAAGACATCGACTTATTTCAGAAACTCAGCCATAGCTTAGAAATCAGAAAAAACATTAGAGTCAACTCTGAGAAAATCTAAAGAAGCAATTTCAATAATAAAAAATATTTTTAAAAAAAAAAGTTGAACCGACTTCACAAAAAGCGCTAAAAAGCATAAAAGAAATAAAACAACTACAGTACCACAATTAAAAATAATACTACCTGAACTTTTCAGCTCACGGGATCAAAAGGAAGGACGATTAAATACTTTTGTTGTAGTTGTTTGGTTTGTTTAATTTGCACCGATTTCAAAATGTCGTAATAGATATAAAATTAAAAATTATTTTATGCTTTTTAGCGCTTTTTGTGAAGTCGGTTCAACTTTTTTTTTAAAAACTATTTTTGACAATTCTTTTCACTCATAGCACCTCTCGATCGAAAATAAAGGATTCGGCACAGTCATTCAGCGTGAAAACCATTGTGAAAAACTTTTTATCATTTAATTTTTTCACACAATGCGAATAGACCCTCAGGCCTTAATTTTAATTATTTTCCTGGACCATATTATGTTTGAACGCTAATTAACTTCTTGACTCCTTCAGATGCGTACACAATCAAGCAAGTTTTTTGCTTTCCTCTTTAGCGTGTGAAAGTTAAAAGCTGATGTGCTCGAATATCCAGTTGTCTTTATTCCTTCAACAAACTCATTATGAATACTAGAAATCATCATCATCGTGAAATTATATCTGGATGCGAAAACTTCTAGTTTCCGTGTACAATTTGTCACTTCTTATCTTTTATTAGTCTTCTATTAATAACCAATTTATAATTTTCTGAAATAGTTCTGCTGGGCTGTTCAAAAGCTAAAGCTTCTATTAGTTTAAAAAAAGCAATTTTAATTTAAGGGTCTTATATTTTCTCGGGGTGCGTTAAAGCTATCTTCATATTCCTTTTTTAATAAACTTGCGTAGATGTTAAATATTTAAGACATTCCATTGTGGCTGCTATATTCATAGTATGACTATATGACACTTTATTTAATTTAGCAAAGTGTAAAAGGAGTCCTTGCTACAAAACCCTAGAAACTTATCATCTGCGCAATTCAAAATTGGGCATCCCAAAATCCTTAAATCCTTATCCTGGCGACAACATTTAAGTAATTTACACCAAACCCGGCATTGATGTCTGAAACAAGGTCAGCAATTTTGTTTGTAAAATGAACTTCAGAAAACCTTCTTTACGTTAGTGCTACAAAATTTATTTTGAAGTTACAATTGAGCAAGTAGCTGCAGGGGTTTTTTATTGCCATCTTAATGGAGCCTGTCATTCTTTCATAATTTTTTGAACATTGAGACTTGTACCTTGAAGCAATTTGGTAAGGTTGCGGTGACACTAAATCCATAATACACTCACGCAACAGATTGTAAATTGATATACTTTTGGAGAGTACGAGTTCTTGCTTAACGACTTGTATTCCTTGAAGACACCGGCAGAAACTTTTCCGATATGTCTGGCTAAGTTGGACTAATATTAAGAGATCTATTAATTTACTTTTTGCGCATTTGGCGAACTGCGACAACACCGGAGTTTTGTTGAGCTGCATGTATCAGAAAACTAATTTATTCTTTTGTTAGATTACGCGATTACCCAAAAGATATAACTGAATTTATATTCAATATTACATATTTTTACAATATTTATACAAGAAGGTATAAACAGTTTAAATAACTTGCAAACGAAATACTTGGACTTTACCGAACATTTTTAACACAAAGTTATATAAAATTCTGCAGATCAGAATTATCCTTTTGACGATAAGGCGTCATCTTCATTACACGTATTTGTACTTAGTTAAGTTTTAGGTTCCTTACTCCATAATTTTTATTACTAAATTCAATCGTTTGGGAGTTACAGGCTGATTCATAACTTTACAATTTTCCCGGTATGCATTATTTTATATCTAACTTTTGATCTACTCATTGCGGCGACATCAAACACAGGCCAAAAAAATTACTATCTGAATGAAATTTCTAAACTTGAGAACAATGTTGATCTAACTTCTATCAAAAGTGCAAAAAAAATGTTTGGGATTACCTGAAATTGAGCACTTCTCCAAATTTTCTTAGAAGTTAATGTTTTTTATTTTTATTAAATTGCTCATCTTATTACATTCCCAAGAAGATACAACTTTGCCAGGTAAGGAAAGGATTACAAAAACCGCACTCTTAGAAATCCCTGACCACCTAATTCATTTATTGCACTTTAGGTAGGAAATTCTTTAAATAAACAAAATTTTTAAAAATTTGTTAGCCAGAGCGTAATAGCAAAAATATCGATCATAGTTGAAAAACAAATCGATAACTATGGGTGTCCTTAATCTAAAATTATTAAAAATAGAAAAATTTACTTAAGTAATAAGCGCATGTAATATACATTTATTGCGTAGTAGACTGAAACAAAAAAGCGGCTGTACTGAAGGTTAAGATGAACCGGAATTGTAACATCAAACATCATGGAATTGTGATTTGAAACATTCTAAGATTCTGCCGACATTGAGCAGCAAATAATCACCCTCATCGGGTAAGATCCTGAAACGAGCCCGAGACGAGTCACGAGACGAATAGGAGTGTGTTCAGTTAAAGTTTAGAGGGTTATTCATCCATCAGAATGACGTTCATATCATCATGTCCCAGTCCAAAGACTACTGGAATGAGATCCCGAGAGAAGATTAAAATTTTGTATTTGGCTTCCAGAATGCAACATTCAGAACGGGTCGATTCTGGGCCGAATTTTGTGAACGCATGAATCGGAGTTCACCGGGGATGTTATCAAAACGTCCACAACCCTCATATCTGGGCGAATATTAATCCACCTAGTACAGGTGGGGGTCTTTATAGCCCAAAATCCTTCAAATTGTTTGGGTTGGTAGCATCGGCACCCATTTTATTGGACCACTGAATTTGCTGCTTAAAAGCCAAATTGATCCGGATTTTTTGGGAAATTTAGTACTAAATCCAGTGGAGGACATTGCTCTGGGTAATGTTAGGGTAATCTTTTAGCAATTCGATGAAGTCCTAGTGCATATTGCCAACATTGCGAGGAAATGTTAAATTAAAAATAAGCTGACGGCTGGATTGGAGCGCCTCGTTGGCCTGCTAGATGTCTACATCTTTCTCAATTGATTTTTTTCTTATAAAAACAATGAACAAGTTTATTCAAGGTGCGGTAATGCCATAGAGGAATTAGTTAGAGGAATTGGGGCTACAGCAACGAAAATACGGGAGAGGTTGGCTACAATATACCTTAAGAAGGGAGTTAGAAGCAGGGCATACATCGAAAGTAACTGAGGACAATTCAAACAGCTTTTGTAACAAAATAACTAATTGTAATACGTGTTGAATTTAATAAACATGATTTTAGGATTATATACATATATATAATTATATATATATATATATATATATATATATATATATATATATATATATATATATATATATTAACTGATGTTAACGCGAAACACGTAGGCATCCTTAAAAAATTCACTGCATATGTCTACAAATGTTTTTTTTGGCTAAGGAAAATTATATATCATTCAAAGTGATAGCTATTTCGCTAAGGTAGTACACTCCTCTCTATACAGAAGTAGAAGTGGGAGTCCACTCTACTCGGAAAAAGAGTCACCCTAATCGGATTACTCTCTACTCTACTCGAGAGTGGTGTCAACTCTATTCAGGAGTAGAGACCACTCTATTTAGGAGTGGAGTCCACTCTACTCGGGAGCAGAGTCCATTTTATTCAGGGGTAAAAACCACTATATTCGGTAATAGGAGTGGGAGTGCACTCCACTCGGAAGAAGAGTCCACTCTACTCGGGAGTGACTCTGCCTGTCACAGGTTCAGCTGTAATTGGAAATAGGAAAATCCTTGACCAGGACAACCTGACGCTTGCGTGTAATGCGGCGACGCAAATTTCTTGCCCCGACAGGGTCCCCAGGGGTAAGCCCAAACCTTCGTGGTGGTCGAGGAAAATCATGGATGAAAAATATATTTTAATTATATATATATTTTGATTAAAATTAAGTAATGATTAAGATGGCAGATCATTAATAGTAGCCACGCTCGCATAGCAATTCCTTGGATATGCTTGCACAACCATTCCATGGACTTTTCGTTTCGAAACCGTTTAGAAGTTGAATTTTACGATGTTTTTTTTGATAATTCCCAGGGGATGCCCTATTATGCAAAGCATAGTCTTGTCAGGAAATGAACTAAAGGTCAGGTAAATGGATTAAATGGTTAAATGATCCAATCTGAATTCTCATTATTTGTTTTGTGGAGAATTAGTTTCAAATAAATTTGGCAAAACAATATTTTTTCCTATGCAAACTTTTATATTCTCATTTCACGCCCTTAATTTAAACAAAAAATCCTTGCTTCATTAATTATTTATGTTTTGGTAATCTTTTACTAAAGTTTAAGTCAATAGTACCATTGAATAATATTTTGCTATACAAAACCCCATTATGACCCCTTCAGTGGCTGATTCTTAAAATAAAACTCTAACCAAATTTTTAACTTATATAGTAGCTTCAGAGGTTTGGGCTCGACGATGATGAAAGAACCAATCAGTCAGAACATGTTTCTTTATGTACTATATATACTTGCTGATTGTTTAATGGGGTATTCTATTGCGACGGGCACAATTAGATTTGTTTTTGACTTATTTTTGTTTTTTTTATGATGTAGTGAAAGCGCAGGGGACCATCCTATGATCCGTTGGCATGACTTTGACTGAAAGGGAAGGGTAAGGGGAATGAAGGAGCATGAATGTTTTGTTTTTGCGTTGCCCAGGAACGGAGTGGATTTTTAATTTATTTTATTTTAAAAACTCCAGGGGATCGAGGTTTGTTTACAAAAAGTGAATGAAAAATTTCGTTATAAAATCTTCTTTTCTTATCATGTACAGTAAATGGAATTATTCGATTAAAGTGAAATTTGACACTAAAATATTTTGGATCTTTATCTCGAAGGTGGGAAGGAAAAGTTTTCAAAATGTCGATTTGAAGTTTTAAAAATATCTCAAAATCTAGAATTAAACTAACGCTAACATTTTTGTCTACAACACTATTGCTAAGATATTCGAACTTATTATTCAATTCAGTTAAAATTACCTGTAAAAGGATCCAAGAAATTTCAATTTAAACAATTTGAACTAAAACAATCAACTACACAATAATAAGTTATAGACCGAATTTAAAATTATGTTGAAATTTTTTTTAGAAAGTCAATTTTTAAATATTCACAGCTTACATAACCTTTTCGCTTAAAACGTTAAATGTTAAAAAAAATTATTTAGACACTTCTTCGAATGACTTTTTTCATTTATTCAATGAACTGCAGATTAGAAACCGCGTACGTAAATCGTATTTTTATTAAAAGAAGGCAACCGAATCTTGTTTATAAATAATATTAGCAATACTTTTGATAACAATTAAGTAATAATTAGTGAGGTGCAATTGTGTCGTGTACAGTTTAATTAAAAATTATGTTAATGAAATTTGATTTTTTTTATATTTAGTAGAAGATAAAGTTTCTTCAATCTCTTTAACCTGCAAGTTATTAATCATAAAAACTAATAACAAAAATTTTACTTTAAGATTTCTATTAGTCGTAATTATTGTTTCAACAATAATTCATTTTATATTTTTATTAACAAAACTTGTGTTTGTAACATTTTAATGTATTGACTAACCTTCTGCTACCAGAAGGATACAAAAAATCATATTTACTGCATAATTGACAAGATCCACTGAAATTTCATAGAAAAAAATATTTGTATATACTATTTTGTATTTTTTCGTCGTATTAGTTGCTACAAATGTTAAATTATGGTAAACGCAATTCTGCAACAAATGAGTTGTTATTTTCTCGTATTATGCACTTACATATTTATGTAACTTTATTTACATGTTGGCTGGGAATTAGCACATTAGTATTTTTTATTACAATGTTATTGTTACTGCTTATGCTTTTATTATAATTTTATTTATACATAGTTATACCAATTATAATTGGAGTTTTCGGAAATTGAATAGTTCTATTAATACTAGGAGCCCCAGATATAACTTTTCCACGAATATATAATATAAAAATCTGATTACTCCCTCCCTCCTTAACTTTGCTATCTACTTGTTATCAGCAACTGTAACACCGCACCGGTAGGATTCGAAATTTGTAATTTGTTTTCTGTAAACAACAACATTTTGTATGCGATTTTGTGTGAGTGTCACAAAAGCAGATGAACAAATACATCATTGTGAGTAAATAATAATTCCAACAATTGATTTATTTCAAACTTACAGCTTAACTCTTGGGCGACCAGCCAGGTGATCCTTAGAAGAAGTTGTAGGGGAGAAGGAGGAGATTACATCTCATCTCCTCTGCCTTCTGCCTTGGAACGCACCGGGCAGGTCTTTGAAAAGGGCTATTTCTTGGATAGTCCTTGCGTTCTTGCGAAGTCCGACACAAGAAAACTCTTTCACTAAGTAGTTGTGGGCTATCTTAACCTGACGGCATAACGATGGATCTTTTCGTGATCTAAAGGTCTTCACTGGACGGCCTCCCCAACTAGCTACCAAGAATATACGGAAGTATCTAATAAGTATAAGTATAAGTAATATTCAATAATAAATAAATATCTATATCCACAAACAGGGATAACATTAAGTGCCCTCATCGTCACACTTTGAAATCACTTTAATTAGGATGTATTCTAGAATTTTCTTAAATGTACAACTTGTTATCAAACACATCCCCCATAGGAAATGAGTCATACGCAACTTTATGAAGGCCGGTCGAGTCATGCTAAAGCACCTTAAAACTTTTTTCGAGCTGGTGTCCAGTACTTCTATATTTAAATTTTGTTCGTCCTCACCACATTCAGTTGTTTCGGGATATTAAGGGGAAAGTTACGGCCCTTTAAAAATGAAAAAAAGCTGAAAATCCATGTTGAATTTCGTGCCATTTCTACAGTTTTTGAAATTTCGACTTGAATCTGGTCAGTGCAATAACCACTAGCCTCTACTTTAAGAATCTGACAAATTTTTTGATTTAGATTACTGGGAGGACTGGAACTGTGCACAGAGCCGTGTTTTTGGGAGCCGTGTTTTTGGGAGGGGCCACCACCACTCGCAGCGCCCCCAAACAGGTGCAAAAGGTTTCATAATTCTACCCATGTTAAGTATCAAAAATAGGCCATCACAATATAAGAACGCTGGGTGAAGCAAGTCAGGAGACTCTTCTGGTCCTGGAGAATTTATTTTCAGCGGGGTCGATATCTGCAACTTCCGTAAATAAAAAAAAAAACAAGGTACGCGAGTTCCTTAGCAGGTGTTTAATTTATTACGGTGTTCAAATTATCGAAGTTTTACAATTCATAACTGACTACGAGAATGAGCTTCAATTTGACAGATCTTATATAGCTGCCCTTATTTCTAGAAAAATTCTTTCCAATTTTCATTCCTAGGTCGGGTTCCTATTTCTAATTTTCATTTAAACAAACATAGCGAACTTTACCTTAATTACTTTTGGTAATTATAGTTGAAAATTTTAATTAGGTCTTATAATTTATGTTACAAATTTTTCCGAAAATTTTACTGATAGGCTACATCATACAGAAAAAAATTGCTATTGGTAAATGGCAAAGAGAACATATCTGTCTCATCACCTGGCAGATCTGACCGACCTTCAACTTAAACCGGTCAAGATAATTTAACTCGCTCAAGCGAAATATCAGAAACGAAATCGCGGCTGTCATTTGCGGTGTTTGTTAAGGCCCCCGTTTCTCTAAGGAGCTAGCCAAACTAGAATCTGCTGTATCAAAGACCTACTTTTGTTCCGAATTCTTCCAGGTTTCACTGATAGGGATGTGATTCCAGCCGCAATGTGGTATCACGACCACTTATTGCCTAAGTGTGCCTTCCTTCTATAGAGGCTGACACTACAACCTAACCTAACCGTTTCCGAGATTTTGGAACTCTTTTGAAATTCGTTTCGGATGCCACAGTTTAAAAAATCGGTTAGTAAAATTTTCTCAAGAACCATGGCATGGAAAAAACGTAAAGTTTAGCGGACGACTGAAGACAAATAAATAAAAAGATTACATTCTAGCAGTGTTCCTAAAAAATAAATGGCTTTTATTAACTTTCGCTAGGCGTAGCGCAGGAACTTGGTCGCTGAATTTTAACGATTCTAAAATCAAGAATAATAATAATAAGAATAATAAAGTCTGGTCTACCATTAAATCAAAGTAAGCAACTTTGTCAGGCCCAAACTTAACGGGCATCAAGTCTCATTATTCTCCCGAGTTAAGTATTTGTGGGTGCTTCTAGACCCCAAGCAAGAACGAGTCTGGCTCTTTGCACATGTAAGCCCACTTTTGGTAAAGTTGGGGACGACAGTCTAAAATGTCCCCGTGGATGTATACAGCTATGGTACGTTCTATCCCAACTTTAGTTTGGAAGCCAGCCATGAGGAAGGGGTATAATAAGACCAAATTACATAAGATGCAAAGAACCGCTTGCATTCGTGCTACTGCGGCACTACACCCCAGTGGAATCTCTCAATGTTATGCTGCACCTTATTTCGAAAAAAACTCGCCTAAAGTTTCTGTCAGAATACCAGAAAGGTGCAACAATGCCTAGTGCATTAATGCTTGATACCTTATAACAATATAACAATTTAACGAATTTTAAAATTTTCACTATGTATTTTTAATATTTTAGTGTGTCCTCTAATTTATAGCGTAGAAGTTTTATGGGCTGGAAACACGTGAGCAGGTCACATATAGTTATGCATATATCAATGCTCACCTGTTACTTTGAGTACATGTCCTAAATGTCATGGAAATAATATTTTCAAAGAGAACTGCAAGCTACCGAAAGGCAGATTCGTCGGTATTATCAGAGTATCTCTTTTGCCATCACAGCAACTTGCACCATATTTCGCCCCAGGTGTGTAATTTGTAAGCGTGTGTCAGTGCACCACGAATTCTAACCTCAGCTTGTGGAAAGGTACAAGAGTTAAAAGACCTCTGCACAATATAAGGTTACCCATTCTATGTGCATTACCGTATCCCCCACCAGGTCCATTTATTTATAACATGTAGGCTGATGTGAAGCTGTCCGCCTATTTATTCATATTAGATGACAACTATTGTTTTCGAATCATTTGCAGATTCACACTGTTTCTGTCTAGACGTGAAAGCTTTTACGACCTAATTGATTCTTTCTTTAATAATAACTTCTCTCTTTTGTTCGTTCTCGGCACTTCAGTTCAGTTTCAGGTGTTAATGGGAATATATGTAATTCTTTTGTACTGTTCGTTTTTGAAAGTAATAATAATGGTAGGATTTCTGCAAGCACTCCCAGCCTCAGATTTCAATGTTTAAGCACATATACAAGCCCAGAAAACATGACAGTTCCACCATTTCGCCACACAGAGTTTCGTCATTATTTTATTTTATTTTTGTTGTACCACAGATTAACTTATTCTTGCACACACAAATAAAACTGCACAATCTCGTTACCAAAGCCAAGAAGAAACGCTGATGTCATTGACGTATTTTAAGGTTAATACTTCAACAAGACGAGCACAAGAGAGTTTTCCCTTTAAAACACATTAAATTGTAAAGAGACAGTTTTTATTGTACATATTCACATGTTCAGAACATTTGTAGGTAAACCTCAAGTAAAATCCAATTTATATTGCAAGAAATACTACGAGAAGGTACAATTCCCCAAACTTTTGCTCAGTGGCAATTTTTGGTTTGTTTACACCACCAATGCTCAGCTGTTCGTGTCAGCTTCCGGAATTGTATCTAGAGTAGGCTGTGGTTTAAGCCTAGTTGACATTGTGTTGATTGACCAGCGCTGATGCATCAGCAGCTAAAATCAGCGCACCATAAGCACAGTGTCAACATCAATTCTGTAAGTATCAGCACTTCGCACGTGTTGATTTTGCCGGCATCTAGAAAGAAAGTCAAACGAGGTTAACTTTTAGGCTATCACCACGTAATAGTTAAGCAGATAAAAAAGCTACAACCACAGAATCAGCACTATCGGCCATTTTGTCAGTTAACAACATCAGCATGTCAATACACCAGACGCTGATGTATCAGCATTAAATGCACCTGAATATTAAAATGCACAAAGGCAACTATAAATTAATAAATTTATTAATGCATCACGTATTAAAATGAAACTTAGAATATGTCTTCTATATACTTTAATACTTTTTCCTAATAGTATTAAAGTTCTTTGTCTCTTAGTTTAGGAATATGTTAGCACGGACCCAGGAGACGAGGCTAGAGGAGAGAGTCGAATGACCTCAGCTAGCCCCCACTAAGGGGCACTGGAAGGAGACGATAAAGGTCGCACTTTTATGTGGTCTGTTTCGGTGTAGTTTTAGTGAATCTCGCACTGCCGGAGGGCGCGGGCTGTCTGCTGTCTTACGGAAGATTTTCACCTCTCCCGCTGAAAAAACAGTACTCATGGCTAAGCCGAATTTGGATTTAGACTGGCCAGAGACCAACCAACCAGCGTAATTTTTAAGCCAGTTTAAGTTGGAAAAAGAAAATGTTGCCAATAAATTTGTTTTTTGACTCTTTTGTGAAGAAATGATCCTGCATGTTGACAACAGAAAACAATCATAGTTTATCGCCGACGGAATTCGAACTTACATGACCGACACTTTTGCGGATTGAGAAAACTTTTAGGCATACTACTTTGCAAACTTTAAATTATACTTAAAGGAGTACTGCTCCGCTCATCTTCTATTCTGGTCAGAAATTTTGTGTTTGGTTCAAGTCTGGGCTTTCGCACATTAGATTGCGAAGCCATTCCTTTACTATTTTTGCCGGGTTTTTTGGCACTCCGTCGAGTTGAAAGACGTACGGTTTTTCAACGGAGTCTGCTTATCGCAAACCAAGCAGCCATTTTCTTTTTATATTCATATAACTTTTTTTTTCTTATAATTCTTCCTATAGTTGAACCCATGCTCTTTCTAGGATGCAGCTTCCACTGTATTTACTTATTTTCTATTATTATCTCCCGGTTGAAGCGAGTAGATTTAGAACCATGATCGACCGTCGGGCCCAAATCAGTTAATTTTTATGTCATCAGAGAAAAAGATCTGGGAAGGAATTCTCATTAAATTGGTTGCTTTCAGAGAACTCGGTTGCCTTGTTAGTACGCAAAAATGTAAAAATGTTTAGAGGGTGAATTAAACAAGTGTGTGTTCAATCGGTTAAAAAGGAATGCCAACCGTTTTAAAAAATTGTTACTAATGGCAGGCCAAGCGCTATGAAGTGTCGAAATCAGACAACAGCTTCCATAGAGGCGACTGAGGATTTAGATGCAAGTTCCGGGGAACGACATGGGAGAATTACAGATCATGCGCACAAACTTGACACATCTATTCTTTGCTATGCAATTTTTTTCTCTTGCTACAAAATTTGTTGAGCATGTGCTTTATTTATTCAAACGGTTTGGTTGGCTGGAGACTTGAATGTTTGGGTCGGCAGGTCGTATATCGGGGAGTTTAACGTCCCCGCTTTTTTTGGTATTTATGAAGGTAATAAACCATTTCTGTTTTAATAAAACTTCGATTTACGCCATCAATAATCCTCAGTATCTGTTATTCTCGGAGAAGATCTTGTCCAAGCATATTGCTAGCCTTCCAACTGACTTTTCGAGTGGTTCAAACGGGGTTCCTGTCATAAAGAATTGTTCTTCGGCGATATTATGCTCCTTACTATTATTATTTCGGACGTCCCTGTCGGAATGCCACACCCCTGTACCCTGGAAGAAGTCCCAATTGTCGTGGTAAGGGTTTAATCTACACCCGGCAGCATGGTTTTCTTTAGGCAGATCCACGGTTTATGACTTGCCGGAGTTTGTTACTGGCACTGTGGGAAGAGTTTTGGAACTCACTACATTTACACTGCTCATTGTGTGGATTAAATCATATTTTCTGATTTTGTCGCTCCTTCTGGTGTTTCTTATGGTAGTCATCCGTGTCCTTTGTTATTTGCTTTATCTATTGATAATATTACTTATTTGCTTCAAGAAAGTAAAATTCTTTTATGTGCAGGGGATATCAAGGTACTTGTGTTCAACTGGTGGAAGAGGTTAGGAACTTGGGTGTGTATCGTAATATAAAGCTGAACTTAATCTCCCACATTAATAATGTTGTTGCTAGAACCAACTCTTTAATGAGATTTATTCTCTATTTGTCCAAACAATTTTCTAGCCTCTCCAAAAGACTCCATTTTTATACGTTTCTTGTTAGACCCCTACTACAGTATGCTGGTCAGGTTTGGTCTCCGTTTTACAAAATTCAATATCAAAAGTATTGAATCTGTTCAGCGTAGATTTTTGAGATCGGCCCTTCGTCTTCTGCCTTGGAGCGACCCTCTTATTCTGCCACTTTATGAAGAGTACTTGGGTTGCTGCAACTTGTTACTCTCGAGAAACGACGTTGGGTTGCTGATATAATATTTCTACACCAGCTTATGCAGGGAAACTTGACTGCATGGAACTTCCAAAATATTTCCTTTTGTAGAGATTGGTTTTTCTCGCACTAGTTAAGGTATGTTTGAGCCTATTAACCATTATTATAATGTTGGCTATGTTTTTCGTACTGTTGTACTTGCTCGTGTTTGTTTTCTTTACTCATTACAACATATTGTTGTCGGAATAGGTAAATAAATTTCTTGTCCTCGGTCAAGAAACTCGCCCTCTATGTTAGAAGGGAAACTAGAATTAATTGGTTTTCTGCCAGACGCAGTTGTTGCATCAATGGTTCAGAATCAAATTCAACTTGTAGCTTTACTTTTAATATTTATTATTATCATTTGTAAAGTTCCACCCCCAAAGGGGTGAAGAGTAAAACTTACTTCGTTTCCGAGCTCGAGTAGTGAGACTAATCGAATTTCATGGATGAACACACGATACGAAAATAAAAATGACCAATTTGCCGAAAATAAGGCTTTTTAAGTTTATGTCTAACATGCCAATTGTTGTCTCTCAGTGTCAATAAAAATTGTACACTAATGAATGAGAGTTGGTTGTGTGATTTTCCCATGTTTTCTTACAATAACGCACTCAACCGATTTCAATGAACTGTTCTGAATGTGTAGGGTTGGTTCTAGCTTGAAAGATAGGATAGTTTTGGACCCGATAGGTGGCGCTGTTGTTAAGATCTAAACATTTTCTTTTATCTTTTCAACGAAACATTTTTTTTATTTATTTAAGATTTCTAATCCAAAAATACATATAACCACAAATTTTAACTTTCCTAAACCCCCACCCTTTTTTTAATGCGGTTTTAAGGACTTTTTATAGGAAAAAAGTGTTATAATTCAGTTTGTTTAAGTTACATAATCCTAGTTTTGTACGCCTTTCAAATGGCGGTGTAAATAAATCTATTGACATTTGTATAACTAGAGAAAATAGCACACTTAAACATTGTTTCATTTTCTGTCCTGCTACGTGTAAGTTTAGTTTTATCTTGATTCTGAGTACTATAAAATGCCGCAAAGAAGGTCAAACCTTAATAATGCACGTAGCATAGGAGCACGATGCCAACAAAATGCAAGAAAACAATAGAACCCACGCACTAAATATATAATAATGTATGTGGAGTGTATTAGGGTGATTCAAAAAATCGATTTATTTTAAATTCCCATTCTGTTCTCTATAAAATAAAAATTTCTGCAGAATTGAAGTCTCATAACTAATTTTTGAGAAGTCACTCAAGCCCTCTGAACGTAAGCACTTCTACCGCTAAAATGGCTCAACCAGAAAATCTCAAATTTTGGATTTCCATACAATTTTCGTTGTAGTTAAGAAAACTTTCAAAAATTTTTTCATTTCAGGTGAAATCGGAAGTGCTATTAAGTCTGATCTACAAATAAATTAGACTTAGCCTCCAATTCCGTAAGAATTTTTTTTATAGAAAATTAACTTTTACGCAATCGATTTTTACAATAGATTTTTGAAGCACCAAAATGGGCATATTTCACAATAACTTTAGAATGCTTGGAGAAATATATAACAAACTTAGTACACATATTAATTACTATCTGGAAAAGGTACCGTCGGGGTAGGACAGCCGTAGTATCCCTAAGGGTGGGCGGAAAGGGAGTGCAATAAAATTAATCGAAAACTACCGTTATTAGTGTCACTGAAATGAGTAATGGCACAACCGATGACATTAGAAACTATGGAGGTCAGACACCCTAACACCCTAGGGACGGGGGTGGGAACGGAGTGCCATGTCAAAATAATTGAAAACAACCGATATTAGTGTCAAATCCATAGCTTTCGGGGTCGCTGAGGTAAATAATGATTCTCTTGATGCCCTTAGATGCTGTGGGGTAAGACATCCCTATCATTTGAAGGGGTGGGGTGGAAGAAGGTGATACGTAAAATTAATCGAAAACGACAGATATTAGTGCCGAATTCGTAGTATTCCGGGTCGGTGCAATGAGTAGTCGTCGGTGGTGGAAGTTATAACGTGTCGGCCTGCTCTGTCCCAAGTTCAAATCCTGCCGACGGCGACCCATGGTTGTTTTCTGTTGACAACGGATTACGATAAAAATGCCAAGGGGGTTGCAGAGTAAATGTTAGCGGTTTGGAATCCACTTTAAATTGCAGGTCTACTTGCGACAACGATCGCAAATCGAATCGGGTGAAATTCTTCTTCCGCCCCATGTCCACGAGGAGTTACGGGCCGTGAAGGAGAGGGCCGTGAAAAAATAATTGAAAACGACACTCATTTACCAAAAGTTCGAGCAACGCCGGGCACGTGCAGCTAGTATACTATCTATATGATGTGTTGAAATAAGTTTTCCCCGACACGAGTATATCGGTTTTTATGCCATTTCAAGGAGCTTCAGTGCAAACACTAGACTCATAACTTGATATACGCGGATCACAAAATAAAAAAAATATCAAAACAAATATTGGTCGACCTTTTAGTTAATAATTATCGAAAATGTTTTTACACATACGTTTAAAATTTTTAATTGATCAATTAGAAACGTTTAAAATTTCCCCCAGGTGTGCAAAAAGTCTCAGTTTCATAATGTTGGTACTATTGTGGGCAATTTTTGAGAAGTCATTAAAAGCCTCATGATTCCAACGAAATGACTGATAAAGCTTTCTGACGGATACGTTTCGGTGCTGCTACCCAGTTATATGCATCATGTTCGTTTAAGTTGAAGTTTTCGCTTTTGTCGTATTCCTTGGCATCAGGAAAACAAAAGTTTTTTAATTCTTATACCCTCCACCATGAACGGATATTCTTTAATATTTTTTTTAACTAACATGCTTGCCAGTTAAACTTTGTACTGAAATAATCTGGATTGCTGTATTTTTCCTGAACCCCTTTTCGATTTCAACGTTTTATACTTTATACAGGTCATATTCCAAATTAATATCGAATTGCCCTTAAGTAGAACTTTAAATTGAAATTGAAGACCTTTTTTCTAGTCCTCACGATCTTTTCAACATCGTATCAAGCCGCAATGGTAGAATAATAAACTTTATATGGTTTTTTAAAATCCTATGTTTTTCGTGCTGACACTTTTATTTTCAACCAAATATACAAGAAATGTTACCTGAAACATGTTGTTCGTTTTCGTGTCCATAAACTGTTTTAAGCCTCCATAAAGAAGAGAAATATGTAAAAGTTGACTTGAGTCACCAAGTCATTGAATCCATTTATTGCTCGTTTTTGTGCTGAGAAAGTGAGAGTTCTACACATGTTGCGTAACGATAAATTTTTTACAGCGGAAGACATTTTACTAACTAAATTTCAGTGCCTTGAAAAATAATAAAACCAATATTTCATGGCCTGACCTTAATTCAAATATCTTCAAAGGAGTGATGAAATCTTTTCATCCCTTTTGAAAGGTGTAATACATTTCCTAAAAAATTATTATCACTGTTTTACCTTTTGTTTTTCTGCTTTTACCGAGTGTTAATATCTTTTAACTTTAGCCGTAATATATCCGTTTTCTCATTATTTTCTTCCTTATCACCTTAAATATTTGTAGAAAATTCAACAGAAATCTCTCATTTTTCCATAAAAAAAGGTAACCGGATTATGTTTCAGTTATCATCTTTCAGAATATACCTGCAGTACTTTCATCATCTTCTCAGAAGTTTCTTCCTAAACCCAATTTTATATCTTGGATAAATATTTGGGCACATCTTATATTAAAAATGTTCCCTTAAAAAAGTTCAGCAGTTGGGGCTGAGCTTAAACATTCTAAAGGTTTCCGAGAATTGTATGAATAAGAACAAGCGGTGCAAAACGTTTACAAACTTCTTTAATTAAAGTACAATACGTTGTCGAAACTTTAGATAACTTCAGTCAGTTTTAAGTAATCTACTTGAAGAAGGCCTTCATTGTCATGATAAGATTAATTATATTTGGTTAATGGATTTATTCGTAAAGCAGGTGATCTGATCCTTACAATTCCAAAAACGCGTATGAATGGCACCAGTTTCTTTGTCATTCAGACAAACCTTACGTCTACGTTGAGAGCATATTCTTGCTCACCTCAACTAACCTGAATTGGTTTAACTAATGTCCACTCACAGAAGTTAAATTTTGGTATTTTGTTTTCCTTCTACTGATTAATTTTCCTTCCTTTTCTCCAAGTACTCATTTTACTGACATTTTGGTCCAGATTCAATTTGACGTACTTGGTGATGTCTCTATAGAGTGGCTAGCACAAATATTGCGAAGTGAATGGTTCTTTCAAGGATTGTACTAATGCGAAGCGACAGTGTTGTTAAGCTTGGTATTTATTACTAGAAATAAACTACAGATTGTCAGCAGACAGAATCATGACCAGAATTACTTAATTCCCGACAAGAGAAATTAATGTGACAAACATGCGTTCCTTCTCATCTTGGATTTGAGGAGTCCTTTTTTCAGAGTAATTACTTTCAGCTTAAACAACGACTGGACAAATTAGCTTTCTTCACAGAGGAAAACAAATTACAAAAATTAATTTCCCTGGACGAGTGTATGTCAGTTTTGTAATGGAACACTGAAAGGTGTAATGAAATAAATCAGGCTGGGTAAACGGAATATATGACATTAATGTGAGATAGAAGTAATCCAGGATTAAGACAAACGGGAAATCAGGAAGCGAGAAGCACAGTAGGAAGTACGAAAGCTTCCATAAATTTATTAAAATTGTTCAGCACTTCCTGGTATCTTTTAAGTTTTTATATTACTTTAAAAAATTGGTAAGTATCCACAAGTAGGATAGACTGAAGTAGAATTAAAAAATCGCCTTCTCTTGCCTTAAGGCTTTCTGTACACTTTAGGAGGGCTTAGGGTAAAACAATCTCACCCAATGACCCATCTTATAAAGCTTTTTTCCGGAATTCATTCATTAGACAACTACATCATATAATACTAATTTTTCTTACTAGAGATAAATAAGATATGTTGAATTTCAATATTGCCAAAATTTTAATTCCTGCCTTTTGTAGTGCCTCGTGTGCTTTTCTAAAAATTTTCCTAATACAGAATAATTTACTAGTTGCTGTTTTTTTGTGTAAATCATTGATGGTTTTAATCACGATTCTCACGCATCGCATGAGGCAGTTAAAGAAGCACTTTGTCAATAATAGTCTATAGCATGTAGATCTAAATAATTTGTTAAAGTAAAACCTAAAAAACGAGATATTGTGCTACAACCCCAATAATCTTTTAAGAACAACTAAATTCAATCGAAGCATAAAATCACCGTAAGTGAGAACAATCTGCTTTGGTTTTTAAAAAAAATCAATATTTTAATGAATCTCAACATATTCTTTCTCCCTAGATCTCGTAATCCATTGTGGGTCATGGGGCGGCGGGTAAATTTCACCCGATTCGAGACAGTGATTGCAAGTGAACCTGCAATTTAAAGTGGATTCTGAACCACTGACAATTTCTCTGCAACCCCAATGGCTTTTTTTTCGTAATCTGGTGTTATCAGAAAAAAAAACCATGCGTTGTTGGGATTCAAACCCGGAACCTCCGGATTGGTAGCCTGACACTTTAAAACTTACTCCATCGATGACTTATAAATAGAATGCTTTTCTGTAATTTATACGCAGTTTTATCTAGAAACTAATTTGTATGATGTTAAAATTAAAACTTCTTTGCAGTACGTAAGGCCTGAGTGAAAACAGACTTGATCCGAGCAAATTTGTAGGAAATAAAGCATTTTAAATTCAAGAGGAATAATATATATTGTTTGTTACTTCTCAAAATTGGGATTCCTTATAAAAAAACGTGCCAGGTACAACTCAACAAGTTTCCGCAATAAAATACTTATTTTAAATACAGAAACGGTGCAAAACGCTAATTGTGCAAGTCCAACCTGAATTATATCTTATTCCTCTTGCATTTGAAATGCTTTATTTGCTACAAATTTGCTTGGATCAAGTCTTTTTTCACGCAGGTTTTATGTAGTGCAAAGCTGCTTTAGTTTCTAGATAAAAGTGCGAATAAATAACAGAAAAGCATTTTATCTATAAGTCCTCGGTGGAGTAAGTGATAATGTTTCGGCCTACCAATCCGGAAGTCCCGGGTTTGAATCCAACAGTGATTTTTAGTAATTTTATCTATAATTCCTCGGTGGAGTAAGTGATAATGTTTCGGCCTACCAATCCGGAAGTACCGGGTTTGAATCCCATAGTGATTTTTAGTAATTGTTCTAATTATAATAAAATAAAAATATGTAACTACAACATTAGCAGCACTACGGGGCTCAGTATTAGTTCAAATATAGTTTGTTAAGTTGGGGAGTGATAACGACTATATGTCTCATTCTGAGCTTTTTCTCAGGTATTCTTCTCAGTTGCAGGTTTCCTGTGCTGAGTTCTTGGCCAACATGAGGTCCACGTTGTAGGTAAATCATAAGCAATTCTGGAGGTTCATAAACTCCAATAGTAACAGTGATGCTTATCCTTCCTCTCCGTTTTACTGTCATTGTGAAAGTGATGACCCCTTTTCTATCGCTAATTATTTTGCGGATTTTTTCCGTAATGCCTTTTCTGATTCCAACTGTGATATTTCTTCTATTGATTTTATTCACCTGACTAGGTTTCCTCCCACTTCGCACGAACCTGCTGATCTTGTGTTTGACGAGGCATACGTTGTAGAGCATCTATCGGGTCTGTCGGACTGTTACTCGTGGAAGGGGGGGGGGTGGCAGTGACGGAATTCTTGCATCGCTGGTCGGCATCCATTGTCATTGGTTTAACTTGTCCATGTGTTCTGGCCGTTTCGCTGTTCTTTGGAAGAGCTCTCTAATTATCCCTCTTAATAAAAAGGGAAGCAAGTCCGATAACTGTAATTACCGTCGTTTCGAGGCTTTGGTCTCATTGGTCTGTGATTTGCTTCGTTTCCACTGTAAACCTTTCATGTGCTTTTTTCAGCATGGATTCCTTAGAGGTAAATCAACCACCAACAATATCCTTGAATTCCTGAATTACTCTTTGCCAGTTATCGAATCGAGTAAGTAGGTGGATTGTATTTTCACGGATCTTAGCACGGTCTTTGACAGGATAGACCATAGTATCCTAGTCCATAAGCTAACTCTGCTTGGGTTTCCCAGCCATTTTGTCAATTGGTTATCTTCTTACTTGTCCGGTAGCACACAACGTGTCATGTTCCAGGGAACTCTATCGGACCAAATCTCTGTTACTTCTGGGGTGCCTAAGGGTAGTATACTCGGTCCGCTCCTTTTTGTTATATATGTAAATGATGTCTCGCTTTTATTGTCCAACGCCAAAATTCTGTGTTAAGCGGACGATGCCAAGATTTAAGCACTGTTTCTCAGGACTCCGATTGTGGTCTGCTCAACATTGATCTCTATGTGTTTTGTGAATGGTGCGCTTGTAATCGCCTTCCCTTGAATGTTAGTAAATGTACTGTTATGTAATTTTCCCTTAGCCGAAGTCCTCTGCTTTTTGATTACTCCGTGGATGGTACTGTCCTGAGCCTCTGATCTTTTGTGATATTAGTTTTAAGGATTTTACCCACTTGACGTCATTGCCTCTGACTTTGTTGGTAATGAAAGATCTTTTATTTGATGATGATGCAATCATGTAACACATTAATAGCTTGGCTGATAGATTTTCGTGCGGAAAAGATGGGATTCCTATTTCTTTGCTAAAAAATTGTTCTTGTTCTCCAGTCTCCGTTCTATGTTATTTATTTAACCTATCCATTCCTTGTTGTGTTTTCACTAAAGCTTAGACATTATTATTATTTCTCTTCATAAGAAGATCAACAAATGCGATGCAGGAAATCATCGACCGGTTGCTAATTTGTATTGTATTGCTAGGATTTTTGAGGCTTTTATATCCCGTCTACTTTATATTGATTGTAAACCTTTTTTAGTTTTTTTCAGCATGGTTTTATGAAAGGGACAACTAACCTATTAGAATTTTCTAATTTCTGTATCTTGCCAATCGAAGGTAAGTAAAGAATTCGACAGAATTAATCATGTTATTCTGATTGATAAGTTGACCACCCTCGAATTCCCGTCTTCGTTTGTGAACTGTGTTCGCTCGTATTTGTCGAGTTGCAGTTAGAGAGTATCATTCCTCGGCTCTCTTTCCAATAATATGCACAATTCCTCTGGTGTACCTCAAGGCAGCCACTATGGTCCACTCTTATTTATTATTTACATCAATGATGTATCCTCCGTTTTTAACCGGCTTCCCAAAAACAAAGAGTTTCTAAGTTCGACAGGTTTTTTGTTCGTTTTTTTATGAATGACCAGTCATAATGGGGATGAAACCTACCTTCGCAATGTTTGGACCGATTTGGATGATTCTTTTGTTATTATATAGAGAATGATTCCCCAGAGAATGGAAAGAGGAAGGGGTAGTTTAATTTGGTAACGCGTGTACAGAGTTGGATGATTCTTCTTCTAATGTATAGAGTATGTTCCCTCATTAGTACCGCGACACAATTTTAAACGGTGGGGTTGTAATAGGGGAGAACTTGTATGTCAACTTGTTAACGCGTAGACCGATTTAGATGATTATTTTTATGTTATATAGAGTATAATCTTCCATTACTTATATGAGGATAAATTTTGCAGGGGGGAGGGGTAGGCTAACGTTATAACGTTTGGACCGACTTGGATGATTCCTTTTTTGATGTGTAGAATATGTTGCCTCACTGGTACAATGACAACAATTTATAGGGTGGGGTGGTGCGCGGAGGGGGAGTTACCCAATTTCCTAATTCACACACCTAATTGGATGATTCTTTTATGTTGTATGCAGTATGATCCCCCATTGCTACGATGTGGAAAAATGTTGACCCAGTGTTGGGGTGGAAAAGGGTTAACCTATCTTTGTAACGTGTGGACTAATTTAGATGATTTGAATGCATAGAGTATATATTTGTATTTTGACGAAAATTGTGGCTTGTGGTGGGAGTTGGAGGAGGGCGGCTTCATAAGGCATATACCGATTTTGTTGTTTTAAATTCTGTTGTACAGAATACGTTTCCTGATTGATAAATGAAAACAATTTTGTACCTAGAGTGGCTACGATAATTCTTTCTTGCTGTTTAGATTATTGTAGCGCTCTAGGGCAATGGTAATAATTTTCTAAGGTGAGCTTATGAAAGGGTGAACGTGACTAATTTTGTAACAGGAGACGGAGTTGGATCAATTCGTTGAGCCGCACAGCCACCATGCCATGGATCCCGGGTTTGAGATCAGATCTCCCCGTGGGTTTTTAATAAGAAATTAAAATAATCCACTCCGTCTCTGGGCTGTTGTCTAGCTCGTAGCAATGCAAAAAACAAGACATTCAAGTTTCCTCGCTTCTCTTACCCTAATTCCTTTCCGGCCAAAACCATGCTAACACATCAAAGGGTTGTCCCCTACGACTTGTCCACATCGTATAAAAAAAAACATGTTGCCAGATTTTTATACATCTGTTTCCATTCTTTAGAATGAACTACCTCTGCAACTTTGCTTTGTTCGTACGAGCAGAATTCTTCGAGTCGTATATAAGAAGACACTAAAAAGTAAAAAAAATTAAATAGTGTTTAAAAAAAGTTAAACCGACTTCACAAAAAGCGCTAAAAAGTATAAAATAAGTATTATTTTATAACTATTACGACATTTCGAAGTCGGTGCACATTAAACAATATGTGTATATTTTCTTTCACCCGTTCGGCAGTTAAATTTTCAATTTTTATGGTATTTACATCTCTCTTTAATTTTTCTTTTGATCTATTCAACGTAGCGACATAAAACGAACGCCAAAAAAATACTACTCAATGTCCTTTCCAAAATTCTCAGCAATGTTGATCTAACTCCTACCATTGCAGGTACAGTCAGTTCCAAAATATTTTTTAGAAATTACCAATTACTATTTATTATTGTATTATTTATTGCAGTTTAGGTAGGAAATTCTTTAAATAAACAAAATTCTTAAAACAAGGGAGCGAAAATGTTTGTTTTGGGTGCAAAGGCAATAAATTTTAATTACTGCCTCAAAAAAATTATAAAAATGTTAGTGTAATTTTGTTTTATTGCCGATATTAACTTGTGTTAGCCAGAGTTCACACCCCAGTACACTGGCATTCTACAACTCATACCTGATGGAAATTTTGCTATAAAAGAGGGTCAGTCAGCAAGAATATCGATCATAGTTGGAAAACAAGTCGATCAGTACGGGTTTTTTAAACAAAAATTATTAAAAAAGTGAAACGAGCGCGAGATGTGTCGCAATACGATTAGGAGTGTCCACAGCTAAAGTTTGGATCGTCTTTCATCGAGAGGGATTAGGTCCACATTACCATCACCCAGACCAAAGACTACTGCAAGGAGATTCCGAGAGAAGATTAGAACTTTGCGGTTGGCTTCTGGAACACGACATTGACAACAGGGCGTTTCTGGATTGAATACTATTGGCGGATGAATTACAATTCACCAGGAATGGTTTCACGAATTTCCACAACCGCCATACCTGGTCGAATGCAAATCCACATAGGGCAAGGGTGACCTAATTCGAACAGAAATTTAGTGTCAATGTTTGACCCGATATCATTGGCAACCATTTGGTAGAATCACTCATTTTGTCGTAAGTGCTCAACTGTCAAATTTATGCGGACTTTTTGGAGAATAGAGGGCATAATCGAAAGGACATGTTTTACCAACACGGTGCAGCACCAGTTGATATTGTTAACATTGTGAAGGCAAAACTAAATGACAAATTTCGTAATTGCTGGATGGAACGAGGTGCACCGATTCCTTGGCCTGCTAGATCTCCAGACCTTACTCTAGTAGACTTTTTATTTTGGGGAACAATGAAGAATGAAGTTTATTAGTTTATTCAAGCCCTGTTAACCGTAGAGAGAATTTAATTACAAAAATTGGGAATGCAGCGACGAAAATACGGAAGACGCTGGCTAGAATACACCTGAAACGAAATTAGAAGCAGATTATTGGTATACATCCAAAGTGGCGGTGGACATTTTGAACAGAATACTGCTAAGATTAATTGTAATATATTTTGAATTTAATAAAAAGAATTTTAGAGTTAGTATGAGTGTTGTAGTTACTTGAATTTCGGAGAAAATTAAAAAATGCTGAATTTTTGGTAATTTCAAAATGACTGTATCTGCAATCGTATGAGATCAACATTATTGTGAATTTTGGAAAGTTCGTTGGGATAGTACATTTTTAGCGTTTTTTTTATGTCGCTGCTTAAGGTAGATCAAAAGATAAAAATAAGTGGGCATACCGTGAAAAGTGCAAATTTTTAGATCATTCTGTAACTCCGAAACGGTTGAGATTGCCACCTCCCCTGCCACACAATTTTTTGTTTGCCTAGGTGAGATCTATCACCACACTCATTTCTGTATATGCAGATGATATTCAAGTATATCTTAGCTGCTCCTTTGGGCTAGCAGTGGATCTTAGTGCTATCACTGACTGGAAATTATTACTTAAAACTTGTCCTGTCGAGTCTGAAGTTCATGAAAAGGCTAATAAATACTGACTTCTTCTCTTCTAATAAAAAGTAGGACATCCGATCCGAGAATTGTTACTGCAAATATCGCTGTGGTATGTACGGGCCACTGCCTTATATGCTAACATGCAGCTAAACTAGGCTCCCCTTATAGTACATCCTATCGCAATTGCGACGACACGTCAAGGAAAAAGAAACCATTATTCAGCTTCTTTGTAAATGCCCGGCTCTTGCCGGATTCAGAAGGAGCGCTATGGTGGAGTACTTCCTTGAAAATCTTAAGGCAATCTCGGGTGTAAAGATTAAAGAAATAGTTAGTTTTTTAAAATCCTCTGGTTGGCTTTAGCCTTTCCTACAATAAACTCAGCCGCCTTCAACTATGATTCCAGATAAGAATTAGATATTAGGAACCAAAAAAAAAAACCAGGGCTAACTGGCAGTAACATCAAAACGGCCGGCGCTATAACAGCGCTAACTTGAGTATTACCATGAAAGCAACGCCCACCACTTAAACCAACCAACCAGACTACTTGCTTGCATATCATGAGCTATTCTTGGAACGACCAGATTTAATATCTATTCATTTCTTTAATATCCTTTACAGGTGTTATTGCTTATTAATATTATTATCTTCAATAAAGTGCTGTACAAAACTTTTAAGTGACTTACGGTTAGCGAAATAAACTAAAAAAACGAATTGAACCATATTTAAGATGGCGGCCGAATAATAACACATCCAGGCGCAGCCCTCCCCCCCTCCTCCCAAACAAATCCAAACAGAAAATCGCCAATTATTTTTACCCTCATTCCGTCAATTACGATAATACAATGTCTATCAATTCCGATGAGCTGAAAATTCGCATCTAGCTGCTCAAATTAATTACGAGGGTTAATCTCCATCCTAAAGCAAATGTACATTTAATTGCTGCCAATGCCAGTTTAACCTTTTGCATGGTAAATTTGTAGCTTGTAAGATTGCTTTAATGTAGCAGAAAGTGAAAGAAATTAATTTAGGGAAAGAAAGACACGATGTATCATTAGTACGTAAAAGAAAATTAACTCAAATCTATAGATTTACACTGATGTCAAATCAAAAATTAATCACTGCAGTTGTACACATAAAACAACGAAAATATTCGTAGGAAACCAATAACAGCCCGACAAGGATGTTTACCGTCTTGAGTTTGATAAATCAATTCCCGAGTTTATTCTTAAATTACATCAAGCTTGAGCCCTTTGAACAAAATTAAATGAAGCTCGTGATACATGCTTGGATGGAAACAAGGATATACACATACATATACATAATTTCTCCGTAATCTTATTACTCATGTTTGAATATTATGCGGCTCGATATTCTTCTGAAGAGGCATAAAAGTCGTTGAAAAGTTAACAATAAATGACAAAGCCCCCAGAGATATTTTTTTCATTTCGGGGGAAATAAAAAAGCTTTCAACAATGTAAAGGGAGTGAAGCATCAAGCAATTATCTATTTCTTTCAAGGATGTTCCTCACAACGTTGCTTATTTCGTTCAATCCAATCAACTTTTTTTTCATAAATCTCCACTAAACTAGTTTTGATGTCATAAAAGTTTTTATGGTACTTTAACGTGAAGGTCACAACAATTGCTTCCAATCAAGTCCTTAATGTCTTCACTTTGGAAAATCATTTATTTATCTCGATTTTCCTGTATTTTTCTGGACTTGTACCCTTTTTTACCTGATGGAAAATACAAGTGCGCACAACATCTCCGTCCTTGAAACTGCTTGGACCCTGTCCACTATGCTTGAGCTACAAATCATTTTTAGCACTCTTGAACGCAGTGGAAAAGTGTTTACCTTAATGGAGCTAAGTGGAGTACTATTAAAGCAGATGAAAGCACTTTCATGGAAGCAGTGCTCTCATCTAGAATTAACGACACACCATTCCATTCTACTTCAATAAATTCTGATACACGGCTTGTATCTATAGATTGACAGGGTGACATTGAAAGATGAAACTTTTGATATTTATGACTACACAAATCATCGGGGATAAAGTTTTTTGAGTCAATTTTAGTAACTTTGCAGCGGTCCATAGAACTTAATTTTGAAAGGGATTTTTTACTGTAAAAGTAATATTTTTATCTAAGCTTTTAGAAAAAAGTGAATAGGACTTCCGTTTAGGTACTGCGATTTTTAGATTCGGTCACAGGACATCCGGATCAATATAAGATGAGGACAAGGAAATTTACTTTATCGTTGGAGATTTTATTTTAAGACTCACCTTTATGTCTAACAGTTTAGATATTTTCCAGCAGCATGTTAAATCATGTCCCTCTGAAAAACATGAAAAATTCCGGTAAATTTTATATTGGTTTTAACATATAGGAAATATTAAATAAAATTTTTACATACATAATATTAATAGCTTTAAATCAATCGATCTTCTTCTTTTTCTGAAAAGATTGAACAAAATAGTGAGTTTTGCATTTTCATGAACCAGCTTTTGTGCTGATAATTTTGAAAAGAGTTGAAAAACCGATTTCAGTAAAACATCTCATCTCATTTTTAAATAAAACCTTAATGTGCATTAAGTTTTGTTAGCGAGTGCGTTAATTTTATGCTGAAGAGAAAAATTTATGTTGTTTACAACTCCAATGTTTTTTAGTTTTGTGAGGGCTATATAATGAGACACCGTTGATAGTACAGTAGAGCAAATGGATCTTTTAACGTAAAACTGAAGTAGAGATTAAAGTGTTAAGAAAGAGGTTAAAGAGTCAAAAGAAAGTTAATGAAAAGAAATCATTTAGAAAGTCGTCTAGTCTAAGTCCCGACATAGCAGTGAATTATCAAATTTTTCACAACGGCGTAAATTATCAATTTTCCCTAATTTTCTTCGAACTTCACGTAATTAATACACCTGCTTTTTATTTTTATTACATTGCCTATCTTATTATCTTTTCAAAGAGGTGCGACATGTTCAGGTAGAGAAAGGATATATAAAATACGTAGAAAGCCTTTTAGGGAATATTATAAAAATTTCCAATCTAAGGAAATTAAACTCAAATTGACCCTAAAATGCTTTTTATTGAATTTCAAAGTTATTACAATTAATCTTCGTTGTTCGAAATGTACTCCGCATCTTCCGATTCGTGCCAATAACCCCCTTGTAATTCCCTCTTTAAGGTGCATTGTAGTCAGCCTCTCCGGTATTTTCCTCGCTGTAGTCTAAATTCTTCTTAAAAATTCGTCTTTATTGTTGACTGGCCTTGAATATACTTCATGATTCATTATTCTCCATAAGAAAAAGTCCAGTGAGGTAAGATTTGGAGATTTAGCAGGCCAATGAATCGGTGCACTTCGTCCAAGCCTGCAGTCAGGAAATTTTTCATTCAGTATTGCCTTTACAATGATACCAGGCTGCGCCGGTGCTCTATCGTGTTGGTAAAACATTGCCCTAAGATTACCCATAGAGATGTCCTCTAGTAGATCCGGTTGTGTATTTTCGGAATAAATTTGGCTATTAAGTACTTGCGGAAAAATGGATGGTCCTATTAAATGGGTGTCGATGATAGTTTTGGGGTGTAAGGAGGTCCCCTTGTTTTACGTGGGTTATTATCTGACCACCGTTGAAGGCACACTTAATCGCCTTGCGACTCATCTCGAGCTCATTTGAGGGTCCTGCCCGACGATGGTGATTATTTGCTGCTCGACATCGGTAGAATCTTCCGATGTTTCAGATCGCAATTCCGTGCTGTTTGAAGTTACATTTCAGGTTACACTTCCCGTTTCTGTCCATCATTATACACCATAAATGTAAATAATACCCGCGTATACCTCAAAAGTAAATTCTACCATTTTTTAATAATTTTAGCTTAAGGACACTCGATTTGTTTTTCAATTATGATCGATAATCTTGCTTACTGAGACTTTTCTATAACAAAATTTCCATCAGGTATTAGTAAAAGGATACCAGTATACTACATTGTGAACTCTGGCTGACACAAACTGATATTGGAAATAAAACAAAATTATACTAATATTTTTATAACTTTTTTGTAGCAATAATTTAAAGAACTTTCTACATAAAGTGCAAAAGGCATTTTTTTCAAATCCTTTCTCTACCTAGACATGTTGCACATTTTTGGAAAAGTAATAAGATGAGAAATCTAATAAAAGCAGGAAAATGCTGAGCGTTTGGTTATTTTAAAACAATTTTATCACTTTTGGAAGAGACTGTACCTCCAATGGTACGTGTTAGATCAAAATTGTTGAGAATTTTGGAAAGGTCATTATAATAGTAGTTTTTCAGCGTTTGTTTGATGACGCTGATCTGAGTAGATCGATAGATAAAATTTAAAAACTGATATACATACCGTGAAAATTGCAAATTTATGAATCACCCTGTAACTCCCGAACGATTAAGATTATCCCTCCCTCTACCATACAATTTTTGGTTTCTCTGGGTGAGATCTATCCCCCACTTATTTTGGGAAACTCCTTCTATAATAGAAATTAACTGGACATTCTTGCTCAGAAGCTTTTTATAAGGCTTCTAAATCATCGTAGACTCTGCGTGAAGCGCTTACGCGACTTGCAGTGTTATTTAATGTTTCAAGTTCGTTTTAGAAATGTTTATTTTCAAGGATACATATCTTTGAAGTGTAGTTCTCTAAGAGTGGAAGCAACACAGAAGACCCACCAAGTTTTCGAAGTTTTAAAAGAAGCATTAACACGCTGAAAATGTAGACACCGATAAGTTGAAAAATCGCATCAATAATATATGATAAAATAGTTTTTTAAAAAAAAGTTGAACCGACCTCATAAAAAACGGTAGAAAGCATAAACTAACTATAACTATTGCCACATTTTGAAGTCGGTATAAATTAAACAAACCAAACAACTATAAAAAAAGTATTCAATCCTCCTTCTTTATGATCTCGTGAGCTGGAAGGTTCAGGTAGTTTTTTATAGTATCTTCAATTGTGGTTGGGTAGTCAGTTAGTCCAAGTTAGTTACTTTTCTCCGCCTGCAATACCTTTTCCAACATTCAAGTTATATTTATATAATAGTATATATTTTATTATTTGTTTAAGAGGTATCGAACAAATAAACATTGCATGGTGCATTATATATTGCTCTTACAAATTTCTATAGATTATAGATCTTGTTTTTCGCTTTTCAGTTGACATTTTCTTGACACAGGCGGGTTTCTTGTTTTTCTGTAACAAATATAATAATATAAATATATATATGTATATAAAATTGGCTATGTATTAACTTTCATTTGATACTCTTACTGTTATAATAAAAAAAAATAATGTTATACTAGTCGCTAGTTTTTTTTCGCGGACACCCTATTTAAATATTATACCATATGTCACTCCCACAATTAGGACGAATCTAATGACTTCTCATATGTTAAAATCCGTCAAACCGTTTAGGCTACATAGCGTGCCAAAGAAAGAAACATACATCTCTCGGGGCAGTCGGGTAAAAATCATACAAATTGATATAAAGTTGTAGATCACTGGAGTAATTAGTAAGAATTGTAATTGACTACTCGTACAATAACATTGATTACGGCTGCTGGTCCCGGGTTCGAGACCAGATCTCCCCGTGAGTTTTTACTAAGAAATTAAAATAATCTACTCCGTCTCTGAGCGTTTGTCTAGCTAGCAGCAATGCAAAAACAAGACATTCAAGTTTCCTCCTCACTTCCCTTACCCTAATTCCCTTCCGGCCAAAACCATGCTAGCGCATCATAGGGTTGTCCCCTAGGATTTGGCCATGTTGTATATTAAAAAAATCGTTACTGCTGTTTAATAATAATTTACATGTACTATTTTTCTTTTCATTATTAGGTGGTTATTGATATAAGAAATAAGTACAAGTTGATCTCTGGACGCCGATTACAATTATCATCTAACTGCAGTTACTTTGTAATCGTAATCAATGTAATTGTACAAGTAATGAAATTACAAATGCAGTTAATTACACCCAACTGCGACATTTATTACTGGTCACTGCCTCTCCGGAATATATGCAGAACGCTTACGCATCCCCACGAACGACTTTTGTAGAAGTTGTCTGGACAATGAAGAAGTGGAAAAACACTTAGCATTTACTCTGCAATTGCCCGGGCCTGTCCAGTACCTGCGAACAAAGCTTTAACCGCATACTTTTTCGGAAGACTGGACTAATATAGGGCTAAACCAGCTTCTTAGGTCTATTAATATTTGTTGCCGATTCTAAATAAACCAATCCGTAGTCCCGAGGATGTTTAGATCTATGTGAGGCTGATCGACTTTCCGATAGCCACTACTTTAACTCAATTTAACTTAACCTAACCTTGGCAGCTCGTACAATGGAGTTGGTATGGTCGCTTTGAAGTAGAAAGTTGTTACGCTTGCATTCGCGATCTCCATGCTGCAGTCTGAAAATAGAGTAGTTAGGAAGGAAATCAAACTATTATTTCATGTTACCTGTGTCTGTCCTCTGAGTATATAAGTGGGAAGCTGCAAAGATTTTTTCTTTATTACAGAAATGAACTTTTATTGTGGTACTAACCTGAGGGGAACACAAATCCTGGGTCCAAGGGGATAGCGAACCTTAGTTTAAGGAAATTCCAACTTTGATGACACTTTCCTGAAACTAAAATTTATCAAATCTGTAATGAAATGATTTGGTAGACATACGAAGACACGCATGATGAGTTGTAACGAAGTAAACGGATAAATTTATAGAAAAGTCGAAGTCAAATTAATAACTTACCGGATCGATTGGCGACGATATGTCCATGTGATTAAAGTGCCGACGGGAAGATAGAATAAGCCTGGAAAGATAGGATAAGATTAGGTTAATTTTATTTCATTTCAATGTAATAAGTTAGGGACATAAGTATAAAGATTTGAATTGGTAGGGAATTATTTTAAGTTAAGTTAGACATTTAGTGGGATAAGTAGTGGAAATTAAGGATTATTAGATTAAGGCAAATGAAGTTGAAGTTATTATTATAAGTTAGGAATTAAATAAGAAAGTATATATTGAATTATATTATATATTGTAAGGTAGGGTAGGTTTATTTTAAGTTAAGTTAGACAATTAGTGAAATAAGTTGTTGAAATTGAGGATTAGGTTAAGGAAAATGAAGTTAAAGCTAATATGAATCATGTTACTGAAATTTGAAATTAAATAGATAAGATAATGAATTATACTATAGACTATAAGGAATGAAACAAAACTAGTTTGAAGATACGTACTTGTGGTAGAAAAGGTGTAAAATCCCACGGGCTTTCGCATAGGGTGTTATGCTTCTAAATAACTGAAAATAAGTGGCGGTTAGCATTTAACACATTTATAAAGTAACTGAACATATTTGGAAGAACTTACCTTTTTGAATCTCCTTCTGATTGAAACAAAAAGACACACAAAACGCAATACTTAACCTCACCGAGACGAAAGCGGAAAAATTGTCACTAACTTTAATTGCCGGATAAAATAAGCGATATGTCTGGATTGTCCGTAACCCAAAGCATATGTTGGTTATAAATTCGGAGAAAAATAAATCTGCATTTAAAAGTTTCAAAACACGTGAAACGAAATGTCAACAAAAACTTTTCAAGGAAAATTAAAAGTTATGAAGCCGAAGAGAATTTTTCTGAAATGCAGTAAACAAAACCCTTATCGTAAAGATAAAATTAAACCAAAAATATCGAATTTAATATTTATAAAATGAACCGATTCAGAAAAATTTCAACCGATTAGAAAGAAAAGATGGAGATTTTGCAGAAAAGGACATAATAGGGGTCAAATGTCTATATAACCAACTGGTAGGTGAAGCGGTCAGTCCAGTGGTGAAACTTTCAAGGAGAAAACGTTAAAAAAAAAGTTTGAAGTGCAATAGTGAAGTTCAAGAATTTTTAGGCAGCTGAAAAAGGGAAAACTGAAGTTCGTGAGGACCCAAAAGGAGGCTGTAGCTGAAGTGCAGGGATCGAATGAGAAAAGAAGGAAAGGATAAAAGTTAAGTTTGATTTTGTTTTATTTTCATTCAATATTTGTTTTCGTTTGATTTCCTTTTTTTTTGTGACAAATGCTGATAACGCGCGTAGAAGGTTGATTTGTTTATTTGCGAGTTGTTTTGTTTTATTCTGGTTTATGCGCGGCCTAGAGGATAAAGTTATAGAAGTAGGGATATTTTTGTTCTGCGGCAATAAAATTTAAGTGAAAGTGGAAGCCTCTTTCTTTTATTTATATTTTTGTTTTGGTGACTTTTTCGACTGGTAGAAAAGAGTTCGTGGACTCGCATAACCACGTGGCGCCCAATATTTTTATCATATTCACCCCTTTCTCCATTGAGCTAGCGAATTATTTATGTGCTCACAGGGAGCATATAACAAAGTAAACATGTTATTATAAGGACTAATGTTAAGGACTTTTAAAATTTATTTTATGATGTGGCCAAAGCCCAGGGGACCCCATGGCGTAGTGATCGTGCCATTCAATAAATTCATCAAACTTCATCTCCATTGGCTGCTCCATATAAAGTTTTGCCTCTCATCCACCATCTCAACTACCATCCTTGAGTTTGCCATCTTCTGCCCCCCCCCTTCCTTCCCCATCTATCCCTTAGGAGCCCTATGTATTAAGGTACGTGTACGGTCATTAATGTTTTTGGGGCTACAGCTATCTTAGCCATACGATTCCAAATCAATTTTTAAATTTCTTTTTTTCTTTTTAGGTCTTACTGAATTTGTATGCATGTATGGCGTATTATGAGAATTTGATTGAATGTTTTTTAGCAGTTTACAGAATGACTAAAATGGTGGAAAGGTAATGGAAATAAGGAAAAAAATTTGTTGTTAAAATAACATGAAAAAATAATTTTTCATAAAATTACTGAAAATGATTAAAATAAATTAGTAGCTACCGCTGCAGTCAGATTCTTTCAATTAACCACTTATTCTAATTTTCCCAAATCCTTTCTTATTTCTCTGAGCTTTGGCGTCAAAGTTAAAAGTTAAAGCACATATAAGATATTATAAAGGAGAAACTATGTGGAGAAGCGCAGCACCGTATCGCGGTGGGCGCAATACACGACCCTTGGGGCACTAGTTTAACCTGTTCACCAACTGGACTGTACTATAGTAGAAGCTACTTTTGAGTAACATTATAATCTTAAATTGTATTTTCTTTATGAAATCAGATGTCAAAGTGAATTTATGACTTCACCATAAAATTATTTTTAAATTTTATGCAAATATGGACATAAAAATGTTGTATGTAATTGGAACATAAAAACTTTTCCGCTTTTTTTCGAAGAACTATTCAAAGGTGCTCTGTCCAGTAATCAAAGCATTTTGAGAAGTGCGGCAATTTATGAGCTTTATGAGTTTATGAGCTAAGCTATTGGTGCAATATCTTGTGCTTTTATGGTTTCATTATGATTACAAAACTTTGCTATAAATTAGACTAAGGGCCCTTTTCATACAATTTTTATTTGTTGTTGCATGAAATTAATAACAGTTTTCTGCACCTGCCAAAGTAATAAATTATAGAAACCCAAGCAAGAAAAACGTGGGGAACTTTGTCCTGGAAATTTTGCATAAACTGAATTTGAATATTTTCCTTTTAAATGTTTGAAAAAGGGCTGGATTAGAAGTGAATCCGTTGAGAATAAGACAATAACAGATCAACTTCTGTTGTTTTTTAGTGTCATTAGTCAATACTACCTGTGGTTCTTTCCTCTCAGTAGACTTTACAGATTGTAAAGAGTTCGACTCTTATTTAGAAAATGGGAAAGTTGAACGAAACAACTGAAACATATAATTTCTAAGGAATTATTTCAAATGTAAGCTCAATGCTACAAGATTTAACCCACAGGAGTAATTCAAGCAAATTCTAATTTTGGAAACCAGAAGATATTTTTCTAAAGAAATTTATTACATCACTAACCGGTTGGCTTTCTATCTTTTCCTGCCTACATACAGAGTTGCCAATTCGGGCGATTTCCGCCGATTGGGCTACTTGAGCCATCAGTTGAGCGACAAAATTTTGCTCTCTGGACTAGGCACTTTTTGGGCGATTTTTTAATTCTTGCTGGGCGCTTTTGGGCGATTTTTCAATCCTTGCTGGGCGCTTTTGGGCTATTTGCTGTCAGAGTAGAAACATTTTTGCTATGGAGTCATCTCAAATTCTAGTTTTGCGGGAACAACTCTTTACTGAACTCCGAACAAGTTCAAACTGATATTTATCGCAATGGCATTTTTTCGCTTAAACTCAAAGTGCTCAAAAGTGCTCAATGCCGTCTGAAATATGTTCATTTTTAATCCCACCAATTGCACAAAGACAGTTCTTGGTTATGTTTTGAAAAGGGGCATGCACGATTCAATAAATAATAATTTTCGTTTTCCTTCATATAAATAATAATTCGTGAATTATTTAAGACTGTGACTATTTGTAATTACATGTATTTACGTGTATTAGCGTTTATTAGACTTTCTGGGAGGAAGAGGTGTGACTTTTAGTTACTTCATTAACTGTCCTCCTGCGAGGGAATATATTTGTATAGTAGTACATAAAAGCGGAACTTTCCCGAATACAAAAGTACACGTAAGTACACGTAAGTGCAAATAGTCACTTCGATTACTAAATAATTAAGAGTATTTTTTGTTTTTCACGACGCCTCTACCAAAATTTTAAATTTGTGTTACTTGTATCTATTGTTGTTATTTTGTAATTAATATTACATTAAAGTTGATAAAACAACAATTTTAATGAATATAAAATCAAAAGGCGATTTTTGGGCGATTTCAAATATTGGCGCGGCGACTTTGGGCGACTTCAGCATCACGGCTTGGCGACTTCAGCATCACGGCTCGGCGACTTTTGTTCCATACCGTCTGGCATCTCTGCCTACATATATACATTTTTGAGAAGTGGCTACAATAACTATACAGGGTATTTCTTAGGTCATGTGCAATAATGAAGGAACTGATATTGTAGTTATCTATCTTACCCCCTGCAAGTTATAGGAGTTTGAAATTTTTTTACGATGAAGTTTTACATTTTAACGCATATTTTCTACAGTTTTAGTGTTATAGATGTTTTCATTGACAGGTATGCTATTAAAGACTTTGTCATTTGTTACTGCTGATGGATTTAAAAAAAGTAGATTATTAAACTTACATATTGGGAAAAAAGTAATTTTTTATTTTCAAACCGAAATATTTGGAAAATTTTTCCTTTAATTTTTTTTTATTTTCCGGTTTAAAAAAGTAGTCAAAAGCAATTTAAAGCGTTACAGCTAATACCTGCTCTTCTAAGAAAAAATTCTACCTGCTTCCTTATTGTTTTTAGGTAATAACACTAATTTAAATGGAGTAGTCGTGTGGGGTAGTAAAACTTTTACTGTAGGTCATAAAATAATTGTTTTGCATACATATCCACAGAAAGAAATGATTATTGTTGTACTTGGAATGGAAATCCTACGATCCCCAGGTATTTCAAAGTGAGAAGCCGTTTTGATTGTTTGCAATTAAAAATTTAAAATAGGACAATATACAAATGAAAAATATGCAAATATCATTTGCTGTTAGGGATTTAGTAACGGAAATTCCCTCGAAGCAGAGTGTGAATACAACCCGCGATTTCCAGAAAGAAGGTTAGTATCTAGAGGTGTCTTTCAAAGAGCCTTTCAAGTTTCGATAAATTGGAAGCGCATGAAACATTTTCAACTCAAATGGAGGTCATTTCAGGGGAAATTGAATAGAGAATTTTTGAGCCAAGCAGAATTGATGCTACTACAAGTACAATGTGCATGGCGTGTGGCGTAAGGTTGAGTGCATCAACAGTATTAAGAGTATTTCGAAGAGAAGGACTTTATCCCTTTCAGGAACAGGCCTCATAAACATGACGGAGCGCCTATTGCGGTAGAAACGTAGACTAGTACGTCTAAGGGTGGTACTTTTCCTTGACCGGATCGTTCTCATAACCTAACTCCAACTTTATTTGTGGGAGACCATGAGAGAAATGGTAGAAGCTGCAACTCATAATAAGAATTTTAGAAACTGCAAATAAAATAAAAGAAAATCTTGAAATTGACTTAAAAACGTCCATGAGGAAAAGAGCTGACATTTTAAAAATATTTTAACTTATTAATTTGATTTCCTTTTTATCACTATTACAAACCCAGTCCTTTTCAGGACTCCCAAACTTTAACCCAAAGAGAAAAAAGATCAACAATTTAGGAATAAGTTTTTCTGAGAAGGGGAGATATCAACAACTTGAGAATGAGAAAAGATTCTTGTGTGGTTGCCATTGAATTGCCTTTTGCAAATATGTCCTCTGGCTACTATTTTAAATTCAAAAATAAAGAAAAATGAAAGGAAAAATTTTCAAAATATTTCCGTTTCATCGTAAAAAAATTCCAAACTCCTATAGCTTGAACGAAGGAAATATACCCCTCTATCTACCTATCCCACCTATATAGGATCCTATCGTTACTATAATTAGTGTATTTTAGACGCCGTTGATGATGATTTTTATAGACGCAGATCGACCAGAAAAAAAGTCTTAAAATCACACATTAAATAAGTTTTGAGGGTTCAATAAAAGCAAATGAGCGAGGTATTCGACTCGGAACAGTAATTCGAATAGAAAACATACAATCGATGAGAAAATGTTGGATATGCGAACTTCTACGAGGGGTCATTAATTCCTACGCCAACAAATAAATAGTGGTAAGTATGTTAAAATCGAGTGTTATGTGAAGTCACGTGGAGGCCATTGTCAGAAGATAATCTGAAGGCATATAAAATTGGTACACAAACCACCTTTTACGGGCATTTCTCACATCAAATCCACGTATATGAAGGAATCTCATGACATAATGTGATTAGGCCTTTCTAGAATATGCATGTGATAAAGCAAAAGCAAATTTCTGTCAGCGTTCATTTCGCTGTGGTTTTGACATCGTACGCGAGGTGTGAATTTAAATTTCTTCATTCACAACCACGGTGTATGCCACTTTTGTGAACGGAGATTGAATCCTTAAAGTTTCCAAGACGAGACGGGAATCTTGTGGGCGACAATATATGTATGTACTAAAGTTATGGTGGAATGTTGAGAATATAAATAGGACCGGAAGAGGAAATTCAATGGTATCTGGATGTACGAAAAGTGCTCGAGGAAAATGAATTCGATTATAGCGTGTTAGGGTAAAAACATTCAATTCGTATTTTATGTAGCTCTACTCTTATCTAGCTTTCACGTTAATCGTGTAAAAATCTAATAACTGAATGTGTTATATCATATAAATAGAATAATTTTGAAGAAACAGAAAATTTGAAAACAGACAATTTTCAAGATTTTAATGGAATACTTCAAGTTGAGGAATTATTTCGCTACTTCTGCACATTGAAGAGGCGCGTAAAAATAAATGTGTAGTTTAGTTTTTATGAATTTCACGACACGTTTTTGGAATTGAGATATATTAACGTGATCTAAGATAAAAGCCTAGAAATAACAAAGGAATGAACGAAGATATTAACAAGATGCATCATGGGTTATCTCAAACTACGACAATTGGAAAATTCGAGCTAATTGTAGGTGTCCTTACAATAGTAAACATTGAAATTTTGATCGATAATGATTCGTTTTTATAGGTAAAATTTATAGGTAATTTTGTTAATTTCTGTAGGAAATTTCAATTTTTTTTTATTATTTTGGACATTTTCATTAACATAATTATGACGGCAGATAAAAACTGCTCGGCTTGACATGGTAAACGTGATCAGTTTTGTTCTTTGGTTTCGTTTGAAGAAAGCAAACAAAATTTGCTTTAATCAAAGGTGTTTAAGAGGGTATTCCATAGTGGCGGTTGGAAAAATCTATTTTTTTATTTTTACATGTTTGCATTTTGAAAAAACTCAAAAATATGCCTGAAAAAGGGTTTCGGAAAATTCGTTGAATTAACAAAGTTACAGCACTTAGAAATATTCCAAAATTTCAAACCCGTTTTCCTCGAAATCACGTTTTTCGAATCAGTGACCACGATGTCACGAGTTCTACTGAACCGATTTACTTGAAACTTTTACAGCATCTTTAGCACAATTGCCGCTATGGTTGCACCTTTTTTCTTAACCATAACCTTTCTAAATTTCCATATTTTCACCTCGGCGTTACGAGAGATATCCAATAGAGTAGCAATTAATAACAATTTTGAAATTTGCATTTCAGACTCCGCAAGGGTCTGCACTCGCCGCAACTTGCAAGCATTCCCCACTTTCAGTTTCCCCGTGTTAGCCGCTTAACTGCAAACTTACTAACTGATCTGACGGAGTGTTGGAGTCATTGTCTCTATAATTTTGGAGAGTCGGAAATCGTCGCTCTGGATATTTCAAAGGCTTCTAAAATGAATAGGGATTTTTTGTCATCCCGTTCAATCGGTGTAATAATAAACAAAACTAGATCTGATCCCTATTAAATAAATCCCGTACAACTCAGGGTTCAGTTATTTCATCGACCTTATTCCTTCTTTTAATCAATGATCTATTATCGAGATAAAGAGATTTATACGTCTTGGGTATTAAGATATCCAGCAATCTTAGTTGGACCGATCATATATTTGCAAAGTTTAAAGAAAGGCTATTAAAATTATTGGTGATTCCACAATCTCTAAGAGCATTGTTTTCCTGGAGCATCGACGCAATGTAGGTTGTCTCCTGCTCTTCTATCGCTATTTCTACGACCATTGTTCTAACGAAATTGCTACTATAATGTCTTGTAGGCACATTACAACGCGCGATACCAGAGCTTCAAGTCGCTCTCATCTCTATACCCTCTAGGTCAAATTTTGACGGAACGTCAAATTCCGAGAATCTTTTCTAAGCCTAACAACACGAATGTGGAACAGTTTACCATCTTCTGTTTTTTCCCGTCTTATGAGCCTGAAACATTCAAACTTTCGAAACTGCCTTCACTCAATCTATGAAATCACTTCCCTCACCCTTAATTTCTTTTTTGCTAAGGCTGTACTTTAGCATCAAATGGCATCCCCTGAGCTTTGCTATTTTATAAAAATATCAATCCAACTATTGTAATGTTACTTTTGTAAATCATCTGTGATTATCCTCTTTATAAGAATGGTAGTACAGATGACGTTGCCAACTTTAGCTGCATTGATCAACTTTTTGATACTTTAATTTTTGGTAGTTCTTTTCTTTCATTTGAACCTTTTTATTCGTCAGAATTAGTCATAAAGTTCTAAGTTGACGGTAATTGTCTTTTCCTCTTTAGTTAGTGACTAGCTCTGCTATTACTTGTCGTTTGTCGTTATTTATTTTAAATTATGTCGACGACACCAAGATATTTCGTGTTGTCAATTGTCTCCTTGACTCTGACTTAGATACCTTTTATAGATAGTGCCCTATAAACCGCCTCCCTTTTATTGTTGTTTTTATTATGTAGCCAAAGTCTAGGTGCCAACCGTATGATATGTTTAACATTGCATTGATAGAAAGGAAATTAAGGTAAGGGGAATGAGGAAACTTAAATGTCTCGTTTTTGCGTTATTGCGAGCTAGACAGCAGCCCAGAGACGGAGTGTATTTTTCAAAAATTTTATATAAACAACTCACGTCAGACTGAGGTTCGAACTCTGGTGATCGTGCGACTCATCTATCGATCCAACTCCGTCTATATTGATAATTGTACGGCAACGTATTTTTCCCGGAAGAGTATATCGCATCATTTCAGGTATACCATTAATGCCGGTGTTTTAAATAGACTTGTCACAACCAAAAATTTAGGATTGTAGCTAAATTGTCGCTTCAAGTATGGAGACCTTATCAAGGCGATAATAAACAAGGCTAATTCGATACTTGGCTATATTAACAGAAGAGTAAAGGAATTTGATGATTCTGATATTACTCGTTTGTTACACCAATTCTCGATCTGCTGTTTGTTCTCCTTTTCACAATGTTCAAATTGATGGCGTCAAAGCAGTCTAACGTCGCTTCGTATGGTTTGCTCTTTCTGATGGATAAAATATTAGTTATGTGTAAACAAACTAGTGTAGTTGTTGGTGGGTTAAGTGGCAGTGTGTCGGCATAACATCACAGAGATTACAGGTTTGAACCTCACAAGTAGCGACACATGGTGGTGTTCTGCTCATAACATATTACTATAAAAAAAGCGATTGGGAGTTACATAGTTATGTTGGTAGTTCAGAGTTTGTCTTAAATTGCAGGTCTGTTGCAATCCTTATCTCGAACTGGTGAAGTTTTTAAATCAGCACCCTTTATTACCTAAAAACAACATTATTATGAGAAAGGAAAATAAACTAAAGTTTAAATTTTGTGTAAGCAGCCTCCGGTTAACACTGGTAGAGAAAATACGATTGTTAAAGTTTAAAGTCGAAAAGTTATAAACGGGAAAATTTCTAACAAGCGCGCTTTATATCATTACTCCGACTCCGGAGAATATGATAAGAAACTGAGTGTTCAAAAAAAAAATAAAACGCCGTGCCTTGGAATATAATAAACTAGTCGCGATGAATTAATCCCGAAAACAATATGAAAACCGCTTTGCAATACTTCAGGATGATCAGGAAGACAATGGTACTGCTACAACAAGTAAGGCGGATAATTCATTAAATAGCAGCTCTAAGTTGAGAATTTTACCCATGCCCACAAACTACAACTTATAGTGATAGAACTAATAAAAATGTCGTAAAATCTTCAGTTAAACATCTGAAAAATAATAATAAAGAGGACACAAATAAAATATACTTTACTCCTCGAGATTATCCACAGGGTTCTCTTCTATTAGATCTACCAGTAAATTGTCCAAAAAGTCCGCATAAATTTCACTATTAAGCACTTGCGGCAAAATAAATGGTCCTACCAAATGGTTACCGATGATACCAGCCCATACATTGACATTGAATCTCTGCTAGAATGAGGTCACATTTGCCCTGTGTGGGTTGGTTTCCGACCAGGTATGGAGGTTACGGAAGTTCGTAATACCATCCCTGGCGATTGAGATTCATCTCTCCACAGAATTCGGGCTAGAAACGCCCTCTTGTCAAGTTCGCGTTCCAGAAGCTAAGTGCTAAATTCCAGTTTCTCTCGGAATCTCCTTCTAGTAGTCCTTGGATTGGATTATGGTGATATGGACGTAATCTCTCTCGATGAATAACCCTCCAAACCTTAGATGAAGACAGCTCTAATCGCATTGCGACTCGTCTCATGCTTGTTTCAGGGTCTTGCCTCATGTTGGTGATTATCCTGCACGACGTCGGCAGAAGTTCCCAAAGTTTCGGGGCGTTGTGTCCATGTCGTGTGAAGTTACACTTCCTGTTTCTCTTAACCTTCGGAAGGTCCGTGTAAATAACCCTCTTTGGGGTGCTGGCCGGTTAGGGAATCTCCTTTGATGTTTATAATAATTTTTGCTTAAAAACACCCATACGTATTGATTTGATTTTCAACTATGATAGGTATTCTTGGTGATTGACCCTTTTTTATAGCAAAATTTCCATTAGGTACGAGTAACGGTACGCCAGGATACAAGGGAGTGCATTCTGGCTAATACAAGCTAATATCAGCAATAAAACAAAACTTTTTTGGAACAATAACTAAAATTATTTACCTGTTAATAAAAAAAAAACATTTTCGAACCTTTATCTTAAAAATGATGTTTATTTAAAGAATTCCCTACCTAAAGTGCAATAAAATTATTAGGTAGTCAGAGATTTCTAAAAATATGGTTTTTATAGTTCTTTGTCTACCTTGCCATTTTGCACCTTTTTGGAAAGGTAATAAGACGGGCAATCCAATTAAAATAAAAAAGAGGTATACTAATTACATAAATTTCCGAGAAAATTTGTTAAAATGCTGAAATTTTTGGTAATTTTAAAACATTTTTTCCAATTTTGGCCGTGACTGTACCTGCAGTGGTAGTAGTGAGATCAACATTGTTGTCATTTTTAGAAAGGTCATTAGGATAGTAGGTTTTTAGCGTTTGTTTGATGTGGCTGTGTTGTGTAGATCAAGAGATAAAAATAAAAGAGTAATGTGCATACCATGAAAAACTTATATTTACGTTAAGATTGCCACCCCCCCCCCCCCTCCCCCCTGCCATACAATTTTTTGTTTGTCTAGGCGAGATCTATCACCCCACTCATTTTGGCACGTCAGATCTGAAACACCCTGTATTATCCTTCGAAAACATCTACTTTTTTCACTCCCAAAAGAAGCGCGAACTTTCTTCCTCAGCGCCCATTACTTTTCAACACATCGCACATTCCTTGGTCTTCTGAATGTAAATATTTTGGCTTGTATTTAGACAAAACACTTACTTTTGGCCCTAACACAAAAAATATACTACAAAAAGCCATGCTAATGATTAAACTATTATATCTACTTATAAACAGAAAATCAACGCTACACAAAGACAACAAATTAGTAATTTTTAAAATGCTATTTCAACCATGTTTTGTGTATGCCTCCCCAGTGTGGTCCAACTGTGCGGAAACTCACGCAAAGAAACTTCAAGTGCAACAAAATAAAATATTAAAAATGATTATGAACCTCTCCTGGCCTTTTTCCATTAATAAATTACACCAAATAAGTAGGGTAAGAACTATCAAAGAATTAACCTTAGCAAATCTATCAAAGTTAAATGAAAGTTGTAGAAATTCACGAACAGTCTCGTAACAAACATATAGTAATTAATTTAATCTCGTAATTAAGTTATTAATACTAGATGTAAACAAATTTGAATGAATACTATACGACCAAACTTATAACATACATATGTTAGTAGATTAGTTCTAGTAGGTTAAGGTTTTATATAAGATATGATAAGAATATGAGGCTTTAATATAATCTTTTTCCTCCATTAACAAACATCATTGTCAAAAACTATAAGGTTACTCATGTATCTCGAAATTATTATAGTGGTAAGAAATCCTTGAAATTTCATCTCCCAAAATGAATATAAATTAGTTAAGCATGCACTTATTCTTTATAAAAATGAATGCAAATAAATAATTAAAAATAAAATAAAAATTTTGTGTAATTTATTGAATCAAAAGCGCCAAATTAACTCAAAATATCCTACAAATAACACGATTTTTATTCAATGGAATTCTCAAAACAAATCAATTCAATCATTTTCTTTTATGATGGTGCAATATCAACAAACATTATTTCTTTGACCCTATTTTACAACACTGTCGTAATCAATTACCATGAAATTGGAATTGTGGTAAATTATCATAAACGGAAATCATACTCGTTTATTTCATATGTTTGCCTAAATTCTGGGACATAAATTTAATGATGTCATTAACTGTACCAAATTATTCACTTTCGTCCTTAACAATCTCATAATTAACAAGAGGCACATTTTATTATCAGTAAGATAAAAGATTTCTATAAAATTTTATTTCATCATTGCTGTATTAGGTAAACATTCCACTCCGAGTTTATTTAAGTGCCGAAACCTCCCTAATTTCATTAAACGAGTTTCGTAAATGAGAATTGTAAACAAGTCATTGGCTGCTGTTAAAAGTTATTACAGATCTCAATAAAATAACTTAAGTGCTTTACTCCATCCTTAATTCGCTCTGGACACGATTCTTCTGCATCAGTTATCGATTGATAAAACACGAGTCAATGAATTTAAGTGTTTCCCAAATTTGTGGTCAATGGTGGAGATAAACCTTTGGTGATTTATTAAATTCGCTATCAATGCAATAAAGTCTAATCACCAAGGAAGAAAGTCAATATCGTTATTTTAGTAGCCGCAGGATATTTAAATAAATAACAATCACAAAGTTTATTGACTCTTCGAAATAGAATTGAAATCAAGAAATTGTGTTTGTATAAAATCCTTATATCTTTATACTTGCAATTCTACGATAACTTGTAATAGGAACTTGCGGAAAACTTCGCAACAAGGTTGCTAAGATCTTAATTTTGGGAACTTAAAAGTTTTCTATTCGAAAATAGAAGACGAAACATTTAGAAATCAAATCTCTTTTTTCTGCCTTCAAAACTAGTTGTGGGATATTTTGCAAAATTCTTTGATTAGTTAAGGTTTGTTGAGGTTTGAAAGAGCCCTGAGCGTTAGATTTAACGAGCCATTAGATTGAAAATAATAGGGTCTGTAGATAAAGTCTTAAAATTGCTTTAAATTTGTAAAATTGTTTGAAGGAGTTTTATTACTTTCCGTATACCTATTGCTTATATTCGAATAAAAGAAATCTTCTTTTAGTGTGACAGTCCTCAGTCTCACATAGCCTGAAGGTCTTGCTGGAAATTGAGCGAATTTGAATAAGAACAATATCTCCCTTCGGTATGCCAACAGATTAAAACCTTTTTCTGCTTTTATAAAACTTTTGAAATGCAAAAAGTTTTGAATCTAACAAGTCTCAGAATAAGGAGACGAATTATATACTTTGTTGACAAAGGGAAAGATTTTAATAGAAATTGACAGAGAGACCTATAAAGTCGATTATACTGAAAACGGAATTCAACGCATTTTTTTAATAGTTACGGTACCCTTGAATTTACGTACAAAGCTTTTTAGTACAACAAAAGAAATAAATAAACTGTAAGGAAATAAATAAACTGCAATGTTGTATGTATATGAAGTCTGTAGCGAAAAGTCCTGTCGGGTCTATTTGTATCAGTGGAATATTTTTTGTCATAAATGAAAAAAAGTGATATACGTTCATCATGGAAACTGTTTACTCATTTTCCATGTGGCTATTTGGCTGAACTGAAAATTTACTGATAGTGCAGAGTTCAAGTGATTCGATGCTTGAAAAATTTGTACGACAATGGCAAAATAGTCAACAAGTATTACTTTCAGTATTCAGTTCTCGATGCAATTAGTATATACGACGAAACACGAGTTGTAATGGACATGATTCAAAAACGTACAATACAATTATAAAAATCATAGTTAGGGCTTTTTGTATTAGTTATTTTTGGAATTATGAATTTTTACTCTTAGAGATATTATCATTATGGGTTTCCTTTTTAAGATATTTTGTCATTAGGGGTTTTATTTTTAGAGAATCTTACATTAGGAATTTTATGTTTAGTTCATATGAACCAGACACTCTCCTTAATTATTGCCCTTCACAAAAAAGGTGATAAAAGCTACATTTCGAACTATATCTAATCTATGCTAATCTTTGCAGTATACCCAACATTTTTGAGGCTGTTATTTGCGATGTTCTTTACTTTCACTGCAAGCCGATTTTGTAGCCTATCCAATATGGCTTCATAAAGTTTGATTACCAAAACTTCAATCTCAAACTTTTATATCTCTGCAATGAAGATGCCTTATGTTACCACCTTATGTCGATAAACTTGGACTGTTGCATTTGCATACTCTTGAAAAGTGATGCTAAAACTCCAGGATACTTTTTGCTTTTGACGGTATTCCGGGGTTTATAGACACTTTGTTTTCTTGGCATGTTTCGGAATATCACTTTTACCTCACTCCTGAGGAATCACGACTTCTTTCAGCTAAATTTCCACCGCACTAATTATGGGGTAAATTAGCCGATCACATCGATGTCGTGATTTTTTAATTCTTCTTTTGATCGCGAAAATCGCGAAATCATATGACCGGGCCAAATTTCGTAACGCGTGGACCAATTATAATTATTCTTTTTTTTTTTGGGTAGAGTATGTTTATGGTACAATGTAAAAAAATTTTTGGTAGGGTGAGGGTAGGGGTGAAACCTAACTTCGTAATGCGTGGACCGATTTGTTTAATTTTTGGTTGTATAGAGTATGATTCACTATTGCGGGGCAGGGGTAGTCTAAATTCTTTTTTTGTTGGTAATAATGAAAATGTATGTTCTTAGAGTCGGGTGCGAAGAGGGAAGGGTACCGCGATATAACTTTAAACGGTGGAATTGTAATAGGGGAGGGGTTGGATGTCAACTTGTTAACGCGAAGACCGATTTGTGTCTTTTTATGTTATATAGAGTATAATCCCCCATTGCTAATATGAGGATAAATTTTGCACTAGGGTGATGTTGGAGGGAGGGTTGGATAACTTCGTAACGTGTGGACCGGTTTGGATGATTCCTCTTTTAATGTGTACAATATGTTGCCCCACTGGTGCCTTGACAAATATGTATGGGGTGGGGTTGTGTGCGGAGGGGGCATTACACAATTTCTTAATGCACACACCTATTTGGATGTTTCTTTTTTGTTGCATACAGTATGATCCCCATTGCTACTATATGGAAAAATGTTGACCTAGGATTAGTGTGGAGGGGGGGGGGGGGGGTTACCTAACTTTGCAACGCGTAGACAAAAATCGAAACAGGATGGATAAAATACTTGTTATGTGCAAACAAAATAGTGTAGTCGTTGGTGGGTTAAGTGGCATTGTGTCAGTGTGTTTGAACCCCACTTGTAGCGACGCATGGTGGTTTTCTGCTCATGACATATTACTATAAAAAAAGCGATTGGGGGTTACATAGTAATGTCGGTAGTTCGGAATTTGTCTTAAATTGTAGGTCTGTTGCAATCCTTATCTCGAACTGGTGAATTTGCTAATTATCAAAAAGTAAAAATAAAAAAATCAGACCTGATAGAAAAAAATCAACACTATTTTTGCAATCAGCATACTTTATTACCTCAAAATAACATTACTATTAAAAAGGAAAATAAATTACAAGTTTAAATTTTGTGTAATTTATTAAATCAAAAGCACCAAATTAATTCAAAATATCCGATTTTTATTCAATGAGATTCTCAAAAGAAATCAATTCAATCATTCTTTTATGATGGTGTAACATCATTATTTCTTTGACCTTATTTTACAACACTGTCGTAATCAATTACCATAATATTGGAGTTGGGGGAAATTATTATAAACGGAAATCATACTCATTCTCTCTTGTTGTATATAGTACGGTGGCGCAATAGGGTCATGGTAAGATTTTTCCAAGGTGAGGGTGACCGTGAGTAGTTACGTAATATCTTGCCGGATTTGTATAATTATGTTTCCATTCTTTAGAGTGCACTACCTCTGCAACTTTTTAAATTGCTTTGTTTATAAGAGCAGCATTCTGCGAGATGTATATCGTCGGCTTAAGTCTGAGGGAACGTATCTGAAAAAAACCCAGGAGACGCAAAAAGCAGTATAATTTCTAAAAACATATTGATTTTTAAAATTTTTTTTTTTAATTTTTTCAGCAGAAAAGGGTAACAGAAAAGTAACAATAAATCGGTTCTTACAAAATCTTAACTGTAACAAAAGTTATGGTATTTCGTATACTGAGCTCAAAAAATAATTTTTAATTTTATATCTATTACGACATTTTGAAGTCGTTTCAAATTAAACAAACAAAACACCTACCCAACCACAATTGAAGATAATACATTAAAGTACCTGAACGTTTCAGATCCCGTATAATAAGGAAGGACGATTAAATACTTTTGTTATAGTTGCTTGATTTATTTAATTTGCACCGATTTCAAAATGTCGTAATAGATATAAAATTAAAAATTATTTTGTGCTTTTTACCGCTTTTTATGAAGTCGGTTAAACTTTTTTTTCAAAAACTCTTCTATTACTTTTTATGCACATTTGTTTATTTTATATTTATATTTTGTGAATTTGCTGTAGTCAATACATTGATAAGCTATTGTTAAGTAAATAAATAAATTTTGTAACGCTTACAAAAATTTATAGGATATAAGGGGGAAGTGGGGGAGTGGAGCCTAACTTCTTATCGCCTGGACCGATTTAGATGATTCGTTTTTTGCTGAATAGAGTATCTTTCTTTATTGATATAGTACCATGAGAGAAATTGTGGTTTAGAGCAGGCCCGTAGAGACAAAATTCGGGCCCGGGAGTATCACATACGGGCCCCCGCGAAAGGAATTTCGGTTCCGGGACTAACCGTTTACGGGCCCAAATCCAATCGAATGAGTGACTTTCAATTTATAATCTGTCTAGTATATTACACTTTTTCGATCGTGAAACATTTTTTTAAATATATAATTAAAATGGAAAAAAATTTTCTGTTGATGACTTAGATGACGGGGCCCCTTTTGAAAGCCCGGGCCCGGGGGGTTTCTCCCCTTCGCCCCATCCCTCTCGACGGCCCTGGTTTAGAGTGAGAATGGGAGGTTTTGATGATATTGATTCTGTTGTTCAGAACACGGTTTCTCATTAGTAAATAATAAAAAATGTTTCACCTAGACTTATTTCGGGAAGAGTAGGGAATAGTCCGTTGGCTTCGTAATGCGTGCCCCGATTTTGATGATTCTCCCTTGTTGGACAGGGTTGGCCTGCTATCGCCATGGTAATAATTTTGTACCTAAAGTGACGTGTTACCGGATTTGGATGATTGTAATTTCTTTCTATAGAGTGCAGTACTTCTGCAACTATTGAAATTGCTTTGTTATACGATTAGCATTTTTCGAGTTGAGTAGAGAGAGTTCTGAAGACATTAAAAGTGAAAAATAAAATAGTTAAATCGACTTCACAAAAAGCTATAACAAGCATAACATAATATTTTACTTTATATCCATTACCACATTTTAAAGTCGGTGCAAGCTAAACACATAAAATAACTACCTTACCACAATCGAAGATACTGTATAAAATTACCTAAATATTTCAAGTCATGATCATAATGAAGGAGGATTGAATACTTTTGTTGCTATTGTTTTGTTTGTTTAATTTGTACCGTAATAATATATGTAAAAAGAAATATTATTTTATGTTTTTCACCGCTTTTTCTGCAGTCAGTCTAACTTTTTTTTAACTATTTTATTAAATTACGTCAACATAGCAAACGCCAATTACTGATTAAAATCCAACACGTTATTTCTGATACTGATATTTTTGTCTATGTACGCCATTTCTTTTTTATTTACTTAACTTCAACGAATATGAATTTACAGCTAAAAGTTACTCTCTTACTTCACGAAATTTTGTGCTTCTTGTACGATGTCTTACCTTCCTAAATTGTCGTTGTTTTCAAAAGATTTTGTTTGCATTATTAAAGCTACCACAAAAATTGCCTAATTTCTATATAAGACAAACAGAGGTTACAACTTTAATGGACAAAAGTCAACTGTTTTAATTGTTTTGTTATCGTATAATTCGTAAATAGAAAGATCCAATAAATAGTGACCCTATAGCGTTCCAATTAAACGCAAGTCCTACAAAAAACGCATTTTAGGAAGAAAAATAAATTTTTGTAGAGTTTTCTGTTTGATTGCCAAGGAAGATTTAATAACCTCAGGCGGTTACAAAAGACAGCAAACAAACAGAACTCGATGAGACGCTCTCCGACAAACAACCAAATATGACTTTGTCGAAGATTTAAATAGAAAAATGTAAACGCACAGCTATTTGAAAGAAAGCAAAAATCCAATAAAACTTGATTAACAAGTGACTTTCAAACACACTCGGCAGCTTCCAGTCGTTCTCGTCCTTTTAAATATTTCAACAAAGTCCTGGTATTTCTGCCGTAAGCAATATGGTTTACATTTTGTTGATTTACTTACAAGTATAACAATGTTTATACCTACGCTTGAAATTTACACCACGTATTGACGTACTCCATTCATTATTGAAATTTAATTGCTCAGCCTGAAGGTCCTTGTAACTTCTTGTTATTTTATGCCTGAAAGCTTAAGTCTCTCTTCATGAATTATTCAAGGAAATTACCGTCACTTATTTTTCCTGTACCTTCTGCAAAATTTATTCGAATCCTTAAATTGCAGAAATTAACGAGTAAACAGGAAACTACGAAAACCGAAAGTGGCTAGGATTTTCTGAGTTTTCAAGAATTCGTGGTTAATTCAAGTTAAACGGATACTTTCTAACGAAATTTCGTTACAACGAATCACTCAATGTCAGAATCAGAAGATAAGCAATTAGAGGGAAGACAATCCTAATCGCCCTTCGGCTACTTGGATAAGATTGCGTCAGCATCTCACATATATTTTGGGCATTTCTTGTGAGTATTTTTAGCCCATATCTGTAGTCGTCAGTAGCTATTAATTCTTTGTTTACAGTGATGTTAAATCTTTCAACATATAGCAATCCTTCATCGTATTTTCTGCTAATTTTCTATGTATCAACCTGACTCGTTAAGATCGATTTTGGTCCTTTAAGAGGAATTCGATAGCTACTCATAGATTTCATATACGATGGCAGAGATATCTGGTGTTGGCTGGGCACATTAATGTTAAATCCTAACTTATTTATGAAATATTTGTTTAATCGTTATGTGAGAAACTGGAAGCTATTAAATTAATTATTCTGATTTGTAGAAAATTCAACGCTCATCAGCTAATATGGCGAATACAGCTATAATTAACTATAATTTTAAAAAAGTTCAACAAATATTCAAAAACTACAGAAACGATAGTGAAGACATTTGAAGAAAATATTCCTGGAGGAGAAAAGCTGATGGTAGGAAGGGTTAACACACTAGCTTTACACACGAGAGAAGCAGGTTCGAAACCCGTCGGTCTGTGTTTTTTATGTAGATATTTCTCGTTTTACAGAATATATTCCTCTTTTGGTTACATGACTAGAAATATTGTGGTAAGAAGGGTTGGAAGAGAGGAGGAATCTAATTTCCTAACGCATAGGCCAATTTAGATAATTAAATGTTTTTTTGTATAGAGTATAGATGTTCCCCCATGGTATTATGTTATATTATTTTACCTAGGATGTTGGTTAGATGATGGACCGTAGCCCTTTGTAACACGTGAACCAATTTGGATGACTCTTTTATTGTTGTTTAGAGTATCCTGCTCCATTTTTTGACGGCCAATTATTTCGTTACCTGTTGATAGATTTTGATGATGATGGTACAGTTTCAAAATAATTTTTGTGGGAGTTATGGTAGGGAGGAGGGTGAACCGGTTGGTTCATATGAGGCAAAAAGTGGACCCAGGGTGTGGGAGCGGGAATGGTTAATCAACTTTTTAAAATGTGGACCAATATGAATGATTCTTTTTTTTGTTATGGAGAGTGTGTTTCCTGAAGAACCATTGGACCAATTTGGATGGCCATAGACATCGGAAGAATTTTGGATCTAAGGGGGTGGGATGAAAGGTTGGCTGGGATTAACTTCGAAACGTGTTGTCGGATGTAGATGATTCTGTTTCCGCAGCCCCATGCAACAATACGGGTTACAGGAACTAGAGAGATATCAGAATACTTAAAAGTGAAAAATGAAATAGTTGTTGAAAAACGAATTTGAACCGACTTAAAAAAAAAATCAAAAAAAGCATAAAATAATTAAATTTTTATATTTATTCCGAAATTAGGAAGTCGGTACAAATAAACAAACAAAATAATTACCAAACCACAATTGAAGTTACAATATAAAACTACCCATGCCTTTTAGCTAGCTCACTAGATCATAACGAAGAAGGATTACAAACTTTTGTTGTTGGTGCACCTAATTTGAAATGTCGTAATAGATATAACATTTTATATTATTTTAAGCTTTTTGTGAAGTCGGTTCAACGTAATTTTTTAAAAACTGTTTTATTATACTGACTAGAATCACTCTCACGAATGATTCCCCAGGAATAATCTCCGATCATCCTTGATATCTTTGTTCCAGAGACGTTGGGTCCTGGTGAAATATTAATCCCTGCTCATGTTACAATTGTGAAGATAGAAGAAGGTAAGTTTGTTTGTCCCCAATTTAGAAACTGATAACTGTAAATTCATTTTCTGTATTCTAATTAGAAGTTCTTCCCCCAAAATCTAGGTATTGCAACCGATGAGTAGGGAGAAAAGTAACAGATACTAATTATTATAAGTTGGTGGTATTCTGCAATAAGCTACTGTAATCTGTTGTGGTTATACATATTTATATTTCGTATTTAAAGTACTGTGCCTCTCTGGCTTATTAATTAAGCTATTTCAATATGGCAAATACACGCCAATCTTACATGAACATGATTAAATATCATCAAAACTCCATGACCTCTTAATATCCGCTCCATTAACATTAGAAGACTAGAAGACTTTTTTCGGTTTCATCAATCATCGTGCACAAAATATTATGAAGTAAAAGAGTATTATATTACAGATTAATGTAGCATTCTTTGCCCCAGACTATATAGTCATACATCTGACTTGTTTGCTTTAACAGGTTAAGGAACTGACGTATACGTCTCAAGAGCGATTTTTCTGTCCTTAACTTTTATCGGTTCAACGTATTAATTTATTGAAGTTTAGCTTGTAATTGAGCAGAGTATATAGTTTCAGCTGTTCTAGACGGGTTTGGGTAAAAATAAACGACAGATACATGAGGATATAAGTTTTAGTTACACACATAATAATTACTTTGGGATTGTAACCCTCGAAGTTTCGACAGCCAATCTAATAATCTCCGATCATCCTTGATATCTTTGTTCCAGAGACGTTGGGTTGAATGTTCAAATTCAGAAAAAGTTCGAAGAGTATTGGTTTGTGGTTTCAAAAGTTTAGCGGACTATTTCAAAACTTTCCCCTAATTTTAAAACCCTTTCTAAATTCAGTATTATTTTCTTTGGAATTCTTAACGCATCGAAATAGTTTTTATTTCATTCTCTGTTTAAATTCTTTTCACTTTTCACTGAAAAAAAATTTTGTTTTTTCAATCCTTTCATCCTTGTATAGGCTATGTGATGAGCTAAATTATGCATTGTCGCACCCTCGATAAATGACAATACCTAAACCAACATTTGTTTCTAAAAGGATATCCTACACTCCTTGATTGGATAGTCATAGCACGTCTGCACGAGTTGCACTGACTGAGTACAAAGGGCACTGTTACAAGGCAAACGCTATCAATCAATTGATTCAAACTCCAATGATGAAGGTAGGTGGAGCTGATTTTATGCAAATTAAGTCTCGTACACTTCAATTTCAGTTCAAGTATGACGATGAAGCCCATATATGTAGGTGCACCTAAGTAACGAAAACTAAATTAAACCATTCGATTCAATTTGAATTTAAAACCAATATCAACAAAAATTAACAATGGACCAGATGTGCATTACCCGAATTGTTTTCAAATATTAAGGCTATTTCCAGCTGAATTTTATTTTAATTCGGGATTACATCTCATGTTTTGAAGTTATTTATTTAACTTAGTGTTAGCACGAATGGCAAGGTAGCCAAGAAAATTTTATATTGCGTGCGCTCGCTCAATAATAGTGCAAATGTTTATTTTGTTAGAAAATGGAATTAAGTACGCTTGAATAGTTTTAGCCAAGATGCTATTCTGCTGTCAAAATAATATTCTGCGGATGAAGTTTTACAGATCATGGCCATTGTGTGGAAACTTGTTAATAGATTTTCAAGTTTGCTTTTCTTTGTTAAGTAAGTAACAATGAAAATTCAAAGACTTTTACTAAAATACTACAAAAGTTCTGTGGCGCACTATATAATATTGAAAAGTAGAGAGTGCCTTGAGGGATTACAAACTTTTGAACGCTGGGAAAACTGGTAATTAAATAAAAACATGAAAAAATATCAACTATGTGTCTTAATTGAACTTTAAGTTATAATAAAATATAACTTTTTAAAAATTAAAAAAAAATTACAATTTTAAAAATTAGGTTATATTGGACCAAATGACCGGGCGTGATTGTAACTTCGCCAAAAATAATCCAATCTGTATAAATGAAATATAATCTTGTAAAGTAATGTAGTTGTTATCGTATAATGTGGACTGGAGAAGCCAGCTAGGTCATAGTTTTCGTATTTAGCACCATCTGACTCGTCACTATACCAATATTTACCCTTACAAAAAGACCGTTATACAAAAGGTTCAAGAGCTCTCCTACTATTAAAAGATACTACATTAAAGGAAGACAAAAGTTTACGAAAGTTCATTCTCCTATCGAGTCAATTAGATTCTCAGAAATATTTTGAGGAAGACAAAAGTTTACGAAAGTTCATTCTCCTATCGAGTCAATTAGATTCTCAGAAATATTTTGAGCCTTTAAAACTATTTAAAAGTCCATTAAGGAAGAAAAGTTAAAACATGCATACACATAACATATGACAATTTAAAGGAAGTCAACATCGAGCAAAATTATGCTGGGCGTCATCTCCGTTATTCTTAAGATTTATAAGAAGGATAAGAGACCTGTTGACGATGAGGGACCTGTTAGATACTGACACTGCTGCAACAGTGGTGGTTGGATAAAAAGGCTCCAGGGACTAGAGAAGAACGAACTGCCTGAGCCGGAGGTCTCGTGCTGGCTTCTAAATACCTGATGAGATGAGAATGAGCTTTCAGTATTTGAACCAGAAGCGCTTAACAACACAGGGAGCGGAGTTAGATCATTCTGGATGAATAGAACGATTACCACGCCATGGTGCAGGGTAATCGGTATCTCCGTTAGTTTTTAAAATAAGAACTAAAATATCTACTCCGTCTCTGGGATGTTGCCTAACTCGCAACAATGCAAAAACAACATGTTCCCTCATTCGCCTTACGCTAAGCCATGCTAACTTATCATAGGGTGGTCCTCTGGGCTTTGGCTACATCACAAGAAAACAGTGGAGGACGTCAAGGTAGACTGCGGTTCTGATACGGTTGGTCCAGGTTAACCTTCACCACGTACCCATACGCCACTCTACGAAAGGGGGTTGGTAGACCCTAATCCTGTATCCTGGTGAAAGAAAAATTGTAATTTTCTTCTCTAAAAGTTTAGTGGCGAGGACACGGTAGCTGTCAACTTACATACTGGCTCAATATACTACTATCTAATCTCCATTTAGCTGGCACATGACCTCAAAGGGCCTCCACCGTGGTTTTTAAGACTTTTTGCGCAGTATATCTAACTATATTAAATAAAAAGTGAGCGAGAAGAGTAAATAAAAATTACTTTAAAGAAAAACAATTCAAACATTTTAAAAGGCGAGAGACGGACTTGGATCAACTGGTTGAGCGGCGCGACCACCATGCCATGGTTTCCGAGTTAGAGACCAGGTCTCCCTTTGGGTTATTAAAATTAAAAAATCCGGTCCGTCTCTGGGCTATTGTCTGGTTCGCAGCAATGCAAAAACAAGACTTTCCAGTTTCCTCACTCGCCTTACTCTATTTCCCTTCCGGTAAAAGCCAAGCTAACGCATCAAACCGTTATCCCCTAGGCTTTATCCACATCGTAAAAAAAAATAATTTAAAGAAGATAACATTGTTTTGTTTGGAAATTTTACAAGAATGACATTAAGTGACTTCCAACTTCTCCTTGCATTGATTAGACTAAATATAAATAAAAAAATAAAAATTCGAGAGAAGCAATAAGTGCGATTAAGTTGGTTTTGAAAATACTTAGCCACCAATGATTTAGTTCCAGGTTTGATGTACATATGTAATTTAACCGAAAAACAACACTACACATTCAAAAATTACCTTTACCGGTACCGTCAAATTTTTTGAAAAACGTTTTTTTTCAAATCGAATGCATTTCGATGGGCATTCCCATCCTCGTCAGCGACTACCGTAAAACTAAAACAACAGAGTCTGGTCAAGTGCAGCTGGGGTCAACGTTCGGGTTCCGTTTTGTTTTTGAGCTGACTACAGATTTCAAAAAGTGACGATGTTATTGGGCCGAAGAATTTATATTCTTCACCGCTTTTTCTAGCTTTAACTTATCCATTCCAACGTCATAATGATTCATTGTAATCATGTGTTGTGCTACAGCTGATCTTAAGGGCTGACTATTCTTAGCATGATTCAGGTGCTCTTTATATCTTGTTCTAATTTTTCTTCTTATTTCCCCAAAGTACACCTTTTCGTAATTTCCGCAACTTATACTATAGATTCCCGATTTGTCAAGTGTGTCCATTTTATCTTTAGGATTTCCTAATAAATCTATCAATCTTCTTTTATTCTTATGCAAGTCGTTTTCTCTGAAAATCTTACTTAATTTTTCGGTCGTTTTTCCCTCAAATGGCAAACTTATTTTTTCCCTTTTTATATTTTCTAAAGGTGTTAGAGTAGTTAAGCTCTTAATCTTTTAGTGTGTCCCTTAATTAAACAATCTATGTCATGTTCCTTGAACCCGTTTGTGGTTGATATGTCCTTTATATAGTTATATTCTTTTATGTAGTTCTCTAAGGATAGGGGTATATTGCATAATCTATATGTCATACTATTAAAGCTTGCCATTTTATGTTGTCTTGCGCAATATGAATCCCGAGTTATAAATCTTTTCGTTGATGTAGGCTTCCTATATATTTGAAAATTTATTTTTCCGTTCTCTCTTGTTAGCATCTAATCTAGAAATGGTATCTTTTTGTCGTTTTCTCTTTCTATAGTAAATTTTATTGTAGTGTATATGTTATTTAATTGCTCGTAAAGTTTTTCCACTTCAGATTCTTTTATAACAACCAGTATCTCATCTACATATCTTAGCCATATTCTCGGTAGTTTCTTTCTTTTCTCCAGGTCCATTTCAAATTTGGCCATGAAGATGTTTGCTATGAAACATGAGATCGGGTTGCCCATGCTGGTTCCGTATGTTTGTTTTTAATATTTTCCCCTGAATTCAAATTGATTCTGTCCCATGCATAAGTTTTAAGCCTTCATTAATACATCTACTTAATCGTTTTCTAGGTTTTGTATTTTCAACCATTCCCTGACAACATTTAATGCTTTTGGTATTCCACTTCCAGTGAGTTTTTAACATAGAGGCCTTCAGGAGGGCTTAAATTATTAAATTCTCTTACAATCCATTTAGCGATTTTTTATGTTGGTGCTTCTGTGTTCCTACAAATAGTCCTCATCTTATTCCCTGGCTTATGTATTTTTGGTAAACCATACATAAGTGGAATTCTCGGATAAGGGAGGATTAGTCTCCATTTTGGAATTCCAAAAATGTTGCTGATTTTTGTAGCTAACTTAATTGAATCGCGCACCATTTTATTTAAAGGATTACTTTTTAATTCGACGAAATTTCCCTCTCTCATAGTTTGTTTCATACGATCGTCATATTCTATTTTATCTAGTATTACCATTGGGTTTCCCTTATCCGCTTTTAGGTAATACACGTCTTTTTCCTTCAACGACTTCAATGTATAAATCTCCTCTTCATTGTTTTTAATATTATTTGTCCCTGTTATATATATATATATATATATATATATATATATATATATATATATATATATATATATATATATATATATATATATATATATATATATATATATATATATATATATATATATATATATATATATATATATATATATATATATATATATATATATGGGTCCCTTCCCATATTAATGGACCCCATTTAATTGAAATATTTTAGAGCTTCATCAGTTATTTTTAGTGGCCCTAGAACCTATTATGATCCAAAGTTGATTTATTTGGACATCTGGCAGTTTTCAGTTTTGTTTTAGCGGCTGTGACAACACGTTTATCGGTTGTTATGTTTGGGTGTTCGTCTTCCAGGTTATGCATGCGAGTGTGAAAATTTAGAATTTGAATATTTGTGAGAGAAAACGTGTTTCAAACGAGAATACTGGTGATAAAGGATAATTCGTGGGTAAGAAATCGAATTTAATAATTCATGTTTTTCTAAATATTTTGTTTACAGTAGAGGTACGGACCTATCACCTAACGGAACCAGATAACAAAAAGAGAAGGTGTATCACGAAGTTCTGTTAAGTACATAAAGAAAAAATTGGATACGAATGCTAATGATTGCGATAACCGAAAGGGAGTATGTGGGCGGTCCCGTGTCACCACAGCCAGAACAGATCAAAAAATCCGTAATATTTGTATTCAAAATCGAAAGGAACCTGTAAGGCTTTATTAGCTCAGATAATACAGGATGTTGGCATCAAAATCTCCCAAAGAATCGTACAAAGATTGGTAGATTTTAGTCTGTTGGCAAGAAGGCCTCTAAAGAAGCCCAAACTCACGGAAGCCTGGCGGAAGAAAAGGCTGGCATGGGCACACAAGTACAAAAGACTCATTGTTGAAGACTGCAAGAAGGTATTTTTGGTTCTAGGAATATTAAAAATGCTTATTGCAAATATTTCAATTAACTTCATTGGTTTATTTAGGGCGTGCTTTTCAGATTGACTCACTTCCAAGTGATTACTGAGAAGCTAACATTTGTACGCATGCGTCAAGGTAAGAAATAACAGGCTGACTATATCGTGCCTACAGTCAATATGTACAAACGATAAAGCTGCAAAATAAAAACACACAATTATTTAGATTTAGATAAAGTGACAAAAGGCATGTAAAAAAAACTGAATTTTCTCGATTAATATGGCATGGGCCTGGTAAATAAAACAAAAGATTTTTTTATATTTCAATAATTTTTTTACCGTCACATGCAGCTTAAAAAGAAAAAAAAAACTTAAGCAAAGTCAATTAATAAAAAAAAGTAAAGTTTAAAGTAAAGTCGGTGTATGTAAAGTCGACACTGTATGATGAGAGTATTCGTTCCGATAACTTGACCTTATTTTGTAATAGATAATTTCCCATAAATAGTACATTGCATGTATAGTATACATATATCTCTTTGCAGTTTCGAAGAAAACATTATTTCTGGATTAACAAAACTATGTCGATTTGATGGTTGATGGTCTCTTGCATTTTTAGGTTCTCACAATTTTATATATTCAATTAAAGTTTTTTTATGATATTGATGTCTTTTACGGTAGCGTACGCAGACCACATAGTCTTGCTGACAAACCGAAAGTTCCTACAAACGGTCAGTGACGTCATGAGCTCAGCTTTGACAGATATATCAAGATTGGCAGAGGACACAGTAAAATGAAATATATCCAGCTTTTAAAGTCATAAGAATATGCATGCAAATAAAGAGTACAGATGTGCAGACATTTACTCCTGTCAAAATTATTTGAGAGAATCACCTACTCCTTACAAAATTCTGTTCTTATCCGGAGAGAATCACAGACTTCTGTCAAAAAGGTACCCCCAAATTTTTTCGAAGAGTAAAAATGTACCAAACAGTACCACCAATAAAAAAAATTCATGTGAAGCACATTACTGAGTTACTTGTGTGCGTAAGAAACTTTCAAACTGTCAATGTATTCTGATTTTTTATTGAGTGAAGTACATTTGACATTTGTAAGTGAACATGAGAAAAGTATACGTGTCTCTTCTCCACAAACTTTCTTCTTTACTTTGTTTGAAGCCGTTTATCTAGGAGAACGTAATCTTTGGTCTGTCCTTTATTTCTGGTTTGGTGATTCTACATCAAGGAAAAAATTAGGTATTTAATTTTTATTAAGCGCCATTAAGATTTTCAATAATCATCTTCATTTTGCGACGTCATTCTACGGAAAAGGACAGTGGTGAGATCAATTCTTAAAATTGACATGTCAAAATAAATGGAATCGACCTATAAACATCGATCTTTTTAGGGCGATTAATCGATCTTCAAAATTCGGAAAAAAAATTATAGATCGATCCGTACTGAATCGATTTTCTCAGTTCGATCCAGGAATCAGAACCTCCCATCGGTGTGTCAATATAGAAAGAAAACATAACAACGTTCCCATGTGCCGAAAAAAGCCGAAGCCGCATGCAAGCAAACTAGCTTCAATGAGTGGTTTAATATTTGTAGCTGTTTTAATTTTTGTAATAATAGGTTTAGTACATCCGTTTTAATACGACGGCACCTGTTCGATTCAGTGCGTAACTAAATAAGCAATACACACTAACACAGAATAAGATTTAATATAATTACTTTATTAAATCTTATTCTGTGTAAGTGTATTTTACTAATTTAGGTTAGTTACGCACTGAATCGAACAGGTGCCGTCGTATTAATGTAATGTAAATGTAACTTTTATTGTTTTATTCAATTGTATAGAGTATCACATAAATCATCAGTTATACAATAACTGTAATAACTTACCTTTAGAATCTCTTTTATAAACCAATATTTTTTTGCTTTCTTAAGTGGAAAAATGTCACGACTCGTATAATCAAAATAAACGGTCGCCGGAAAGTGTAATCTTTGTGGCGTAGGCTATAGAGATAGGTATTGCTAACAACAAAATAAGAGCACACTCGATCAGTAACTTTTCCTAAAACAGACACTGTCCGTTTCACGACGCGTCAAAACGTGATTTTATTGGTACAGTTTGTCACGAATTTGTCAATTGTACCTTCAGCTACAATTTTGCTGAAGACAGTAATCCGCTATCACCAATGGTTTACGAATTATTAGCTAAAAAACGATAATATCAATGTTACAAAAATCCACTCTATCGCATAAACTACACAGGTCGATCAAATAAAAACGCCAGCCAACTTTGCAAAACCCAGCGAGGTTTTTGCTTGGTTTGGGTAGTACTTTCAGCCCATACAAACCGTGTTTTGGTGGGGTTTTGAGTGTTGCGCTGTGCTGTCTATTAATTTATTTAATTTTATTTATTTATTTATAGTTGTCGCCACTAAAGATCAGAAACTTTATTTCAAGACGCTTTGCTTGAAATGTCAATGCTTTTCCCCTTCTAAAACAGTGAAAGATATTGTTAAATAACTACGATCCTATGATTCAGTCAGTCTTAATAATATCCCAAGTAAGTTTATTCCGGAAAACTTTGTTTTGTCAAAGAATTTTCTGCGGAAAATGAGTTATTTCTGTTGAAACAATATCAAAACTTCCTAGTACGTAAATCTATTTCTTTGGAAATTAACGCAGGTCCACATATCCCTTGGGAAATCATTTCTTACTTTTATCCTTTATTTCGTATATTGGGTCACTTTATTACGCATTCCAAGGCCGATATTATGAAAATATTTTCTTTCCTTTGTTATTATGAATGTGCCATATTCTAGGAATTTTCGGTTCTTTCTTTGTCTTCGCATTTCCATGAAAACTTTTTGCATCTGAATCTTTATAATACCTTTATTGATTCCAGAGACAAATACCTGCCTGTTTTAATTTGTAACTTCTATGACCAAGGAATGTTCAATTATATTCTCTCTAATATTTAGCAGGAGCCAACAATACCTTACAAAATTTTTGATAATCTGAAATCAATAGGGATTAATAAAAGCCGCTGATTTCGTACCATTGAAATTAATGATAAATTATTGCAAACCTGGGAATACAATATAAGTCAGTAAAATTCAATTTAGTTCTTTTCCTTGCTTCTTAGAAAGAACTTGGGTCTTTATAAAATTGGCGCAACACTTACTATCTCCATGAGAGCAAAGTTTCAGTTTAAGACATGGGAGGTATAATCTTTGTTCAATTAAGTTTTAATTGAAAATTTATTAAAACCCACCTCATGGTTCGACAATAATTAGATCAATCTGTAAATTCATGATGTAGGACAAACCCCTTGATAATTGGAATCGGATCAATAATTCGCGAACTCTCTAATAAGGTGAGAGGCGTAGTTCCAATAATCACAAACAATTTTCTTTAATTTCTTTAATTCAGATTAAGTATTTGCTAAAATAAACACAATAAGCAAATCGTATAGGTAACAAGGACAAAAACAAACAAACTCGGTTTTTAACCGACTTCCCAAAAACAAAGAGGTATTAAGTTCGACGTGTATTTTTTTTTAATTTTTTTTATGTCTGACCGGGCATAACTTCGTAACGCGTCGACCGATTTTGATGATCCTTTTTTGTTGGGTAGAGTATGTTCACCGATTGGTAACATGTCAAAAAAAACCTAATCTTGTAACGCGTGGTTCGAATTCGATGGTACTTTTTCTGTTGAATGGAGTGTGATCCCCCATTTCTAATTGGAGAATAATTTTGTGCTAGGGTGAGGGGTGGGGGAAAGGAGTAGTGTAACTTCGTAACGCGTGGTCTGATTTGGATAATTCTTTTTCTGTTGGGTAGAGTATGCTTCCTGGTTGATACCACGAGAAAAAAATGTTGATGGGATGGGGGAAGGGCCCCCCCCCTAACCTAACTTCGTAACGCGTGGACCGATTTCGATGATTCCTTTTCTATTCGGTAGAGTATGTTCCTTGATTGATACCATGAAAAAAAATTTTTCGTGGAATGGAGGTGGGGTAGGGGGTTAAACCTAACTTTTTAACGCATGGACCGATTTGGATGGTTCTTTCTTCGGTGTATAGAGTAGAAGACACTAAAAACTGACAAATAAAATAATTTAAAAAAAAAGATGAACCGACTTCACTAAAAGCGCTGAAAAGCATAAAATAATTTTTAATTTCATATCTATTACGACATTTTGAAGTCGGAGCAAATTAAACAAATAAAACAAATACAGAGCCACAATTGAAGATAATACATAATACTAACTGAACGTTTTAGCTCAGGGGATCATAAGAAAGGACGATTAAGTGCTTTTGTTGTAGTTGATTGGTTTGTTTGATTTGGACGGACTTCAAAATTTCTTAAAACATATAAAATGAAAAATTATTTTATGCTCTTTACCGCTTTTTGTGAAGTCGGTTCAACTTTTTTTTTTAAAACTATTTTTGTTATTAAAATTCAAAGCTTGCTGATTTTGCAATCTGCAAGATATCTGATTTGAATCTGTAAGAGATGTGAAGTCATCCATTTTATACAGTTTTCATTTTATTTTTTTATTTCTTTCTTTATTTTTTGAATTTTTAGTTCTCAATATCGGTTGTATGATATTATAAATATGTACATCAACATCGATGTTTAATCTCTCAACACCGATGTTTCGTGAACATCGATGAATGTTTAAGACGACCTACTCCTTGGTCGTATGTACATACAAAATGCAGTTTGAACGGATTGTTTTGTGGAGATAGAATTAGTTAAAAGTGAATCTCATGAATGCCGTCCTAAGAAATTTCCAGATGAGAATTCTATCGAAGTTCTTCAATATAAAGAAGAAATTTTCTTACATCATAGATAAATTGTTTCGATATTCATCAAATAAAAGTTTAAAGGACAATGCAGTGTTTAGGATTTATCATGTACTTCGGTTAACATTTCTTAAGCTGACATGTAGTAAAAAAAAAGAAAATTTTGGATCGTTTTTCTTATATTTGAACGGCAGGATTTTCAAAGGATTGTTTGCTGAAACTATTGTAATATACAAGGTGTAAAATAATACCAGTTACACCTAATTTTTTAAATTAAATCAATATATTTCATCGCAACAAGGAAACAAGTTTATAACATACTTAACTAGGCACATTTCATATTATTATATTTAAAATTTTCTATTTGATTCACTCTCCTCTCTGCCTTCATAAATGCTTAAGACTAAATATGTTAATGTTGAGATATTTTAAATTGCCCAGTTTCTGAAGCATGTGTACCCATTTTCAAAAATCTAAGGGATGGTAAAGAATTCTACATCTGTACATAACGCCCTACATGTTGAAGACTGGTGTAGTGACAGTTTGCCTAATTTTGTTTTATTGGAAGGACGACTGGATTCTTCAGAGGATCTTAATCGCAGATTTTTGCTGATGGAAAAACATGCTCATGAAACGAGGGAATTTAAAAAATGTTAACATTAAGTTAAGTTATAGGATGAAATACCTAAAGATGACACCCATACCAACGGTATCGATTTGAACCGATATCTTGAAGCTGTTATTAAGGAGAAAGGAGGGCGAATCGAATAGAAATCTTAAATATAACAATATTAAATAATATAAAATTTACCTAGTTATGTAATAAAGTTTGTTTTTGTAGCAATGAAATACATTGGTTTAATTTTAAAAATTAGATACGACAGTTATTAGTTTACATACACCGTACATAAACTTTAGACGCGACCATATACTTTCAACAGCTGTAAAGATTTCGAAACGGTGTCCATACTTTACTTAGTGCTCTCCTCAATCGGTTTTTTTTTCATCCAGACAATGCTAAACCTCACATAGCATACACACGTCAACGGAAATTAACAAAGCTTCCTGATATATTTTACAACCCATTAAGAAAAACTCAAGCAGCCGTAGTTCTCTTTAACTTTAATTTGTTATACACGATGCACATTTATTCGTATAAGCCAAGCGGATTACAATTTAATTATTGCACTATTTTCAGTCTAGCTATCATAAATCTGATTACATTACAAACGCTCCAGATTATTATACATCAACTTCTAAACTTCTCCAGGAATGCTAAGACGTACTTGCTGTGCTTATCTCATTAAATTATTCCACAAGGCTTGCGGCGTGAAAACTAAATGTACGAAGTTCATTACTTTATTACCTAATTTAGCTTTTGTTCGCAATTAAGAATATAATCACTGTTCTTTAACAGGATTAATTGTTTTACAATAAGATTAGATTTATTTAATTAAGATAAGAGGAATGCTCTTATAATTTATTAAGGAATTAATCGGACTTTACTTTGAGTACTCTGTATGCTGCAAATTCATGGCAAGTTTCTTAACACCTGTAATATAGTTAATGATGTAGAAAACTATTCTTGGAGGCATTGGTATCATTGATATATGGCAGTGTCTATTTACCACCCTCAAATTGCCGTGCACTTTCAGTGTACAAGTATACGGAGGTACACTGAAATACTCGGAAAGTACACGGAAATACACGGAAAGTACACAGAAATACACGGAAAGTACACAGAAAATAGACGAAAAGTACATGGATTAAATTCAAAATCTTTCTTTTCTAAAATTCATAAATTGTATAATGAGTGAACGATTATTAGTTATTACATGTTACCATCGAAAATGTGTTGAACGTTTTTGAGTCATCTTCATCTACTACTCGTACTTCGTCTTGCATACTAATTTCATCAAGATTTTTCGGTTCTTATAATTCTACTTGTACTTTCCGTGTACTTCTGTGTACTTTACCTGTACTTTCTGTGTACTTCTGTGTACTTTCTGTGTACTTTCCGTGTATTTCTGTGTACTTTACGTGTATTTCCGTGTACTTCCGTGTACTTTCTGTGTACACGGCAATTTGAGGGTCGTAAATAGACACAACCTTTATATATTTATTCACATGAATGAAATTCTATTCTATCAGGAACTATATTTGTTTAATTATTCTCTAATAATTCTCAAGTTACCCACGCGGTTGTAAAGTGTTATTTAAATCACATCAACAGTGTTGGATAATCCCCACTTTAATGTTTACGGCCCTCTTGTGAGGAAGTTTTTAAACAGTGTGCACTTAAGGTTTAAGAATACTTAAAACACTTAAAAAAATTCTTCAGATTGTCAGCAAATTCTTCCTATTCCAATGAACGTTAAAATGTCCTACAAATGTTGCGTCATCTTAAAAAAAATTCCGGGGATTTGTATTGTGGGTGGGCGAATGAACAACTTCTGCCACTTGAGCGAAATTCAAAGATAAAATGTGAAAAGAAATTTGTCGGGCCATTGATGGGCTATATAACGGCAGATTGGTATATCCAGATTTTGTTTGAACTTTTAGATTACTTGAATTGAACTGAGAAGATGCTTCCGATTACCCTGAAAAGGATTTGACAAAAAAGTCTTTTCAGCCTTCGAATTTAGGGAAGAAAGTCTCTCCAATTAGATTAAATGATTTTTTTGCGAAATTTATTACAAGGAGGAATAATTTTCTCTCTTTAATATCTTCTATTTAGGAAAACATGATTTTCTGACTTTGAAATTTAGATAATTTTATGATATTAGCTTCTTCGAAGCAAACGAAATTGATAAAAGGCACAATTTTATGAAACAAAAAAAAATTTACATGTGGAACAAATTTTGATTTAAATTCCTTGTTGCAAATTAAAACGAAAAGAGTTTGTTTAATTCAAGATTTACTTTTAGCAACTCAAATTACTTTTCTTTTAGGATGGATAGGACAGGCTCTCGAGGTGGTGGTGTGGCCCTAGTCATAAATAAAAAATTTAATGTTACACAATTATCAAGTATCAGAACACAAATCATTGAAACCATAGGAGTCGAGCTTAAACTTGATAATAATTCGGTAAAAATTGTTTGCGCTTATTTTCCGGGAGGCAGATCAAATCCAAGGAACAAAAATTTGTTTAGAACTGACTTAACAAAATTAATTCGCCTTCAATGTAACTTTATAATAGGTGGGGATTTTAATTGCAGACACCAGTCCTGGGGTTGTCTCCGAGCAAACTGCTGGGGTAAAATTTTACATGAATTAAACTTAAATTACCCTTTCACACTTCTATATCCACTGGATCCTACTTACATTCCCAGATATGCTAGAGGAAATCCGTCTACTCTTGACGTCTTTCTTACAAATTCACCTGACCTACCTACCTACCTCGGACCATCTACCCGTTATTATCAATCTACACGAAAACCCACCTACAAATAATCATACACATTTAAATGTTAAACACACAAATTGGACATACTATCATGCCCTGTTAAAACATAAATTACCCAATCTAACAACGTTGTCACTTTCAGACATACAACATCGCACTGATATAGACAATATGGTTTCAACGCTTACTAATGCCATCACTGATTGTGTCGAGGCTTCTACTCCACGTCACTATTCCCGAACGAGGCAGGAAAAATTACCACAATATACATATACTGGACCTAATCTCGAGAAGAAACACCGCTCGGAGAAATTGGATCCGCTACAGGCTACCGGCTTTTAAAGCGGATCTAGCTACTATCAATCGGCACATGAAATACGAAATTACTAAGCTAAGAAATCGTAAATGGAGCTCACTCCTTCACAGTATGGATAAGTGTTGCAAGCCATTCTGGAATAATAAAAATAATCAAGAACAAACGTAAGTCAATTCCGATTCTTAAAGACCAAGATAACTTATACACTACCAGTAGCGACAAAGCCGAACTCCTTTCTTGTAAATTTGCGAACAATTCTACTATCTCCGAAAATCTTAGTGACTCTCCTACTATAAATTTAGTTGAATCATCCGTGAGTCAGTTAGACCACTCGCAAATGGCGATCGATCCCGCCTGTTTTTGCCGACCTAAAGATATTAAATCGATTATAAGGAACTCCCGCACAAAAAAAGCTTCTGGACTCGATGGTATATCCAACATTTGTATAAAGAACCTCCCCCGTGCTGGTATAGTTTACCTTTTTTTAACTTTTATAATAAATGCGTGCCTTAAGCTGCAGTACTTTCCATCAACATGGAAAGTAGCAAAAGTTATTCCGCTGCTAAAGCCTAGTAAACCTTCTGATGATCCAGCAAATTATCGCTCCATAAATCTATTAAGTAACTTGTCAAAAATTCTAGAGAAGGTGATCAAAAACAAAATCGTTAATTTTATTGAGGAAAATAATTTACTACCAAATCATCAATTTGGATTTCGTATCGGGCATAATACACTTCATCCACTTGTGAGGATTTCGCAACATGTGAAAAACAATTTCACCACAAAGAAATCTACTGGACTCATACTACTTGATGTCCAATCAGCTTTTGATTCTGTATGGCACAACGCCTTGATTTATAAATTGATACGGTTCGGTTTTCCCCTACCCCTTGTAGCCCTTATCCGTGATTTCCTGCGAAACCGATGGTTCAAGGTATACCTTGGAACTATACATTCCAGCGATAAACTTATTACTGCTGGTGCCCCCCCCCAGGGTTCCGTTTTAGGACCAATACTATACAACCTATATACAGCGGACCTTCCAAACATTCCTAATTGCCTTTCATCAGTATTCGCCGACGATACTGCCATATTTAGTTCTGATGTTGATGCTCATCAAGTCTGCTCCAATCTGCAGCATGGCCTCGATATGCTATCGGATTACTTTTGTAAGTGGAAGATTAAGATAAACGCCAGAAAAACCTAAACAATTTTTTTCACGCGCAGAAGAAAAGCGGCATACTTACCTAGTTCAAACCTTACTTTAAACAGCAATGATGTCCTATGGACTGACTAGGTTAAATATCAAGGAATTACTCTAGATAAATCGCTTATTCTAAACACATAACATCAGTTCTAAACAAAACTAGTATTCTAATAAAAACAATGTACCCATTCATAAACAGAAGGTCGACGCTGAACCTGGAAAACAAGCTTATTATATATAAAGTAATATTCCAATCTGTTATTTTCTATGGAGCTCCCATCTGGTTTCAATGTGCTAGAACCCATATTAATAAGCTTCAAAGGATGCAAAACAAAATCCTAAAAATGATTTTCAACTTGCCTTGGCATTTCTCCACCTCGGAACTACAGTATATAGCGCATCTTGATCTTGTAAACGATACAATTAATACCATAGCTGATAAATTCTTTCAGAGGTGTCAAAACTCAAACAATCCATTGATTCGGCAAATTTTGCCTAGTTAGTCTGTAAGTTAGGTTAGACAGGATAGGCTCGTAATAGGTAGGTTAAATTTTTTAAGAATACTCACTGGGTTTTGTATATTTTTTCCCAAACAACATTAATTAAATTATCTGTTACTTTCAGTAAAACTAAATTAAGTAATTTTATAGTTGAATGCAATAAATAAATAAAATAAAATAAATAAAAATTCAAGATTTATTCAACTACGAAATTACAATTTTGAAATGTGATGCGATTTTGTTTCAAAAGAGATAAGTTACATCTTCCTCGTAATTACATAACTACGTAACTATGCGCAACTGCAAAATAGAGAAGATTTTTGCCCGTGTAAAGATAAACAACATCTAACGATATATGGTAAATTCTTAATTAAGTTATGCCCTAAAAATATGACAGTGCGGCCATTTCACCACCAAGCCTTTCATTAGGATATTTACAAAGAAAGTGAATAATGGTTTCTTTTTCACGTCGTTGCAGCCCGGGAAACCAATGCAAGGTTACGGTAAGCCGACTATCCAAGGATCAAGTAACGCTCGGCTCCTGCACCACTCTTAAATATATGGTAACCGAGTGAAATGCCCTAATGGTAGCTTGACCATCTGTAAAGATAGTGATGTTCTGTTTCGGTGAGTGAATAGACAGAAGCAGTCAACACGCTCTATGCGTTCGGCAGACGATAACACTTCGTTATATTCAGTGCCTCAGAGAACACTCCTAAACCACCAACTTGTTCCATCGTAGGACCACACGTGAATAGTATGGTATCGAAGTCGTTGGCCGGTTCCGTCATTCTCCACTCCTTCCTAGTTGACAATCAATCCTTTATTCAAATTTCTAATAGACGAAATGTAGTCAGTTGAGGTATCTCTAGGTGTTAAGCTGAGGATGTTGCTGTACTTAGAATCCCTGAGCCAGACTGCACTACATGATGCCTGGAATTTAATCTGGCGATAAGAGGGTAGCATATGTAGAAGCTCATTGAGAGCTTCGGTTGGAGTAAAGCGCAGGGCAGCAATAGTGCCGATGCACGCAGTTCTCTGCACTCTACTTAGCTTGCCCTGATTATACGTATGCCTTACTGATCGTAGGCCACCAAACCAGTGCACCGAAGGTGAGAATTGGACGCAACACAGCTGTGTTTAATCATAGAGTCATCTTAGGTTGCAATCCCCATGTTTTTCCAAAGGTACATCTGGAGGCATACAGAGCTAATCATTCCCCTTTTTCCCGCTCCTCTCTGTTTAGGTTCCAGTTCAGTTTGGGATTCAGGATTAAACCCAAATATATTGCACTGGAGGAAATGGAGAGTGAAGTATCAAAAATATCAAAAAATCGCCATATGATGTATTTTGGTGTACGGATTTCATAATTTTATTAAGAAAACTTTTAAAGAAATTCTAGCAATATAGTGGTATCGTTAAGAAGTTGAGGAAATTCTTTGGACAAAACCCGCCGCAACTAAAAATAACTGAAACAAATTTCGCGAAACTTTCTTCACGACAGTAAGCAAAGTTGTGTAACTATAAATTGTTATTAATGGGATAATATCTTAAGCGCACGCTGTTACTTAGTCTATTTTTTGCTCCCGTGGGTTTTCAAGATTTACTATATTGGTCGAAATTTATTATCTCCCCCATTGAGAAAATTTCGAAAGAAAACAATTTTCCATTTGTTCACATTGTTGGATCGACCTTAAATCTGTCAAAAGTGCAGAATTCCGTAAGCACATTACTTTTCAAAAGTCCCGACGGCGCCCATACTTTAGGCTATCAACTAACTAAAATTAATTTTTGGACATGAAATTCAATCTCGTTTTGTTGTTAGCTGGGAATTTGCGTCAAAACCCGGGTCTTTCTATTACAAGACAGTAAACGTTAGGGCCATTTATATAATTATCTCCCCTTGAGGAAATTTATATCAGTTGTTTCCGCTGAATGGGTAAAACCACATGTCGTTTGTAGATATATAAATACATTAAATGTATTCATTTCCCTGAAAGAAGGGTACCTTGCCAACTGATTTCTTTTCCTGTTGTGGTGAATATATTTCACTCGTTTTGCCATTATTTTTGGCCTATCTTATCCCCAAAGATAACGAGCAAAGACCTTTTCTAAAAATATTTTCGGAAATATTATTTTATCACCCATTTTAGATGAAAGCAAAACTCGTGCAAATTTTAATAAACACGAAGAAAGTTCATAGACCCTCTCTGGGTAGCTTTTGTGTCCCAGCAAATTTCTTAGATGAACTTAATTCTTGTCAAGAAAGGGTGACGAAAAATATTTTCATTCCATTATAGGATTCATTGTTAAGGCTTGTGAAAAGCACAACACGAGGCAATATTTGAAAGGAAGGAAGTTGCAAAGTTTCCCATAGGCTACTGGTGAGTTAGTTTTCTCTTTGGTGTCATGTAGATTTAGGATAACGTTTTAGGTTAAGATTAATGTCAACAAACATTAGGAGATCTTTGGGACAGAGCACACCTGCAAAAAGTTTTTTGGTAATTTAAGTCAGACTAAGTTACAGCGACGGTTTTGGTTTAAGATAGAGTTATAAAGAAACTTAATCTTTGAACTATGGTTGGTGTGTTTCGTTAATAGTAAATATGCGTACACGTTACCGTTTTGGTACGTTAAGTTTAAGTACATTAACAGTACACATTAAAGAACACGTGTAGGAAAATGATAAGACAATTTCACAGTCCGCGAGATCTTAAAATTTCAAGTTCTTATTATTTCCTTTTGACCCTTTATTGACTGCTGCTTAAATTACATCTTAAATATTGGTTTTAAATAAATTTTCAATATATTAGTAAGCAATCTTAAGGCTAAAAACCCACCCATATAACGTCGACCAAAAATAGCCCTCAAGAAGATTGTAAAGCCTTCAGATTGAACCTTAGTTTTTTCATTAGTCCTATGGTGATTTTGGGGGCTTTCTATGCTGTACATATAATCCGGTAATTAAAACATCATCATTTTAAAACTGATGTAAATGAGCAACTTGTGATAGAAACAGTGATAGAGAATGATCTGTAAAGTCTTATAATGGGCTTTTCTTGTGAAATGTCAAAGAAAGGGGTTGCCGTGAGCGCTGGAGTTGTTCAAGGTTTTAGTGATTGAAAAGAACCAGTTACAAAATAAAATTAATTTCGTTATTCAGTTTTTTTTCTCGTTTTCTTTTGTGCATCTATTGTTTCTTATAAATAGCTATTTAATTTTACTTGCTACGGCTATTGGGATTACAAGTACGTGGGGACGGAACCAGTTGACCCTTTAAAGAGATATACGGAGAGACTCGGTTCGATACGGATGTTTTTGCTTACTTTCTTTGATATTGTTGCTACTTTAATGCGGTTTTCTCCCTTGATTTGACTGTATACGTAACTTTGTAATTAGATATGTATTACCGTAACGGTACTCGGAAAGGAATAGACTGATGCCACAGAAAGTCTGAAAGAATAACGGATGACCAACAGGTTGACAACGCAGGAGGTCTATAGGATATAGATAGGAATAGACTGACAGCGCAGAAGTCTATAGAAATGGAGGACCAACAGGTTGACACCACAGAAGGTCGGTATTAACGGGATAGACTAACAAGCTGATGCCAAAGACAGTTTTCACGTAGGTACGACTACTAGAGCCAATTATAAGCCGACAATAGGTTTATATTTCCAAAAGGATCTTAGTTTTTAGCTTACTATACCAGTGCTGGCAGAACTTAATTTAGCCACTTTTGATCGAATTCTCCTTTATGGGGCTCACTTTTATAATTGGCAGTGTCTATTTACCACTGTGAGCTGTACTTCATTGACTCTATAGTAAAAAATCATACAAAAAAAACGGTGAAGAGGTGTGTGATCCCAGCAGCAGCAGAGAAAACATCGATTCAAGAGAAGCAGCATCCAAACACTTACCGGCTTTGTGTGACTTCAGTTTTTCATTCTACCGTTGCTACTTTTTGGTGGGAAGTCCCAGAAGAAGTGATTCAGACACAGAAGTACATACAGACATCTGGACTATTGCTGGAAAAGTGTGATAAAAATCAATACATTTAACATTTTTCTTCAAAGCCAACGTATCCAACGTGGAAAGAGCCATTTCCTAAGCAACTAAAAAGTGTGAGGACTTGGATATTTCAATTGAAAGAAGAGGAAGGAGGAGATTTCGAAAACGTATGCCAGGAGAAGAAGCTAGAGATGCTGGACTAACATTGGCAGAAGATCTGCAGAATACCAATGTTAGAGTATCTTGATAGACTTTACGAAGAACTAGACCATCGTTACATAGCAATGGATGACATCCTTATAACATTTGGTGTTGTGCAGCCTAAACTTCTGCTTACGTCAACAGAAATCACAAATCTGATAAAAATCTATGATGAATTTTCTGGAGAGGACATTATTTTGGAGATTTTATGGCTGCGGCGCCACTTGGAAGTCGCCAGCATGTCTTCGCAAATGGCGGTCCAGTAGACTACCTTGGATCTTCTGAGATTCATTGTAAAATGGGGCTATTCTGAGTCTGTTCCGAGCTTACTGCTGTGTCTAAAATTTTTCTTAAGTATTTGCGTTTCGGTGGCTTTATGTGAAAGAAGGTTTTCAAAATTAAAGTTAATAAAATCGTACTTAAGATCGACAATAAGCCAAGGGCGACTAACCAATCTTTCCATTTTGTCCATTAAAAATGGACCCACAGTAAACTTTGATAATGTAATTGAAGAATGAATATTTTATTAAAATAAAGTCGTGTAGGCACGTTACGTATTTAAAGAGGGGGGGGGGGGGGTTGCTCATTAGGAAACCACCCCGGGTGCCAACCCATGTTGTACCAAATACCGGAAGCCTAGCTTAGCTCGGTAGTTTACTAGATGGGAGAGTTGGATAGGTAAACTGGGATGACCTGTTATATTTTAATGAATTGAGTGCATGCGCAAATATTGTTGTGATAAGAGAAAAAATTGTCAAAGCAACTAATAAATGTGTCAAGTTTGTGTGCGTAATCGATTATTCTCTCATGCTGCTCCCCGGAACTTGCATATAAATCATCAGCCTCCTGGTCAAGAGCTGGCCTTAAAATAAACAACTAGAAGAAGAATTGTAGTCTAGTGCTGCCACATGGATTTTTTTTTGTAGCCCAAATTGTAGCAAACGAAAAACAAACTGAAACATTGTACTAAGTAATAAAATGTCATATGTGTACGTACATATCGTCTGCATATTCCCAATTCTCATCGGTACTGTATTTGTCAACTTAAATGTTAAATTTTAGATATTTTATTGCACTTCTCGACAACGTCAAAAATTAGTTTCTTCCTTTTATATCTGCAGAGTAGATATGAAGTAACACTACATATAAGGATACACCCCGTAATTAGTTTTTTTTTATTTTTATTAAAAACAAACGGAACTTTTCTTAACAAGTAACATAAAAAAATATAGCCTGCATTAAGATAACAAACCTGATCATAGGAAACGGAGTTGGATCAATTCGTTGAGCCGCACGACCACCATGCCATAGCGCCCGGGTTTGAGACCAGATCTAAGAAATTAAAATAATCCACTCTGTATCTGGGCTGTTGACCAGCTCGCAGCAATGCAAAAATAAGACTCAAGTTTCCTCACTCCCCTTACCCTAATTCCCTTCCGGCCAAAACCATGCTAACGCATCAAAGGGTTGTCGTCTAGGACTTGCCCACATCGTATAAAAAAAAATTTCAGAAAAAATGAAACATAAATACATTCATGTTAAAATAAAATATAAAAAGCAGAAATGTATTTTTTTAGTATTAATTTTATTTTTATTGATTTTTAGAAGATTACACGAAAACGTGTTCAAAACTTAGGCAACTAAGTACCCTTATGATTCTTTGGAATCAATTCCTTTGCAGCCATGATGCATTCAATTATTTCGATTTTGAATGAATTTATTCTTTACATTATTAAAATCAGAAAACTGCCTTTCTGGGACAGCACTGCTATGTGGTAAAATAAGAAGCTTTTTTACAAAATTAGCAATTTTTTTGTAAAATGGATTACCGAGACCATTTAGACTCAAAATCAACGAGATTGTCTTTTTTTTAAATATTTTCTCATCATTTCTTAAAAGCCTCCATTAAAAATGTAATTCTCTTCAGTCCTTTATGTAAACAAGATTTAGAAATACGTTCAGAACGGGCAAAAAATGATTAGTTGCACAATTTTTAAAGTGTTTGCTTCAATGTGTTTTAAATAATCATATTTGACGAAAGTGATTAGAATGCTTCTGAAATAAGTTTGAATTGAATGCACGAACTTGTGAATTCTGACCACATTCGATTTAAACGTAAGATTCATCTTGTTGACAATATCTAGTATGCAAGAGAGAAAAAGTAAATAAAGTTTTGTTTTATCACTCATTGCATCTTTCCGAGTTGCATCGATCCGAGTGCTACCCCAAAACATTAAATATTAAAAGTCTCAGAGCATCCTACTGTTCAAGTAACCGATTTACTACAGATTGTAAAGAAAGCCACCTAGTTTGACTTCGATGTAATATTTTCTAAGGCTTAATCCTGCAATAGCTCTGAAATTCTTTCAAATCGCTTTGCAAATTATAAATTAGCTATTCTACTTTTACAAGCGTAAATTGCACATAGCCGTAAAGAATGGCAGATACAACCCATATAAAACATATTTATTCCAGTTAGCCGTTTTAATTTTGCTGAACTGAACCATTGAGTTCTCCTAAAAGGGGGGGGAGGGGGTGGGGTAAGGGTTTATACTTTCGAAAAATCGAATTTTTTTTGTCTTATCTTATTGTTAAACATTTCAAGAATATATTCTCAAAATTTTTAGTTGATCTGGGCAAAACTCTTGAAGTTATGGTCTATAGTTAGTCCCCTGTGTAATCGGAGAACGTTGGGGGGAGGATTTGATAATACTTTGACTAAATTTTAATGGTTTTTGATTTCAGATAATTTCCGACCGAGAATACAGAATATTGTTAAAAGTATGCTTAATAATGTACAAAAGGTTTCAATAAATTTGCTCAATCCATTCCTTCAAAAAAATTCACAAAAAAAGAGTTTTTTTTTTCGCTGCAGCAGTAGCATTATCTGTATTTGAAGAACATATAATTTCTACGTCAAATTTTTCAATGGAGTAAATTATCGGTCTTGTACTTCTTTTTCATCTCATTTAACCGTAGCATCGCTGCTACCAAAGCTCCAAAGCTTTTATCTATTATAATAGAAAAAAACAGTATTTTTCATGTAATATTATTACAATTAAATTATTAAAGTTTTAATATATCAATTTACAGGTAACACAATGGTGCTGACGACTGTGTACCCAATTCTTCATTTTTTACTGCTAATAGTTTAAAAAATTTATTTTCAAAATTAAACTTTCAGAAAAAAATTACATTTGTCAGTTCTCTATTTTATTTTATTTTTGGGTTTCAAATAGTGGCTTATGTGTTCTCTTTCAAAAAAAAACTTGAACAGCACAAAAATCTTTCACCTGCCATTTTAATAGAAAAAAAGATTAATAATTAAGGAGGCAGGTTGTACTATCCGCAGTTTCAACTTGATGTACAGCGTAGCTGTAAATATAAACTCGGAAGTAATTAGATAATGACGGCACAGTTGATGGTAAAAAGCAGAGAATAACTTTTTAAGTTTTACAAAACTGACAGATCAATTTAGCTGTATTTTATAAAAAATGTATCTAGTAGTTATTTAGTTAGTTAATCTTTAATCAATTATTAACTGGTGCCATAGACTGCCCCTCAATCCTGCAATCTTAACCCATCTATACCAATCCCCGTAACCTTAGGTCCACTCCCCTTTTCCGACTCGACCGCCATCGCACAAACTACGGTCAAAGCGAGCCAATTACCAGGATGTTACGAAAAGTCAACGACCTTTCCTCTTTTGACTTCCATCTGAGTAAATCATCCCTCCACAAAGCCTTATATTTTGACCCCGCCCATCTTGATCCTGATCGCATACCTTAATTCTTCTTCCTTTCGCCTTCTGCCAGTAATCAATGTATTTAGCTCATATTGTAGCTTATACTTTTTATTTATTTATTCTTAATTATCATTTATTATAGTCTGTATTTTGTATTTTTATTTTTCTTTTGTATTTTTTGTTGCAATAGCTTGTATTAAGCTTAAATAAATAAATTTAAAGTGGTGTACTCCATAGTGGCGGAGGCCCTATTTACACGCAACGTGTCGGTTTGATACTACAGAAACTCGTGACTCAATTATTCGGAAATAAAGTACGGTATGAGTCGAGATATGAGCGATCGAGAAAAGGTTATGAGACTCGCCCGATATCTTACCCTGGCCTGTGCCGGTCATTTGCACAGGAAGCAGATTGGATTGGATGAATCATGCAATTAGTCTCCTGATTCCTGCAGCCGCAAAAATGTGTATTTATAGGAATGCCTAGTCTTGCGGCGCATTCCTCTATTGCCGAAAGAAACGCGCATACCGCCGTTGCCATGGCGACGTCCCTTGTGGTCCGAGTTAGGAGTCTCTTGTTCTTTCTATGTTGCAACCCGGCCATTTATTCCTAGATTTTGCGAAAGCGGTTAGGTCACGCCATGAAGAGTTGATAGAAAGTGCGAGAAGATATTTCTCTTAACCGTCCGAAGAGAAATGTGCATCTATGTTGATACCTGCCTTTAGCTCTCACACGCCTTCACAATAGCCAGCACCTCTGGCTGAAAGACGCTGGCGTAGTCTGGAAGTCCGTATGACCTGGACATCTTCACCGATTCTAAGTACATTGCTGCGTCGACCCCGCAGTCCAGAAATATTTCCAAATCAGAGTTTTCCACCTCACCGTCCCTCCAAACTTTCCTGGTCTATAGGTAGAAGGTGAAGAATCATGTTTAAGGCGTCCTCGGGGCAGACCGGTTGACAGGCGTGGCTCCCACCCCTGTTGTTTTCTGTAATCTGCTGCGTTTTGATTTAATATATCCCTTACTTACTACAGGCCACCAAATAAGTTACCCATACCTGATTATAGCACGTACTACAGTTGTGTACATCCAAAGGAAAATCTTTGGATGAAGTCCCCATCTCTTGCCAAAGGTTCTTTTACAGGCATAATAGGCTAGTGCGGGTTCGAGACCAGGTCTCTCCGTGGGTTTTTATTAAGAAATTAAAATAATCCACTCCGTTTCTGGGCTGTTTTCTAGCTGGCAGCAATGCAAAAACAAGTTTAATCACTACCCTTACTCTAATTCCCTTCAGGCCAAACCCATGCTAACGCAAAATACAAGTATATTTTGTACTAGTAATTGTTGTTTACTTTTGTACATGAAAAAGTTGTCTTACTTCCTACTACCAAGAAAATCTAACAGCACAATAGGATTGAGACATCTATCAACGGTTCCTATAAACTCACACGCCACAGACCGATCACCACAAATTCAGGAACAATTCAAAGTTTTCGATCCACTAATTTAGAAGCACTAAAGGTTACGAATAAAGAATATGAACTCAAATTAACGTTAAGTTCTATGGTAACATATACGAATCTTACTGTTACCAGTTATGAGAAAATGCAAAAGAAGTTGAGAAACAAAAAATTGTATTGGAGGAAGGGGAAATCCCAACCGCTTAGGAGTTAGAGGGTGATTCATAAATTTCAGTTTTTCTTGGTATGGACATCACCCTTTTATTTTTCTCTTTTGATCTTCCTAACGCAGCGACATGAAAAAAACGCTAACAAATTACTAAGTAAATAACCTTTTTAAAGTCAACAATGTTGATCTAACTCATTCCATTGCAGGTACAGTCACAAATTGTCTTCCAAATTCATTTAATTAGTACCTCTCTTTTTAATTTTTATTAGATTGCCCATCTTATTATCTTTCCAAAAAGGTACAACATGTTTAGATAGAGAAGGGATTAGAGAAACCGCATCCTGAGAAATCCCTGACTGCCTAATGCAGGAAAAAAAGGGTCGAAATATTTTTCTTGGGCACAAAGTAATTAATTTTAATTATTGCTCCAAAAAAGTAATAAAACTGTTAGTGCAATTTATTTTTATACTCGATATTACCTTGTGTTAGCCAAAGTTTACACCCTAATATCGTATCATTTTATTACTAATACTTCATGGAAATTTTGCTATTAAATAGGGTCACTCAGCAAGAATATCGATCATGGTTGAAAAACAATTTCAAAACTAAGGGTGTTCTTAAGCTAAAATTATTAAAAATTGGTAGAATTTACTTTTGAGAAATACGCGGATATAATTTACATTTATTGAATAGTATACTGTACTGAAATATGAAAGAAGATTCCCTAATCAACGTGTATCCCAAAGAGGGGTTTCTTCGTGGATTTTCGGAAGGTTAAGATAAAGCGAAAGTATAGTTTCAAGCAGAACAGAATTGCGATCTGAAACATCGGAAGATTCTGCCGAAGTCGAGCAGCAAATAATCACCCTCGTCAGGCAAGACCATTAAACGAATCCCAGACCAAGGGCTACTGGAAGTAGATTCCGTGAGAAATTAAAATTTTTCGTTTTGGCTCTGGAATGCGACATTGAGAACTTGGCGTTTCTGGGCCGAATTCGGTGAACGGATGAATCGCAGCTCACAGAACTTTCATAACCTCCATACCTGGTAGGACACAACCCACCTTAAAAGGCTCGTTTTTATGCCGCAAATGCATAAAAGACAAATATATGCGGACATTTTGGGAAATACGCTGCTAAAACAATTAGAGGACATCCCTTTAGATAATCTTCGGGTAATGTTTTACCAAAACGATGGAGTCCCACTGCATACTGTCAACATTAAATAGAAAAGTCCCTGATTGCTGGATTGTACTGGGTACATCGATTACTTGGCCTGCTAGAGCTCCAGAAAAATTCCATTGAACTTTTTTTTATGGAAAACAATGAGGGGTGAAGTATATTCAAGGTGAGTTAATAAAGAGACGAATTTTTTAGTAGAATTTGGACAACAGCGACGAAAAAATGGAAAGGTTGGCTACATTAGAGGGAATTAGAAGGAGGTTATTGGTATGCATCAAAAGTTGTGGAAGAGATTTTGAACAGCATTTGTAACATAATAGCATTAATTCTTATAAGTTTCGAATTCAATAAAAGATCTGAATCACCCTGTATTCTCCCCGATGAAACGAAATTGCAGTTATTGAAATTATATTCAGTTCCATAAGAATATGTATAATGGAAAATTCCATTAGCAGTCAGTCTGCATCGTGATTTATATTTTGCTTTAAGCTAACCTGAGTTTATTCAATGCTTTAAATCAGTGATTGTAAATCTAGCACTGCTTAGTGTGCGGAATGCTTAAAAGCATTAGAAGCATTTCGTGCGATTTGTTTAATTTAAAACCTTAAATTGTTTGCAAATAGTTGTATATTTTAAGATATTGTATAATTTATTATAAAACTACATATAGGGACAATGTGTCACCAGAAAAAATCAAATCACAGGTAACCGCTGTGAAATGACAGTTAAGAATCATCCACCACTAAATAGCTGCCAAGTCAAGAAAACTATTGCCTCTCAGTAATCGAGTCAGTTAACACAAACCAGTCATTGCATTTTTGTCGTTCACAAAACCATAATGATAAGGAAGTAATCGTTAAGAGGTAATCTAAAAGTGACAAAAAGAAATTACAACAAATTTGCTAAGTAAAACACTAAAAAAAACATCGCTAAGTTTTAAGTAATAGGAATTCCCCACCACAGGTAAATGTTCTAAAGTCTAAATGCCCATCGTTTTTTAAAATTTTCTTCAGTTTCTACCGGGTAGAAACCTATATTTAAGTTCAGGAAGGCAGAGATTGCTTAAAGGTTGATCAGCCTACGATGCCTTACTTCTGAGGGTGAATAAGTAATGAGATTTAGTAATGATGATTAGATGTATTTATAATTTTTTATTTTTTTTATATATGATGGTGCCAAAGCTCAGGAGATGTCCTATGATGCTTAAGCACAGCCTTGGCAGAAAAGGATGAGGGAATGGGTAAGGCCATGGAAATAACGATAGAAGAGTGAGAGACAAGCGACATTCCGTCGATGCTCCAGAGAGTCGAGGCCCTCAGAGATTGAGGGATTGCCAATAAGTTTAATAGCTTTACGCTGGACTTTGTCTAACGCGGACAGTGCAGTGTGTCCGGCCCCTGCCCAAATATGGGAATTATATTCAAGTCTAGGCCTAATGTCGGACATGTAGATCAGCGCTAAGTCAGGTGGGATGAAATATTTCTTACATCTCTGTAGAAAACCCAAATATTTCATCGCACTTTTAGTGATTGCAAATATATGATCAGTCCAGCTAAGATTATAGGGAGGGCGAATTTGGTATACTCACTCCGTCGACTGAAATGGGTTGGCGGTGAACCGGGCGTTTTTTAAGGGACATTAAACAGCATTGAGTTTTGGATGCATTACACGTAACACGATTTGCTCTGCCCCAAGCAAAGGAAAAATCGATTTTTTTTTGTTGCATTATCGGATAGTATACACTGTAATAAACATTCTTTCAAATTTTCAAATCGAAATTCAAATTATTACGGTCGCTACAGCGTTTCTTGTAGAAAGGGAACGGAGTGGGGAACGGAGCGAGACATCTGCCTCGTTCGGCGCTCCGCTCGACCGTTATTCCTTTTGTTTATTTTTCTACCTGTGTGTGTATCTTTCTAAAGTGCTTACGTTCTATAAATTTCCAAAATAAACTGGCCAAGCATTTCAGTTCGTTTCCACTCTCAATGGAAGAGTTTTGAAGATATCTAGTTGCAATTTGGAGAGAACATTTTTAACATCATTCTTTATCGCGCTATGGAAGCTTTTTTTTTTTGAAATCTTCCTATTTTTTTTACGAAAAACTGTCGAAAAAGAGGGCCAAATTCGATACTTTTTGTTCAAACCGCCGCCATTTCTTCAAATTAAAAAAAAAAGACCCCCTCCATAGCGCGATAGCGACTTCCCTACAGATTAATAATCTTTCTGCAATTTTTGTTTCAGATCAAAATTGCGGCCGCAATCGTGGACATCGTACAGGATCTTTGTTTTTACGTGTCATTTCAACAATTTATTCAACTATTATACACCCAATAAATAAACATAAAAAAAATCATTTTGTATTCGTCATGAATGTATTTATTTATAAAAAAAACCGGACCGATTAGTTTATTTCAACATTAAAAAAAAAATCGCGAAAATCAGTGATTTTTCGGAGGGTCACACTGAGACGATCCCTTAATAAAAATAAAAAATGAGGTTTGTGAAAGAACTGAATCCTGAGGTACACCGGCATTTATTTCTTAGGAATCAGATGTAACTCCGTCAATTACGGATTGAACGGCCTGACAAAAAACTCTCTATCCATTTAACGAGGGTAGGGTGCAGACCAAATGTTTGAAGTTTGTCTGAAAGGGCTGCATGCCAGACTCTATCAAAAGCCTTTGAAATATCAAGAGCGACGATTTCGGACTCACCAAAATTATGAAGACAATGATTCCAACGTTCCGTAAGAGCCATTAGTAAGTCTCCGCTTGAGCGGCCAGTGAGGAAACCGTACTGGAAATCGTTGATAAAATGGTTATTTTCTAGATATTTCAACAACTGAGAGTTGATGAGTGATTCAGAAACTTTAGATATGATCGAGGTTAGTGCAATTGGTCTGTAGTTAGTGGGGTCGCATGCCTCTCCTTTTTTAAGTATCGGCTGGATATGAGCAAGTTTCCATACACTTGGAAACATTCCTGTTGAATATGACAGGTGAAAAAGTTTGCGCAGACGTTTAGCCAAAGCAGAGGCGCAGCTTTTTAAAACAAGGGGCGAGAAACCATCAGGTCCAGTAGCTTTGGACACGTCGAGTTTTGAAAGTACTCTAAAAACTTCCCGAGTGCGAAAGTGTAGCGTCTTTTGCCTACTATGGCTGCGATGAAGGAGGTAAGCGAATTAGCAGCAAAATTAGCAGCAAACAGGTTGGCCTTGTCCAATGAGTCAGTAGAAACATTCCCATTATAAATGAGTGGTGGTGTTGACGAACAGGTGAAATTGTTCTTTACGGTTTTTACTAGAGACCAGAAGCCCTTACTACCCTTTGGTGTAGAAAATACCTTCCGTCTGATGTTCTGGTCAAAATTGAACTTTACCCGACTAATTGCTGAATTGCAAATATTATATATTATTCTTCTTTGTGCAAATAAACACATCATTTTCTCATACTGCTTGTAAAGAAGTTACAATGATTCCCAAAAAATACAGTCGGTTAAGGTCTTCTTAAAACGATATTGACGTTGTCTCATTTAATATAAATCTGCCCAAACATTTTCCCTTCTTTGTTTTCCTGTAGGCTACATGTGAGTAAACAAATACATTACATTTACTTCCAACAAATATGTTCTTGGGTTGGTTGGGGTTTAAATAAATTAACAGCAAAAATTAGCATAGTATGGAAAATTCAATTATGGAGCTTTTGATTAACGACCGAAACTGCAGAACAATTTTCTAAATGACTTTAAGGACGACTTGAAGGTATCAAATATAGTGCATGCACGTGGATGGCTCATTAAACGTCCGACAACTTTGCAAAACTTTATGTTACCTGAAAACAAGCAAAGTAGCTATGCTAAGAGTTTCGTACTTAATCGGATGAGAAATGTTTTCGGGAGAAGTCTTAGGGTGGAACTCGTGACGTCTTTTATATCGTGAGTTCAATTCAATGTGTAGAAGCATGGTATATGCATTTTTTACTACTCACATCTAAGGCAGAACTATAAGTAATACCCGAGCATTAATGAGTTTAGTTTCTAACGACTTTGAACAGAAAATTTATATCCACGTGCTTGCCTAAAAGTTAATTATTGCCAACTGCAGTGTTTCTAATTTCTATGATAATCACCATGTCAACCTTAATTAAAAACGTTATTACTGCAGGAGAACAGATTTTACTTGAAATAAAACTTCACAAAACTGCAGTAAGCCTTTTTTAATTTGTTTTTGTGCACCTACAAAGTTTGTGTGCAGTTTACTTTAGTAAATGTAAAAATGTTTTGACATGCTAATGTCTTGCTAATGAATGCAGAAGTTACTAGTAATGGTAAAGTTTATTTTCCCTTTTTTTACTTAAAGCAGTTGTACTTTCAAAAACATTAAGACCTCATATTAGGCTGTAAAAGTCAGGAAACACAGCCATTTAAGTCGTTGAGAAATTTTGATAAGGTAATGACGGAGGAAAAATGGGTTGACGTTAATATTTCAGTGCATGTAAAGTTCAGGACGTTCAAAATGACTCCCTATTTAACTAGACTCTACCTCTTCAATTGTTGGTAAATATATCGAGCTATTCCGGCTTTTTTAAATAAATAATTGCGACACATATTTGTATACTTTCATAGGCAAGATATGTAGCCTTTTGTTAATAGAAAGTGATGCTTAAGATAATTTGTCCTGTTCGATTTAACCAGTAAGATGCTTATAATAAAGCGTTTGCCCATTATTACTTCATTTTTAATAAAACAGAGTAAGCTCATGGAAGCGTCGACAATTTCTAAAAACCATAATTCAATCGCTTGTGATTATACAATTGCTATTTTATGTCATCTTTAGTGATAGTCCTTTTTGAAACTGGTGACCTGAGGTACTTTGTAGCTGTTGCTAAATATGAATTGATGACTATTAGTTAATCTAACTTTGTAACTCATGGACCGATTTCGATGGTTCTTCTGCTGTTGTATAGGGTGTTATCCCCCATTGCAAATAGGAGAATAATTTGGTCCTATGGTGGGGGGGGAGTAGTCTAACTTTGTAACGCGTGGACCGATTTAGATAATTATTTTTCTGTTGGGTACAGTATGCTCCCTGGTTGATACCACGAGAAAAAAAAATGTTGTGGGGTGTTGTGGTGGTGATGGGGTGGGGGGGGGGGGGGGGTTAGGGGTTGTGGAACCTAACATTGTAACGCGTGAACCGACTTGGATGGTTCTTTTGCTGTTGTATAGAGTGTGATCCCACATTGCTAATAGGGGAATACTTTGGTCCAATGGTTGTGGTGGGGGAGGGGGGGTAGTCTAACTTCGTAACTCGTGGACCGATTTTGATGATTATTTTTCTGTTCGATAGAGTATGTTCCTTGATTCATACCACGAGAAAAAAATTTTTGCGGGATTTAGGTGGGGTGGGGGCGGGGTGGGGTGCGGGTGGGGGGGGGGGGGTTAAACCTAACTTTTTAATGCGTGCACTGAGTAGAAGACACTAAAAAATGAAAAATTAAATAGTTTTAAGAAAAGACTTCACAAAAAGCTAAAAAGCACAAAATAATTTTTAATTTTATATTTATTACGACATTTTGAAGTTGGTGAAAATTAAACAAATAAAACAACTACAGAAACACAATTAAGATAATACATAATACTACCTGAATGTTTCAGCTCACGGGATCATAAGAAAGGACGATTAAATACTTTTGTTGTAGTTGTTTGGTTTGTTTGATTTGTACCGACTTCAAAATGTCGTAATAGATATAAAATGAAAAATTATTTTATGCTTTTTAGCGCTTTTTCTGAAGTCGGTTCAACTTTTTTTTAAAAACTATTTTATTATCTTTATTTTTCTTCGGGTAAATTAAGATTTTACGGAGTATGAAAAATTCTCTTTTAATTTTTAAAACATTAGCGGCTTGGCGAGTAACCATTTTTCGATTTACTGCAAACTTGCGAAGTTTCGCTTTCCCCTCCCCAGATGATGTGCTGCTTGAGCGAAAATTTTTTTTTCCAATTACCAATTCCATGGCACTGAAAGGTATTAAAATGGAGTGACTTATTAGCTATCTCAAATGGGTACAGCTTTACTTTCAGTGGGGGAAAACCATTTTTAATTTCCACTGTTTACCCTGAATTTTCAGCTGTTCCAAGCAGAATCAAATAATCAGATATATACGAAATGACAGATTTAATTTTAATCTTTTATATTGTTGTAAAACAAATGTAAAAATCATTGGAATTACTGAAATAAAAATTACAAAAAAAAGGTTGTTCTAATCTGCAAAATGCTTACCCAGAAAGAGATATAAAATATTTGTGAATATTGTGAACTATTTCTATCGCCCGCATTTAATAGCCGACATTACCGTTGCTAATTAAGAAAAGCGGGTTGAAAAAAAGTGATACTAGAAAAACATAATTCGCTTAAATTTCAAAGCTTTTAAATTGTTCAATACTATAGCACACAACAAGCATCTTTTAGATCTTTTTCTGACATGCCAACCTGACAACTACTCGGTTTTGGTAGCGGTTCCACCCAATTCTCTTAATCTTCTGTTTGATAGTTATTTTCACCAAAATATTAGTGCCTCTCTCTTATTTCCGATACCACTTGTGTTATAAATATTTCATGCATCTCTGTAGATTCTGAGTCTGAATTCCTCCGAAAATCAGAATTAATATGCTTGAATATGCTTGGATGCCTGCTTCGTTTTCTTTAATTAATTTATTTATTTATTTAAGTTTAATACAAGCTATAACTGACTATAATAGACAGCCAGACGAAGTCGTACCATAAGTGTTACTTTGTTTTTGGTACTCATTTCCGGCGACGGAGTGGATACACCAAATTCGCCCTTCTAAACATCTTGAGTTTGAGATATCCAACAATCTTTTGTAGACTGATTACATGTATATTTTCAATCGCTAAAAATACTTAAATCCCTCACTCTTTTTTCGCTATTTCTTCCGAGAATCTTTGCTAAACGAAACAACACGAATGCGAAACCGTTTTTTCCTGGTCTTATGAATTGTGATTTCCTTCACTCAACCTCTTAGGCAATTTCCCTTACGCTTTAATTTTTTTTCTGCAAAGACTGTGCTAAAGCATTATTAGGCATTCCCAGACTGTTAGCATTATCATATAAAAAAACGAGAAATTTCGTCCAAACATTGCTGTATAGGGTGTATGCTATACTTATTCCGTAATAATTCTATCTTCCGGTCCTTTAACCCCTTGTTGGGTTAAAGCCTACTACACCGACTCCCGCGCCCACGCCTTTAACTGTTGCCCCGATTTGTTGATCACGGTGCCTTGCTTCTCTATGGATCTTCTCTATGTGTTGCGCGGTCGTCCAATTCGGCGTCTTTCTTGGGTCCCATGCGGGTTCCAATTTAGACCCTATTGAGCGATGTTGTTTGGCTATTTTCACTTTCGTCTGCGAATACTGGCGCTGATCCCGTCTTGGCCTCTAAGTCTGTGAAGGCCTTGGTTGGTTATGACCTCCGGCCAATGGATGTTAAGGATGCGCCTGAGATACCGGTTGCTAACGGCTTGCAGCTTAGAAGTTATTTGACAGGCCACTCCCATGCTGAACAGCTCCGTCTGCTGTAACTATTCTTTTGAGATAGAAAAATTTGTCTACTTAGTAGAGCAAATGCGAGTGGTTCTTTTCAAGATAAATTTCGTTTTGTCTCTTGGAGTAGAGGCTCATATATTTAAAGAAAAAATTCTTGAAAGTAGACTATATTAGGTTTTCTAAACACTATTAGGATTTCGAAAAATTCGCTTTCATTGATACTGAGTAATAGCTGCGAAATAGTCTCCACAAAATTTACACAAAAGTCCGTTTTGCACGCCGGACTTAAGTCGTTTTTTCGCACATGCACAACAATTTCCGCCATTCCGCATCCCAGCTGATACCGGAATTACTTATATCGCACTAAGCGGAATTTGTTACGAAATTGTACGGTGACAGTGTAAGATCTAAATGATTAAAGATGTCTGACAGGGAAAATAAAATATATATTTAGTACGCTGAAATAGTTTTCCGCAAAAATTACACCCGAATGCGTTACGGGAAACTATGCATGTTTACAAAACTCACGGTATTTCTTACGCCTATTAATATATGGATGGTTTCCAATACTTCATGTGGTAGGTCTAAAATTTATGGCCATTGAGATTTTTATATAAGCATACGGAAAGTATTTGTTGACAATTTTCCCTTGATTAAGGTAAAAGCATAGTTTCTTATAATACGTACACATTCACACTTCAAAATTGAGCTTTATTTAAAGTTCCACGCAACGTCAATCAAATTACACGGAAATACACGGAATTACACGGAATGTGCACGGAAAGTACACGGAAGTACTCGTAAAGTACACGAAAAGTACACGGAAGTACACGGAAAGTACAAGTACAAATTTCACGGACTATACGGAACTACACGTAAGTACATAATAAGTGCAAATAGTCACTTCGATATTAATATTACTGTTAATAGTTTATCACAGCCTGTTCTGGATACAAACCTGGCGGGGGGCAGTAGCCCTTAACCCCAAGTTAATAAAGCAACTAAAAGCCTGTTTAATACACCTCTTCCTCCCAGAAAGTCTAATAAAAATTTGACGGAACGTATACGCAACACGTTCCGTCAAATTGTTATTAGTCTTTCTGGGAGGAAGAGGTACACAATACGTTCTGTAAAATTTTTATTAGACTTTCTGAGAGGAAGAAGTGTATTAATCAGGCTTTTAGTTGCTTTATTAACTTTGGAAGGGGGGGGGGGGGGCTGCTGCCTGTGATAAACTATTACCAGTAATATGAATATGGATATGACTATTTGCACTTATCGTGTACTTATGCGTAGTTCCCTCTAGTCCGTGAAATTTGTACTTCTACTATCCGTGTATTTTCATGTACTTACCGTGTACTTTCCGTGTACTTTTTCATGTACTTTCCCTGTACTTTTCGTGTATTTTCCGTGTACTTCCGTGTTATTTCCGTGTAATTTCCGTGTACTTTCCGTATAATTCTTTTGTACTTTCCTTGTATTTCTGTGCACTTTCCATGACGGAGTTGGATCAATACGTTGAGCGGCAAGACCAACATGCCATGGGTCCCAGATGACTCCGTGAGCTTTTATTCAGAAATTAAAATAATCCACTCCGTCTCTGCGCCGTTGTCTAGCTCGCAGCAATGCAAAAACAAGACTCAAGTTTCCTCACTTCCTTTACCCTTATTCCCTTCCGGCCAAAACCATGCTAATGCATCAAAGGGTTGTCCCCTAGGATTTGGCCACATCGTATAAAAAAAAACTTCTGTAGACACGGAAATTATACAGCAATTTGAGGGTGGTAAATAGCCACCGCCTTTTTTTAAACAAGTCCTTAATTTTGCCTTTTTCGTTGAATTAAAAAGTTTTAAGACTATTATTTCAATTCATTCTTATAATCTGCTTTGTTGTCAAACATCCCATAAACGAAATACTTGTTTTTCTTGGCAGAAGGCTCCAAACTTCAGAGCAAATTTGTATTTAAAGGGTTCAATTATTATTATTTATTGACTTCTACAGTAAATCTTAACAACAGCAATTCAATGCTATAAATCACGACGAATCCAGGGAAAAATATATTGAAATTCATTGATTGGCTATTCATATCTTAATACAATAAAATAAATTGCAAAAATTCTCTAGTCGTACATTCGTCATGTCTTTTTCCAATAAATAATACCTGATAACAAAATTCTTTTCATAAATGGTGTTTCTATCCCTTTACACTAAGACGTGCGTTCAAAGATACGCAAAAAGATACATTTATCGTATAAGGGTACGAACTCAATATACGAAACTGAAAGAATGTCTCTGAACGACCTACGATTATTAACGAAGGACATTTCCGATTGTCATTTATTTTGTCCTATTCATCTGTTCATAAGAGCAGATTTGATCAATGTTATACAGAAACACTACTGTATGCATTCATGTCAATATTCACGTAAATCTTATGTGCCTAGATTTTATTGAGGTATACATTTTTTTAATAAAAATTGTTGAATTCTCGTAAATCTGTAGGAGAAAATAGAGACCATGAAAGTATCTGTTTTTAATCGGAGTTCTTGCCTATAACGCCAGAAAATAGAATTGAATATAAAAAGGTAGGAAGAGTTTTTTTTAAAGATTTTTGCTCCAAAAATTACCATAAACTGAAAGTTTTAAGAAATAAAGAAAATATCTTATTCTTCCCGGTTGCATTTTTTTAATGTATTACGCTATTTTTAAAAATATGTGTATGTAATGCTTGGAACACCTCCCTCTGCAGCCACCAATTTAATTTGATATCATTGATCCTCCAGACATTTTAAGGCATCGTTTTTAGAAATCCGGAAATTAGGTCACTGATAAAGCAAAAACTTCTTTGAAAGTAAGCCTATGTATGTCTTCCTTTAATATCCTAAAAGGTTGAGAAATTTTCGAACCAAATTTCTAAGTAATTACAAGTTTTATAATTATACTAATTACAGAAGTCGACTCGAGACCGTTTAGTGATTTTAATGTAAATTACGTTAGAGATTAAAATTCCATAAAACAAGGTGACAAGAAAATTTGCCGTTACTAAGGAGCTACAGATCCAATCTAATTTGGAAGAAATCAGTGTTTTTGGTTAAAGTTTTACAATTTACATACAAACCCAAGTAAAGTGTGTGTTTATATTCAGGTTAGGCATTGTTCTATTTACATAATGTGAAAATTGGACGTGCATAGTAACATCTTATTATATATTGATGATAAGGCTTATTGACTACAATTTGAAGGAAGAATGCTATGCAAATGTATTCATTGGAAATTTATCTTTACAAGCAATCTTACCTGATCGAATTCGATTTAGTAGCGCTGTTATCGAATGCAATATATTTGCCTCCTAACAACGAAAACATTTTTCTGGCAAAATAAGCAGAAATTATTTTCCTAAATCACGTCTAACTGCATTTTATTTCAATAGATCTTTTAAAGATATAACTTAAAAGAGACATTGAATGCCACACAGAAAAATATATACCCCAAAAAATAGAGCTGTTTATAAAAAATAACTCAAATCGATGAACTTAGTAGGGATTCTGCGTATACAATAATTTAATTTGCAGTGCTGCGTAAAAATGTGGGATCAAAGGCAAATTAATATTAAGCTCAGGATTCCAAGATTTTTTAATTAAATATCTATAATTAAAAATCATCATTATAATTAAATTTTATACTCTTGAATTTAAAAAAAAAACCAAATTTATTTAGTTCTAAATTGATATCAATATTGAGAAAATTAAAAAAAAAATTAAAAATTTAACACCTGCGTAAAAATATGGGACTAAGAATAATTCAAATTATGAAAATTCACACCCTAATCTAGATACAAGCCCGGAAGCTGACATTAACAGCTGAGCATAAGTGGTGTAAACAAACCAAAACTTGGCACAGTAGACATAAGGAAAAGTTTGGGGTATTGCACTTTCTCGTAGTATTTTTGGCAATATATTTAAAGTCTTAAATTGTGTTTTACTTTAAGTTAGCTATTAACTTGGTCGGTTGAAGTTGGCAGAATGGAAAGAAGATCTACTGATTCCGTTAAATTATGTGATTTATGTTACAAAATTTACGTTAAAAATGAAAATCAGACTAATACAAATAAAACATAGGTAATTAGGGTTTATAAAGCCGTTAAAACCAAGAGAAAAATAAGCGAATTGGTCGGATTAAACAAGAGTTGCGTTCAAGAAGCCGTAGAAAGATATGAGGAAACCGGATCGGTGGTACACAAAAACCCACCTATACGAGGCAGGAAGGTAACAGCCAGGATTAAAAGAAGTCTTCTAAGGATAACCTAGCAAACCAGGCGAATTTTCAATAACGATCTGCTACAAAAGGCCGCTTCTTAAGAGAAGACATGCAAAGTACAAAAACATTTGGATGGCTGATGACTGGAAGAGGGTCCGTTTTTAGGCAAAAGATGCTTCCAACTGAACAATTTCTTCCTTCCTGCGTTCATCCTCAAAGGAAATATGGTGGTGGTAAGATCACAGTGTGGGGCGAAATATCGTGGAATTGATATACTGACTTCGGGATCCGTAAATCAATACAAATATGTGCCCATAGTTATGAAAGTGGTCTAAGCAAATTTTCGAACTTTAGGATTTATTTACCAATCTATTTAAAAATCTTGATTAAATATTATATTTTTTACAACTTTCTATCATTATAACCTTTCTAAGTTTCTACTTATGACTTTTTGATACACTTTTTTTACTTGAAACTTAAAATTTGGCTCATTTTACAAGCTGACTTAGACCACTTTTATAATTAAGGGCACATATTAAGACATCCTAAGCAACTCCTGTACAGGTTATGTTTATTTATTTAACAAAAACATTTTCCTTGAACATTTATGTATCGAAATCGTACACAAATATCTCTATCTAGTGAAATTTTCTCCCGTGGACCCTAAATTTGAAAACATAAAGATTGATTTTTTGAAACATAACTTTTTAAATTTGCATTTTTATGAAATTTCGATTGCAGATTTAGAAAGCTCAGACAATTTTACGTTGAAAACATTTTGGTCGAATTTTTTGAACTGAGTATAGTCGCTAAAAACATCCGTTCAGGCGTTGTCAAGAGAAATAATGATAATTCGAATTAAAACTCAGCGGATATTACACTCCCGAGCTCTCTGGCTCATAAATTTAATTTTCGATGGGAGCGCTATTTCTACAATCAACTTCTGTATCCCTGTCATTGAAGCTGGAAAGCAAGTTTATTGCATTTGCATTGAATTCAGGAAGGTCTTAGACAGAATTAATCATAAGACTCTTATTTACAATATTTCAGTTCTGGGCTTTATTTCGTGGTGTTCTCTCAAACGAAATTAATTAATTTTCTGGGGTACCTCAGGGTAGCCATTTAGGACCTTTGCTTTTAATCATATAAATTAATAATGTATCTTTGATTCCAACTCATTCGAAAATCCTCTGTTATGCTGACGATGCCAACTCTGACTTAGAGGCCTTCCGTTATTGGTGCTCTATTAATTTTCTTCCTTGAACATTGACAAGTGCACTGTTATGGCATTCTCTCGCAAAATGAATCCTTTGCTTTGTAATTTTGCTATGAGCGGTCGCTCACTTGTCAAAACCAGAGATTTTTTTTTCATTTGAGGATCACTTTGACGATATTATCAGTAAGGTTAATGCGACCCTGTGATTCGTTAAACGATGGTTAAAGGAATTTGGTGTCGAAGCTGCTGTATTGCGCTTTTGTTCGATCAATCTTGGAATAAGCTTCACCGGTTTGGTCTCTTTTCTATGTCGCTGATATTGACCGCACTGTGTCTATCCAGCATACATTTGTGCGATTCACCCTTCTGGGCTGATTCTCTTCGACTGCCTACATATGTTGATCGACTTCTGCTCCTTTCTTTGGAGTCTCTTGAGGCTAGACGTAATTGGTTTAGAATAATTTTTACTTTTGACGGAATTGTTGGGGGCTTTGAATTTGTCTATTCCTTCAACTTATTTAATAGTCGTTTTGATCGTATTGATTTTCATTTGTCCAAGACGTAGATCAGCGATCGGCTTGAGTGGAGTTAATTGTTTTTCTTTTCTTTCATCTCTGAGTATTTTAGTGTTAATTTATTTTATTGTACTTTTTTTTATTTTTGGTTTTATGTAATTTTTGTATTGTATTTCTATCTCATTCCTTTTTGTTGGTATGTTGCTTTTTTTATTTTTTCTTAAGTTGTATCAAATCTGTAAACTTGTTATTTAATTTATTTTTCTATTTTACTTGTTATTAATTATTCACTTTTATTCTGCAGGCTTGCTTCTGAATTTTCATTTAACGTCATATTTATGGTTGTATGATTTCGTTTTTTTTGTAATAGTCAGGCGAATTCGTAAATAATGAACTAAAGGAGAAGTAGAAACATTTTGGAGAATTAACTCAAACTTTAAAAAATGTCAAATTAACTTTCAGGAAAAAACAATTTTATATACTACAATACTAGTAAACACAATTTTTTTTAATTTTTTCACTACAAAAAGCAAAGCAGATCTCAGGTTAGTATCAGGCACCGAACTGGCCGAACTCTGGGGTAAGGTATCACCTACACTCGAAAGGTCTGTCTAGTGTGACGGACTGTTTACTGTAGGGCTTAACGATACTTTGAATAATTCTTGCTGCCGGTATGGTACTGTCATTGGTAACAGTGCGATTACGAGAGCGAGATTAAGGTGACGAGAGTGGATGAGACTTCAGTTTTTATTATTTAATTGTGTACAATTTTTTTAGTTGTTTCAGCTTTTATGTCGCTTCGAAAAATGTAATTGTATTATTTATGGGTCATATAAGTAAGTATACACTGCTTTCTACATTCGCTTCTTCCTACACTATTTCCTTCTTCAGATATTTGTTTTATCCCCAATAACAAAAAAGAGCTTTCATTACTTTGTTCAGGGCGAGGAGAATAAGCCTAAGCTAAAGCCCTAGTTTAGTGTATGCTTAGAGTGCTTAGATCCTTCGGTGCGACGAAAATACCACTTATTTATTTGACTCATAACCGTCGTTAAGTGATTCATATACAGAGAAATTCAACTACTTACTGATGCTTTTCAAAAAGAGTGACACATTAAAAAAAAAAATACCGGCCAATCGCGAGTCGGATTCACGCATCAAGGTTTCCGTATTGATTGCTCTCCCCCTATTTAATCAAAAAACAATATTTTTCTGATATTTTTTCACTGCACATGGATGCGAGTAATGACTTCTATCTGCCAAATTTCAAGTCGATAGCGATAAATAGTCCTTAAAAAAAGCGGCCCTAACATTCAGACATACAGGGAAGTCTCACCTCAAGGGTTTTCTTTACCTTTTAGATACGGTCCTAATGTTCCGTCAACCACCCATCCACCATTCTTTCCTTACTTAGCTTCCACACTCGCTAAACGTGTCAAAATTAGCATTACCCTACCTGCATACATTCTAATAAAAATCAATCTATTTGTTTTAAACACCCTCCCTTCAACAACCAACCCATCGCGACTTATCCAACAAATCAAAGTCGACGTTGTCTTTGCTATTCCGATACAAAGCAATTTATCTTTTATAATTACCCCTCCTCGGTCCATCACGCACCGACATTCCCACTGCCATTTTACCATTCAACCATACCGTCACTTAACTACTCACCTTCAGCATTACCCTAGCCGTTACGATAGAAAGTCATTACGATGTATCGCCGCCGGTGAGAGTCGAACCTGGGTTAAAACTCACTCCATCGACCTTGCAACGTTTTGACTACGTAACTGAATTCCCATAAATTCTGATTTTTAATATTACCCCCATCCTACACCCGACAACTCATCTTCAAACACTTACCTGCGTATCCAGCCACCACTTATCCAATCAACCGACCTTAGAATTTCCTGACCATTCTTATAAAATAACATATTTTATCATTATCTCCCCCTTTGCCCCAGCGACTCTGAACCCAAACAAATTTTGTTTTTATTATACCCGCGTATTTGACCACCATCCAATCTCTCGCAATCTTTTCCTGACATTTTTGTATCATAACAAATCTTGTTGTCATTACCAGACCTCGGCATCTCCCCGCAATCCACGTTTACTCAATCCCCCACCTTTTCATCGAACCACTCACCTATCTACTCATTGAACCATACCCACTTATCAAATAAGTCACACTCTGTATTTCACCTAGTATTCCGACGCACGATAAAGTTTAATTGGTTATTTGCATCAATTGAAATAAATTTAATTCAATTTATTAAAGATACCTTACAAAAATTGCAAATTTTGTTTGTAATAGTACGACGATACAAGGTTAAACTGATGGCAAAATGTATCTGGGGGATGTCACTTTCAAGTAATCGAAAATCCTAAAATTCAATGCTAAAACTCTTCTGCTGCCCCCTCCTTCACCCTCACCCCTCCCTGCGACAACGATATCCCTAATCATACTAATCTAAAGTGATCCTGAGCATCCAACTGTAATGATTCTAATTCACGGGTTGTGTACGGCTACCTGGGTAGCACAATTGTACACGGGTACCCGGGTAGTCGAAAACTTGTGCACACGGGAAGTTTGCAAATGCACGTGTTTAACGTGTACACCCTATGTTAAACCCGTGCATTTGAAAACTGCCCGTGTACACGTGTACTACCCGGGTACCCATACAGAACCCGTGTATTAAAATCATTACAGGTACATGCACGGGAACCCATGACACGTGTACCCATCTAAAACATTAATCTCTAATTTTAAGTGCCTGCGTAATCAAGTTATAAAAGCACTGTCCATTAAATTCATACAAACTTTTTCCTGCCATGCAGCGATAATACTATACACGAATGAATGTTAAGACTTTTTTCTGTTCTTGATGAGTAGAATTCTCTTTTCTGTGCGTTACTGGCTACGCGATCACCTTTGCATTTTCTTTTATTAAATCTAAGTCTATGGGTTTGGTTGGGCGATGGATTTAGATTATCCTACTTTATATACTACCACACCCCACCCAACAACGCCTACTGTGTACAATGTACCTTATAGATAGTATCCAAAGGAATTTCGACCAATGTTTTGTCTCTTGTCATTGTCAGGTTTCTTGGAAATAATGTCTTGTATTCCCCAGGGCTCTGTGCATGTACCTTTACTGTTTTCAATAGCATTAGACATTATTTCTGATGTGCGGAAATAAGTGGGGTGATAGATCTTACTTAATTAAATAAAAAATTCTATGGCAGGGGGGCAATCTCAATCATTGGGGCGTTACAGGGCGATTCATAAATTCCAGTTTTTCATGGTATGCACATCACTCTTTTATTTTTATCTTTGGATCTACTCAACGCAGCGACATCGAACAAACGGTTAAAAAATTACTATCCCAATAACCTTTCCAAAATTGTCAACAATGTTGATCTAACTCCTACCATTGCAAGTCACTTCCAAAAGTGAAGAAAATGTTTTTAAATTACCAAAAATTCAGTATTTTCCCAAATGTTCTCCGAAATTAATGTAATTAACTTACCTGTTTTCTTATTTTTATAAAATTGCCTATCTTATTACCTTTCCCAAAAGGTACACCATGGTCAGATAGATTTAGGATATATTTGTTATTTGAGATAGTATATTGTAGTATTTGTACGAACCTATTTTCGAATATTTTCTATTATTATGTCATTAGGCGTATTAATATAGAGATTATTTAAAATAATTGAAGGTTTAATCATTTTTGAATTTATCTTCACTCAGTCTCAATAATGTGACCCTAACCGTACAAAATTTCGCATTATTATTTTTAGATTTTCGATAAAATTCAAATTTAGAACCATAGACGCTCTTTGTCTTCCCCTGAATGGTATGATTATTTCATCAATTGCCTGAAATTCGATTAGCGTGGAGGCATTTGAAAAAGTCTGTAATAACATATATAATAATTTACGCACTTTTATAAAAATATATCATGGCCGTTTTTTTTCGAATCGCTTCAATCATCCATAAATGGTCTGCTTTGGTCACGGAGTCAATCCATATCAAATAATCCAGGTCATGAAACCCATCGTCTCAAATTTTTATGAATTTTTTTTTATTATTATATGTTCCATTTATTATCCTTATTATACATACACTTAACATTTTATTGTGATATCTTGAATACTTTACCGAGAACTGTAGTGACACAGTTTAAGCTAAACTTTCATTACTTTGGCAATTTTCATCATATCGCAATGATTTTGACCCAACTCTCCAAGTGCATCGGGAATCACCCCTAGTGCAACTCTTATCCTTGAATATTTTTTTTAAACAAATTCATTCTACTAATTTATTCTACTAGTGAAGTAGTGGTATCTTTTTTACTAGATATGTACGTTAGGGGTAGTTACTAATTGATATTTTAGGGGTTGATTAAATTCTAATAAGATACATTAAAATCAATATCTATTTAATGAACAAAAAAAGAAGTGGGGTTTTTTACACTTAAGTGTACAAACAAATTATTCAAGATTAAGGGTTTCACTAGGGGTGGTTCCCGATGCATTTTTAGGGTTGGGTTCATTTTTAATAATATCTTTTAACCAATATATATTTAAACAAAAACTATCGGGGTTTTAAATTTTAACGTAGAAAAAAAATTATTCAATATTAAGGGTGGCACTGGGGGGGGGGGGTTTCTGATGCACTTGGGGAACAGGATTTATTTTTAAAAATTACTTCTTTAATCATAAATATTTAAACAAAAAAACTAGCGGAGTTTTTCTATATTTTAATGTAGAAAAAAATTTATTAAATTAAGGGGGCAAGGGGTGGTTCTGATGCACTGACAGTCAAATTACCACCAATTTTATTCCATACTGTTAGAATTATTCTAAAAACAAAATTTTTTTGGTTACTACAGCACCTTTTAGTTTAAATATCATTTTAAAATTTTATGTTTTTTCTTCAAAATATTTATGAAGGTCAGGTTTGAGCTGGTAATGACCATTTAATAAACCAAGGGCATTTTTGTATTCTGCAGATTGTTCTGAACATTTTCGTCAAAAAATTATTGCGATATGATGAAAATTGCCAAAGTTATGAAAGTCTTTTTTCGTATCGTAAATTCTTGGAAATTAATATCTCAAAAAGTATTCAAGATATCACAAATAAATTTTATATGGATAATAAGGATAATAAATGGAACATATGAAAACAAATTCATGAATATCTGAGACCATGGGTTTCATTTTCATCTTTGGCTGGATAATTTGAAATGGAATGACCCCACGTTCATCTTCTTTAGCTACTAATAAATCAATAATCAAATCTTTAATATCAGAGTTTGTTATCTCGTCCATCTGTAACAATTTGCACTTTTTTGGATCCCATTTTTATTTCCATTGCAACATGTATAAAAGAATTTTACAAAGGCCGCAAAAAAAACACAACTCTGAGAAAAGTACTTCTTGTAACGATAACTCTACACAGACACACACACAAATGTTTTTAAATTTATACAATCACTGAAACGGTCTATATTTAACACGGCCGATTTTTCAGCAAATAAAAATGATATTATACAAATGATTAAAAAAAATTACGAGGTTAACGTTACAATGTTTTCAAAGAAGTGATCATAAAATAGAATAAACACTTTCAATGCTTACATTCGATGAGTTTAATTTTTATTTTTAAGTTCTCAGACAAATCTTAATATGTGTTCCCACTTGGAATAAATTTACTTAAAAACATAACTAAGCGTCCCTGAAAAGGTTAAACACATATTCCTCTTTTGTCAAAATTATCTTATAATTAGAGTACCAAAAGAAAAAACAACAATAAAAATAATTATAAGAAATATTTAAATCATTTAAATCGTAATTATTCAAGTTAAGTTAACTAATATTTGCTCACCTTACAATTTTAGCAACAGCACATTCACGAATTTACTTAATTGAAATACTTCACAAAATCCTTTAAATTCACACACACTTTACCCCTTCGTTGCTCAAATAACTTTGGTGTCAATAATGAAGACAAATCTTTGACTAACTACAAGACTTTGATTCAAGTTTTCAAGATAAGAAAATTCACAGAATCAATTAATTAAATAGAAACTTCCGAGTTTGTAAGAATCTTCCACCCTACCCAGAGTACTTCCTATCTTCCCCCAAAATGTATCTAAGGAAGTACTTAATACTTTATACAAAATAAATTTACTTTAAGGTCGCGTCTGGTGAAATTCTCCAGGTCGGATACTGGCATTTTCACGAACTATAAATTTCGAATACTTTCACAAATAAGAGTTCTTCAGGCACCTCTTATGTGGCAGATGTTACTTTCTTCACACTCACTTCACTTTCACAAAAAACCGAAATTTATTAAACTCTCCACACATCCTTTATAGAAAACAACAATGAAATTGAATTTCAAAAAATTCGAACTTAAAGTCAGTTAGAAATTGCGCGAAATTTTGCACAAGTCTCAAGGAGCAATACTAGTTGTGGAATCCGACGCTTCACAACTTCAACTGATGCTGCAAGAACAAAGTATCCAACATAACTCCTTCGATTGAGATGGGGATGTTTACTCCATTAATGTGCAATTCATTCACATCCCGGAACATGCGCAACTATTAGTGAATGAAATTGTATTATTTACCTTGAAAAGAAACACGTGTTCGACTTACAAGTAATTCCCAATCTGTAAATATTTTAGATTAAAACCTCTTCATTTGGTCTAACGATTGTGAGATTTGCTTCGAAATAATGACGATATGCGATAGCATTAAATTGAGCTTTGAGATAGATACTCGACTGTAAATTACTGCTACAGTGAAACCTCTTCAAAGTGGACAGGCAATAAAATTGTGCCCTACAGAGGAATTGAGACGTATCTATAGAGATGCGCGGAATATTTGCAACTCAGCAATTAGTCGATCAAAGTTCAATTTCGACCAGAACATCAGACGGAAGGTTTTTTCTCCTCAAAAGGGTAGTAAGGTCTTCTGGTCTCTAGTAAAAACCGTAAAGAACAATTTCACCTGTTCGGCAACACCACTACTCATTTATAATGGGAATGTTTTTACTGACTCATTGGAGTCAAGGCCAACCTGTTTGCAGCTAATTTTGCTGCTAATTCATACTTACCACCTTCATCGCAGCCACTTCCATCTCCATCACAATGTACTAGTAGGCAAAAGACGCTACACTTTCACACTCGCGAAGTTTTTAGAGTACTTTCAAAACTCGACGTGTCCAAAGCTACTGGGCCTGATGGTTCTTCGCCCCTTGTTTTAAAATGTTGCGCCTCTGCTTTGGCTAATCCTCTGCGCAAACTTTTTCACCTGTCATATTCAACAGGAATGTTTCCAAGTGTATGAAAACTTGCTCATGTCCAGCCGATACTAAAAAAAGGAGAGGCATGCGACCCCTCTAACTACAGACCAATTGCACTAACCTCGGTCATATCTAAAGTTTTTGAATCACTCATCAACTCTCAGTTGTTGAAATATCTAGAAAATAACCATTTATTTTTTTTTTTTTTTTTGTATACGATGTGGCCAAATCCTAGGGGACAACCCTTTGATGCGTTAGCATGGTTTTGGCCGGAAGGGAATTAGGGTAAGGGAAGTGAGGAAACTTGAGTCTTGTTTGCATTGCTGCGAGCTAGACAACAGCCCAGAGACGGAGTGGATTATTTTAATTTCTTAATAAAAGCTCACGGTCATCTGGGCTCGAACCCGGGACCCACGGCATGTTGGTCTTGCCGCTCAACGCATTGATCCAACTCCGTCTCCAAGCACTAACAACTCCGTCTTAGCAACGATTGCCAGTACGGTTTCCGCACTGGCCGCTAAACAGGAGTCTTACTAACGGCTCTAATGGAGCGTTGGAATCACTGTCTTTATAATTTTGGTGAGTCCGAAATCGTCGCTCTTGATATTTCAAAGGCTTTTGATAGAGTCTGGCATGCTGCCCTTTTAGCCAAACTTCAAAAATTTGGTCTGCACCCTACCCTCGTTAAATGGATAGAGAGTTTTTTGTCAGGCCGTTCAATTCGTGTAGTAATTGACGGAGTTACATCTGATTCCTACGAAATAAATGCCGGTGTTCCTCAGGGTTCAGTTCTTTCACCAACCTTATTTCTTCTTTTTATTAATGATCTCTTATCCCTTACTCTCAATCCTATTCATAGTTTCGCCGACGACAGCACCCTTGATTTCGGATTTCGCGTACTCATTTGATTCTGTAATGAATTCACGTGGAATTGCTACAGAAGCCAATCGGGAACGCATGTTTAGATCATTAAACAACGACATTTCTATTGTCCTCGCTTGGGGCAGAGCAAATCGTGTTACGTTTAATGCATCCAAAACTCAATGCTGTTTAATGTCCCTTAAAAAAAGCCCGGTTCTCCCCCAACCCATTAAATTCGACGGAGTGAATATACCAAATTCGCCCTCCCTAAATATCTTGGGTATCGAGATATCCAGTAATCTTAGCTGGACTGATCATATATTTGCAATCGCTAAAAGTGCGATGAAATGTTTGGGTTTTTTACAGAGATGTAAGAAATATTTCACCCCACCTGACTTAGCGCTGATCTTTAAGTACCACATTAGGCCTAGACTTGAATATAATTCGTATATTTGGGCAGGGGCCGGACACACCGCACTGTCCGCGTTAGACAAAGTCCAGCATAAAGCTATTAAACTTATTGGCGATCCCTCAATCTCTGAGGGCCTTGACTCTCTGGAGCATCGACGGAATGTCGGTTGTCTCTCACTCTTCTATCGTTATTTCCATGGCCGTTGTTCTAACGAAATTGCTAGCCTGAGTCCTTGTAGACACATGGCAAGTCGTGATACAAGATCTACAAATCGCTCCCACCCCTATACTCTCCAGGTGAAATTTGGACGTACCGTCAAATTTCGGGAATCTTTTCTAAGCAGAACAACACGAATGTTGAACAGTTTACCATCTTCTGTTTTTCCCTCGTCTTATGAGCCTGAAACTTTCAAACGGGACGTACATCCACACCTCCTTCACCCAACCTCCCTCATCCTTAATTCCTTTCCTGCCAAGGCTGTGCTTAGGCATCATAGGGCATCCCCTGAGCCTTGGCATCATTATATATATAAAAAAAAGGGACCAAGGAAGATTGTCCGGTTAATGAGTTGTCCTCTTTTGGGGGAGGCATAATAAAACTTAAAGTTTTTTTTTATACGATGTGGCCAAATCCTAGGGGACAACCCTTTGATGCGTTAGCATGGTTTTGGCCAGAAGGGAATTAGGGTAAGGGAAGTGAGGAAACTTGAGTCTTGTTTGCATTGCTGCGAGCTAGACAACAGCCCAGAGACGGAGTGGATTATTTTAATTTCTTAATAAAAGCTCACGGCTCGAACCCGGGACCCACGGCATGTTGGTCTTGCCGCTCAACGCATTGATCCAACTCCGTCTCCCATTGAGACATACTTTCCGCCAAGTCAAAGTTAAAGCCCACTAAATTCCCGCCAGATTTTTTATATGCTTCATGTAATTGAAATGAAATTGCATTGCTTATCTGTCTGAATTTTATTATATTTTATAATATTATAATGCATATAAATAAACATATACAAACATATACAAAATGTCGATCGTCGAATATTCTTATTCATCTTCGCGATTCAAAAGCGAGACAAGTTCTTTAATTTCCTCAGTTGAAACTTCTGTTGAGTTTTTATAGCTTTCATAAGACCCTACTTTTCGAAGAATATCATTTGGCAGACCGTAGTCGTGACAACACTTTTCATGGCGATGTAGTCCGAATTTTATTGTCAATAATATAGCATTAACCATCTCAGTTTTCGTACGGTTTCTTTGTTTACTTTTAACAATATTGATTTGACTAGTTGACTAGTTTCGCCACGGCTTAATTTTTTCGCGGGAGAAAAAATATATTCAAATATGGAGTATAGACATTTATTAACAAGTAATGGTTTTTATATTACAAAATTGTTTAAAATTATCCAAACCCGCTAAAAACTGCTGACACGTTTTTCCACGCCTTTCTTGTTATCATTGATTTCATCAAAGAAACCATCCTTTACTTTTACAACTTTTTTTGCTAATCTAGGAATTCTATCAATACATTATTTTATTTAATCTCCCGTTATTGATTTCCAAGATGTTCCTTCGACGTAGGACAGTGTTTTCTCACTTCACGATCAAGTTCATCACAGAGCAGCTCGATAGGATTAAGATAAGGCGATTGATCTGGCAACTTCATATTCTTAAGACACCTTCCTCTTTCCTTTTGTGCAAGAGAATTCCGACAGAGGTGGCAAGAATGTTTTGGATCATTATCTGGCATAAAAATAGATCCAGGACCAATTAGGCGTAATCCTGAAGGAACAGCGTTTTCCTCTAAAATCCGTTTTATAATCCCTTCGATGCTGATAAGGTCTCCAAATCCTGCTGATGAAGAACATCGCTACACCATGACAAAACCGCTACCGTGCTTCACAGTTGATAAAACACAATTGGGGAGCATATTTTCCAGAGCCGACCGTGGTACTTTCTGCGAAGACTTCGAACTTGGATTCAGCCGTCCACAGTACCTTCGCCCAATCTTACGAAGTCCAATTCTGTGGTGTAGCGCCCATTACATTCATCTAGTTTAATTTTAATTTCGTAGCAGTGGTTTTCTTAGGGCAACTCGTCCTTTCAAGTTTGCTGCATTAAGTCGTCTTTTTATGGTTGCCACTGAAATATCTGTCGAGTGAGAATGGTTGAATTCCACGCATATTTCAGGTGCCGTCAATCATCGATTCTTCTCGCTGATTAACTTTATCGTCTTATCTGCTTTTTTTAATCGTTAAAGGAACTCGTATCCTTGAATCGACTTATTGTGTGACTGGTGACTTCGCAATCGTTTTCCCGTTCTGAATATCCACAACCCAGCAGGCTGATAATAGAACTCTGAATTGCAGTGCTTATTTCTTTTGCTTTTCCCGTAGTAAATAATTTGATAACTGATTATTTGTCACACTTATTATCCTTTCACTTCCACTAAACAGCTGAGTAAAAAAAGAGTCTGCACCTAGGTTTTATATCATCAAAACCGTAAAAAAGTACTTTACTGTATCTACCTGACACAAAAAAGCTATTAAAACCATAGCCAATTTGTCAAAACAATTTCTTACCTAATTGGTGTACATAGACACTGTTTATTTGGAAAAATTAAATTTACACTTTTGATCCTATTTTATCAAAATTTTTGGATTTTTCTGAAAGGTGTGGAAAAATTACAAACTCGACAGTGTATTTATAGTTCCACCCATACGCTGAATGAATTTCAGGCAATTTTTCCGGGAATTATTCATAAAAAATCAAGTTCGAACGAAATCCCCAGGTGCCCAAAAACTTTAACTTTTAGTTTTCTAAAAAAGCCATCTATGCGACTGTGTTGCAATATATGCCAGAAGTTTATAATATTTACGTAATGCAACTGCAAATTTGAAACAAGTTTCAAAGCCTCTTGATCTCCTTTTCTTAGAGTGATATTTTGCAAGGAATGACAAGTTTTGTAGTCATTTCGATGGGAAACAATACTGTTATCTCCTTCAGCTTCACTACAACTTTCATTTTCGGATTCCATATCCAGAGTCTCCATTTCAACAGTCTTCTGGTCAATATTGCTATTTAATTCTTCATTTGAGTATAAATTGTTGTCACATGTTGCATAATGTAGGGTGTCAACTATTATCGACTTTCGTCGTCAACCTTTATCAACTTTAAGAGATTTTCTTCTCTTAGAAGGTAGATTGGTTATAAACTTGGTAATAACCAACATGCCTTATAAGAGAAGATAAAACTGTTAAAGTCGATAAAGGTAAGTCATCGAGTTCTATTGCAAAAGGAATATCATCCAAATCAAATTCAAAATCAAATTTATTAGGTTAATGTACATAAGAATTATAATTTTTGTTTTCAAAGTACATACACATTTTGCGGAGAAAAGAAATTCAGGTAAATCAATTAAAGTTATACTGGAACTTAAGCAATATATATGTAGGAATCGGAGAATCTGCGTTAGAAAAACGATTTGGCTAGCTGGGTTTGAACCGAGACCATGCGCATGATACTCCGTTTCCCTAACCACTGGGCCACCAGCGCCGTTGCCGATTATCCGTTCCAAAGTTCTTTTTTTCATGGAGAAGCCTCGATTCCACATATATAAAGCAAAATAAACTGGAATTTAGAAAAATGAAACAATGCACAACACACTGGAAAAACAAAACATGCCAAAAAGAAAATATACCAAGAAAACACGCAACGAAACGAATGCGAAGAAGTACTCAATAAAATTCACTACATCAATAAATGATCAAATCATCTACTCCGAAAAACAAACACTACGTCAAGCTAGGAAAGAATAAGGAATTAAGAAGTTTTTTTTTAAATGCGTCGACCGAACCAGTGCTCTGCATACCAACCGACAGATTGTTCCATGCACGAATAGCACGACCAAAGTAAGAGTTTTCCATATTCAAGTATAGATAATTAGGAATAACTAAGCTGTTAGGGTGTAGATATTGCAAGTTATTAATTAGGTACGCCGGTGCACCCGTGTACAATATGCAAACGAGTGATATAAGAAGTTTACAGTGTAAAAATTGATTCAGGAAACAGCTCACTTGGACGGGAATCCAAGAATTCCCACCACTTCCTCACTGGAACCATCCGGAGCTATGGATGAACCGCAAGAGATCTGCAACGTCAGTCACCTCCAGATCACCAAGGCTATCGAGCAAATAGTCACGCAAGAAAGACTTCAGCCTGCGTGCCAGTGCAGGGCACCGGCAAAGGAAGTGGAAAGTAGTTTCCTCCTCCTCCTCGTCCATACAGTTGTCGTTTGAGAAGATTCCCAGTCTCTTCGCGTGAAAGCCAATAGGGCAATGACCTGTGATAACCCTTAGTAATTATAGCAAGGTCAGATCTGCTCCTCGAAAGCAGACACTTGGAGCGCCTAAGATCCAGCTTAGGTCAGATCTGTCGTTTGCCCATCTCAGGTTCGCTAGGTTGATTGCTCTCGTGCCAAGCAGCAGCTTGCAGGTGGCCAGAGGCCTACCAAGAGTAGTCTTAACCGGCTGGATCTCCAGGGTGGTACCACGTCTAGCAAGCTCGTCTGCAGTGCAGTTTTCTGGAATATCCCTGTGCCTCGGGACCCAGCACAGGTAAATTTGGTGACGTTCAGCCAACTCATTTAAGTGTGAGCTACAACTATTAACAGTCCCTTATATATCCTGCTATAAAAATAAGTAATTGAGATTTCAAAGGGTTTAGCAACAAATCATTTTCAACAGCCCAAACAGAGATCTTCCCAATATCAGTATTCTTCGATCGATGCAATCCTCTAAGAGCCCGATTGGCCTACTAAGGTATAGCTGAACGTCATTAGCATACGTATGAATATACCAATTCTCAACCATTTGAGGGAGCTCATTTATGTAAAGACAAAAAGGAGAGAACCTAACTCAGAGCCCTGAGGAAACCCACAGCTGAGACGTAGTCTATCAGACTAAATGTCACCCAATCTTCAGTTGTTGATATCTTCCTGATAAATAACTACGAATAAGAGTTACAGAGGTCGGCGAAAAATTAAATTTGAAGTGCAGTTTATTAAGTAATTTTGAATGATTGAGAGGGTCCAAAGTTTTAGAGAAATCAAGAAGAGTCAAAATTTTTATCAAGTGACCTTCTAATATTGGTTGTAACGTCGATAAGAGCAGTCTCACAACTATGGAACTTTCGGAAACCAGATTAGAACGTATGCAGCAAATTTGTCTCATTTAAAAATAATACCAATTGTTAAGACATTAATTTTTCAAAAATTTTGGCAAGGAAAATACAAAAATACAAATTACTAATTGGAAGAAAGTCATCCGTGTTTTGCGCTTTAGAGTTCTCAGGCACAGGAACAACGGTAGGAATTTTAGAGTCGACAGCGAAAACGGAGGTAGTCATACAAGTGTTGTAAATATGTATTAGAGGATTTACTGACCAGGACAACAGCATGTTTACAAACTTAGCCGGGATCCCAAAAGCACAAGGCTTCAGATTTAATGGACGTCACGTCAGCTACCTCAACACACCTAAAAGAAAAAGACGGATTTTCAGGCTGTTTGGAAGAATTTTTAGTAAAAGTGTCAGAAACTCTATCTCTCCCATTTGTATATATATAAAGTGTGAGTTTAACAAGTTCGGGTCCAGATCACAGTCAAACCTGTCCGTACCATAGAAACCACGGACAACCACTATACATAATTTTACACATGCTAAGAGGGAGGCATATAATTTAGAATATGTATTATACAGCAATCGTATCATAGGGTCCACCAAAGTGAATAGAATGATTTGATCCCAATTCACGGAATCACACTCGGTACTAAGTGAGAGTATATCAATGTCGTTAAAGTTTCTGTAAGAAGCACTCTTGTAGTGCTTACACGTTCCCACGTTGTGATATAATACCTTAACATGGTTTTTGGTGACAAACAAGTCCTATAAGGAAGGGTTCGATGTGTTAAAGTAGATTGGGCGGCTATATAAAAGGAAAGGAACAAGGAGGAATGTGTATCATTGTTTTATTGCAGAGTTTCCATTTTCACAAGAAGTTTTAAGATAACTTGGCGATAAAAAACTTTAAACATTTTCATAATGCCTTGGTCTAACGTATAGCTAACCGATGTCGTGTTTGGTGGTAAAAATATGAGCTTGACATTGCTTAGTGTAAGGTGAGGATGACAGGCAGCACTACCCAAAAAAAACAATACGTTTCGTTTCCGTTTCTTCATTTCGTCATTAAAACTATTTAACCATTCGATCATAATGTCATAGGTCATCCAAGCACTTCTGTTTGACCTCCATTTTACTAAAAATTCTTTTTGCTCCAAATTTTTATCCGCTATGCCAAGCTTTCAAAATGCTTTTTCTGTTCTTCAATAAATCCGCAACAGAAGTTTTCCCTACATTGAATCTTTTTGATAGTGATGTGAACTGCACTCTTTTTCACAAAATTTATAAGGTCCTTTTAACAAGAAAACTTTCAAATTTTTTATTGAAATAAATAAGAAATTTATAATAATTGCGTAATAAAAACAATACAAACGCAGCCCAGAAGGGCGGATCCCCTGATCTTTCAAACATTCCGTTTCCGTGTTTTATGATAGGATTTATGATCTTTTTAATTCGTGTGTAAAACTGGAACGGTCGAGATCAACTTGTCACTCTCCCCCGTGGTATTCTAGAGAACTACTATCTTCATCTTTATACAGGCAATACCTTGATAATGTTCGCGATAACTTACAAAACGTTCCACGTGCATTCTTGAGATCCTGTTCTAACGTCTTACACACTCCACTGGAACTCATCTTCAACAAATCTCTTCAGGCCGGTAGATTTGTAGGGCAGTGTAAGGAGTTAATCAACATGGCTTTCTGCCCGGTAGATCGACGACAACTATTCTGCTGGAATTTACATCCCACATAATCTCTGACTTCCAACAAGGTCTCCAAGCCGACTGCGTCTACACCGACTTTAGGAAGGTATTTGATAAACTCACTCTTTGATTATGCTTAAACTTGAAAAGTTGGGTTTTCCGCTTTTATTCCTCGACTGGATCTGCTCTTATTTAAAAGATAGGACATACCGAGTATCTTTCCGTAATAATTTGTCCAGAGTCATTAGGACTTCATCTAGCGTACCGCAGGGTAGCCATCTTGGGCCGCTGTTGTTTATTCTTGCCATTGACGACACCTTCGCTCGGATTAAGCGCTCCAAAATCTTAATCTTCGCAGACGACATAAAGATTTTCTCATGCGTTAGAAACAGTTATGACTCTTCCTGCATTCAGGATGATTTAAATACCTTCAAGAACTGGTGTAGATCTAATGGCCTGCAATTTAACTTGGATAAATGTGACGTTTTGTCATTCTCTAGAAACCAAAATCAGCTCGACTTTGATAATACCTTTGCGGAAACTAATATCTGTCGCGTGCAGTCCGTTACTGACCTTGGTCTGAACGTTGACCGAAAACTCGATTTTACTCTGCGCATTAATTATATTGTTTCTAATAGTAATTTAGTTCTAGGTTATGTTAAGCGGTGGTCAAGGGAGTTTTCTGATCGGAAGATCTTAATTCACTTATTCTTTTCTTTGGTTAGACCAATTCTTGAGTATTCATCTCAGGTTTAGTCTCCCTGCTATACTGCTCATTCTAGACCCATTGAGTGGGTGCTGCGGAAGTTTGTTAGGTTCGCACTAACAGACCTTCCGTGGAATGATCCACTCAAGCTTCCTCCTTATATGGATCGCCTCCGGCAGCTTAATATGCAGTCATTGGAAGAACCACGTAGAGTTGCTGACCTAGTCTTTATTCACCAGCTTTTGAAATCGAACATAGATGCTTGCACTCTCGCAAGAATGGTTTTTTATAGCCTGTATAGCTTAAGGAGATTGCCTTTACTGCATGTTGTTCACTCATGGTCTAACTATGGTATGCCTGAGCCTATAAGTCGCATGTGTAGAGCCGTGAATATGTGTCCTATTTTTGACCTGACTCTTTCTTAGGATTCGCTGAAACAACCTCTGTTGTATGTGCACCCCTGATTGTTGTATGTGGGCGTGTTTTAGTTTTTTGATTACTAATATTTTTTTTTGCATGCTGGTGTGGGACCCTCATTTTCCAAAATATCTCGTTATATTCTGGCGAATAGGTCAATTGATTCTAGGCTTCTACCTGAGAAGTGCGCCTTCTGAGTTAGAAGGATTAATTCTACAATCGATTTTTATCATGATTTACAATATCATCACATTTTGAACTAATTAAGAGATTTATAGCGTATGACCAATCTAATCAAGTTTTCATAAAAAAGTATCTATTATTAAATTAAGTAGCAGTAACCAATTACAATGGTCCTCTTCACTGGCGGTTAAATACGCTATTCACATACAATAACAAATGGGAAGTCACTTTGTACGTAAACGCTCAAGCAATGCCAAATAATAAATAATAATAAAGAGAAGCACTCACATACCTAAATTATTTATATTTTAATTTTAAGATACACTATTTCTGCTAGACTGTAATTCATGAAAGCTTTGGTTATTATGTTGAGTCTTTGGATGAAAGCTTAAGGAAGCTTTTCTAGCACGAAATGAGAGGTTCCAAACAATGCTCTTAACAGAAGCGAAAATTGAAAATTTTTCAATTTCGAAAAGAATATAAGTTCACTTACAATGCGATAAGCTTTAAAGCTTTCAAAAATGCAATCAAAAGTATTACAATTTTAACCGACTTCCCAAAAACAACAAGGTTAGTTAGACATATATTTTTTTATTTTTATTTATTTTTTTTGTTTATGTATGCGCGGGCATAATTTCGTAACGCGAGGACCGATTTTGATGATTCTTTTTTTGTTGGGTAAAGTATGTTTTCTGATTGGTACCATGTCAAAAAAATTTTAGTGGGGTGGGGGGGGGGGGGGGGTAAGTTTTGTTGTATAGAGTTATACCATTGTTAATATTGGGGAAAAAATTGGTCCTTGAGTAGTGATGGGAAGGGGAGGGGTAGTCTAATACGTAACGCCTGGACCAATTTGGATGATTCTTTTTCTGATGTATAGAGTATGCTTTCCACATTGGTATCTCGACACAATTTTAAACATTGGGGTTGTAGTGGGTTAGTGTGGATGTAAACTTCTAAATGCATAGACCCACTTAGAATATTCTGTTTAGGTTATATAGAGTATAATACCCTATTATGGTACTAATATGATTATAAATCTTGTTCTAGGGTGTTCGTGGGGGGCGGGAGGGGAAGGCTAACTTCGTAACGCGTGGACCGATTTTCATTATTCTTCTGTTGATAAGAAGAATATGTTGCCCCACTGGTACCACGAAAAAAATTTATGTGCTGCGGATGGGGGTACAACCTCTTGACACATAGACCTATTTGGATAATTCCTTTTTGTTGTACACAGTATGCTAGTAGTACCAATGACCATATGGACAAATGTTGACCATGGGTTGGGATGGGGGGAGAGGTAGTCTAACTTTATAATTCATAGAATGATTTAGATGATTTTGAATACATAGTATCTATTCGGATTATGACAAAAAATGTGGCTTATGATGAGAGTAGAAGGATGGGCGGAGCATAGCTTTGTAAGGCGTAGATTATTCTTGAAGATTTTGATTTTGTTGTACAGAATAAGTTTCCTGATTTATAAATAATGGAAATGTTGTACCTAGAGTGACTACGATGATCCTATGACTGTCAGGGTTCTCTCCCTTGCCGTATAGAGTACGGTGGCGCATTAGTTGCATAAGAATTTTGTATCCAAGGTATGGGTATGAAAGTGTGACCGTGAATAATTTCTCAACATGTTGCCGGATAATGTGGTTTCCTATCTACAGAGTGCACTATCTCTGTAATTATTGAGATTGCTTTGTTCGAATCAGCAGCATTTTCGGGTCGTATACGTATACGTATATATATATATAAAAGCTATCAAAAGTGAAAAATAAAATAGGTTTTAAAAAAAAAGTTGAACCGACTTCACAAAAAAAGTAGAAAAACATAAAATAATTTTTAATTTTATATCTATTATAGTACGACATTTTCAAATCGGTGCAGATGAAATAAACAAAACAACTGCAACAAAAGTATTAAATCGTCCTTTCTTTATACTTCCTCTTGAGAGACAAAGCTTGGAGGAGGTTCTGTGCCTCGAGGAGGGCGCGTTATAACGCCGTTAATTTAGAACTAAGCGCCCTAACTGGGGTGTGTTCATGTTTTGGCTCTCTTGTTTGTGTGAGTATATGACAGACTTGATTTGTGTCATTGCAAAGTATCTCGTGAGCACAAACCAATTTGGCTAGAGCCGGCCAGTGAATATAGTCGTTGCAGAAAAGAAGCCTCCTCCCAAAAACAGAAACAGGCAATGGATTGTACTCCAGAAAACTCAAAAAAAGAAACCTTATGGACGCAAATCATGCCGAATTCGATTGTGCAACAAAAACAGAATGATTTATACTGGCAATACATGCAACAAATATGTTTGTGGCAAGTGTTCATCTAAGATAACATGTACATGTAAAATATGTGCCTCATAATTATTTCATACATGTCAAATTTGCCATAATATAAATTCAAATAGAAACTGTTTTTGTTTGTTTTTTTATTAATAATTAATGAATTATTATATTAAATGTTGTTATTGCTAAATTGTATTCTTTTATTTACTTAAACTTAGTCAAAAGTTACAATGAAAGCCATAATCAAAAATCCGTCAATTTGAAGGGTGCGGTAAAACTAGGTATATATTTAACATCGGTAGTCCTAGTGTTAAATATATTACTGTTGCTTATTTGATATTTTTGGTCTTTTTGTACGCAATTTATAGATTCGAAAGCTTCTTTTTTGTCTCGTTTTTAGCATTTTACAGTTCACAGTTTCCTATTCAAATAAAACAACTTATGTTATATGAGACAGGGTGTTTCAGATCTGGTGTGACAGATCTCACCTAAAAATCAAAAAAATTGTATGGAAGAGCGGGGGGCAATCTGAATCGTTTGGGAATTACAGGGTGATTCATAAATTTGCAATTTTCATGGAATGCTCAAATTGTCAACAATGTTGATCTAACTCTACCGCTTCTAAAATGAGTAAAAAATTATTTATGCGGTTATACTTACTTTTTATTTTTACCATTCCAAAAAGGTACAACATGTCCGGGTAGACAGGATGTAGAACTTTATACTTGGAAAACTTTTTTGGGGAATATTGAAAATATAACCTTCAGAATTAGCTTTAATCAACTTTAATCATAATACTAGTACAACACAGCCTTATTAATTGATTTATTGATTTAAGAAAAAAAGTATTGCAAGAAGTGACAATACCACGTGACATTTCAATGACTATGCGCAGCAGACATTGCGGAATTTAATTTAATGTTACTAGAGTGGTTTTAGTTTAGGTGTATGGTGGCGCCTTGGATGTCGTACAACTTTTGTCAATAACTTCAAACCCAATATCTTTTGTTAATGTCATTTTTGATTGGTCGCTCCCCTGACGAGATATTCAGTTGTGTAGTTCAACATACTTCGACCTTAAAATAACCTCTGAAGGTTATTTAAAAAAAATCAAGTACCTATCTGAACGTTAAAAATCCGGTGTCAAAAATAGGAGTTTCCATATAAGAAATTCAATTTTGCCTTCCAATGACCTTGAAGGTCAAGGTCAAATTCAAGACCGTCGTTTGACTTCCCCCTTGAAGTCTTACAACTTTTGTCTTAAATTTTTTTGATATAAAGAGGTCCAATCAAAATATTTCTTTGTCTCAATTATAGAATTTTGGAATGTGCGGCTGTAATCTGTGGTGCTGCACTCCGCAGAACTTCATCCAGATCACTTTATCTAGTGCAGACCACCAGATGAGATTAATGAATTAATTAGTTTATAATCTTTGTGTGCTTCGTGGACCGATTAATATTAGTTCTGAAAGTCAATAAGAAGTGCTTGAAATGCAGTATCATTCGTGAAGGACTTGTGCGTATTCTATGTACTTATTAAAATTGAGATGTGCATGCATATCACGAACAACTATATCAAAAGAGAATATCTTCTCCAATGGGACGACTTGTGACATGGTCCATAGATAGACACTTTGAGTAACTGCCTGAGAGGTGCCTAAAGCACATCCACAGCTGAATTTTTTCGAGACTTCCCAAATCAGCCCAAGGCTGTAAAGATTTAAGATTCGAGGAGTTCTTTACAGGGTATCCTAAAGTGATAAATGATATATTATCCGCGTGGGAGCTTCTCTTTTAATTTAATGTTCCACGATAGATTAGCATTGTTTACTATTAACTGATTTAAAAAAAAGCAAAAGATACAAATAGCGCTAAATTAGCTTATTTCTCTTACTATAATATAAAGAACAATCACCAAATCACTCTACAATTATTTTTATTTTAATAAAATATACATAAAATCCTTAATTTAATAATCTCTTAAACAAACTACACCATTATTGTCAAGACGCATAAGAATTCAAAACTAAGCTTGAGATACATAATAAACACGTATTTCTTTGAACATGCAGAAAAAATATGTAAATTTTCATGATTTATGCATGTTGGATATGGGACTACAGTGTTTTGAACTCGCTGAAAAACTACTACGGGAGGCGCCGTAATTAAAATTCAGAGCACACAATTGCAACTCAAAACGATGTAAAATTGTAAAATGTTGTTATGGAGTTAAATAAAAAGGACATGATTTCTCAAACCACAAGCTGGGAATTAAGTTAATTAAAGTTAACTTAAATATTCAAACTTTCGCTTTGTAGCTTCAATTTTGCCTCTTGTTTAAAATTTATTATAACTTTTTGATATTTTGTTGGTGGAAAAATTATGAACACCAAACATTTCAGACAAGCATGCCTGGCTAATCAAATTAGACGAATACTTTGCAAAATTTCTATATGCCGTGGTTGAGTTTCATCGTTGAATACTAACTCTGAAGAAGATGAAAAGTATTGAAAATTACCGAAAAATATATAATACTGTCTGTACACGTGGTTCCGCATGAGTCGACTAGATATGTAATTATTGTTTACATTATTTATATTATGCTTCGTGTTAACTAAGATATATCTTTTTACATTTTTAATACTTTTCATGAAATTATTTTTTGTTCTTTGTATTTGTTTTACAGAATTATATTTACTTGTATACAATAATTTTTGTTGTCTTATTGCAGATTCGACACATATTTGGCTATGTGATAAATATGATTGTTTGAGGTCAAATGCAGCCAATATTAGGGTTTGGAATTGTGACTGATTTATATTCATAGTGAAGGTAACCCTGATCGGAAATTGGAAGGTAAATCCATTGGAATCTATTGGATATTAAGATTTTTTCGCAACTACCGGTGCCAGTCATAATAATTGCTTTAATGATATAACTCCTCAAACTGTTTAACTGAAAGCGAATGCCATTGCTAGTTCTACAACGTACCTACACAAAAAGGATGTCGGTCGAAACCGCGTTTCACGAAATATTACGCACTACATATTAAGAAATCTCTTAGTTACACAGAATTTACCTTCAGTATGTTCCTCGACATTGAAGGGCCTTCAATAATGTGAAGATTGTAGCAATATAGAACGCTCTGAAATACTACGGCAACAATAGCCTCGTCTGGTCTGGTCAAATTCAAACAAAATTGGGCAAATACTTGGTTTAAGCCACTTTAACCTAACCTAACCTATCGTGATATTAACCTATCAAGCCAAGTACTTAGGGGTCATACTTGATTTCAAACTAAACGAGGGCAAAAACGTAGAGGAGTGCGTTGAAAAAGGCATCGGTTGAGTTCTGTGTCTGCAAGAAAGGGGGCTTAATTCATACTTATGGAATAGTTTGGTGGGCTGCTCTAGAGAACTTTATAAAGTTAAGTACAAAGTTTGGGCATCTTCGGAGCATCCATTATATATATATATATATATATAACAATGGGAAATATCATATGGCCTTCGATATATCGGTGTTGAGTTGGGTTCTATTTGAATATCAGCAACAAACTGCGAAATAGCGCTAAGATTAGACGTATCAAAACACTTGCCAATTTCTCAAAAATTTCATTCCGCCAGTGAAAAACGGACTCCCGCTCACCAATCATTAGGCACTGCTCGTTATCGGTGTCGACTTCGGTTTGGCTGGATAGAGGTGGTTCTTCTATGCCATGAATCGCCTTGCCCTTGAATTTTTACCTGTAGACTGTTGATGTAAGACCAATTTTATCACAAGCGAAACACTTCTAGTTTTTTGCTGAATAACATTCCACAGCGAAAACATTTTTCTCTCACAGGCTTTTTCTTCGAATTGTAATTACCCTTTCTTGACAAAATTTTGCTTACATGTGACACAGCAGATCCACACACAGTATTGACAGCCTAGCACACACCGTCTCATTATTTGGTGTATGGGTCCAATCTCTAGTCGTGTGGCAGTATGCAGAAGCTAAAAATAGTTTTCTATTAAAATAAAAATTTATTTATTTTATTTCATCTGCTTTTTTAGTTTGTTCTTGCGAAATTTTAAATTATTCATTTGCTAAAAAGATATATGAAATCACCCACTGATATGCGTTTTCATTTGAAAAAAATTATCAATAAAATGCATATATCTTTTGAGCAAATCAATATTTTGATATTTCTCAACGATAAAGTTATTGCAAATTGTTTTGAAAAAAAAAACCAATAAGATAATAATGGGAATTTCTATGCAATTTCTACACCATGTATATTTTTTTTTATTTTTTATCCATATGGTTCCAATACTTTGGAGTATCGATACTTCTTCAACGTTATATTTGTATCTAAGTACCGAAAAATGCGGATATATTGCAATCCCAAGTATCGATACTTTTTGATTCGGTTCCCATCTCTAGTTGCTCCAGAATTTCGATCCAGTTTTCGAAGCTATTCATGACCGATGAATTGCGCCATGTTGACTTTTCGTCTCGTTTATCTTGGCTTCAACTCACTATTTTAATAATTGTCTTCAGACTACCAGTTATCCTCGTCGCCACTGATATGTATTTGAGTAAATTGTATGATTTATTTATTAGAAGTAGAAGCATTTCACGCGAAGCGGACAGCGAAAAACATTTCAGGTCCTGGATTTTTTTCATATTTGGTTTAATTGTACTTCTATATGTCCTGAATGAATGTGCATTTGTATTTTTTTTCTATGAAGCCTAGTTGCCCTTTTCTAAACCTTTAAAGAATTGACAAACTTTGAGGAGCGGGTTTTTGAAAAAAAAAATTTACTATTATTCAAAGTGATAGAAAAAAAGTAAATAGTGTTATTTTAAAGACAAATAAATGTTTTTCTTGGCTGTTATTACAGAGTTAAAAAAAAAATTTTTTTCGTATATAAAACCGGAAATAAACATATCAAACTGGATTTTACTTAAGTTCGACATTTTTAAAAATTTTTGTTTTTATCTCAAAATGTAGCTTATAGTTCATAAATAATATGTGTAAAATTTTAGAATGGGATCTGCATTCGTATTTTAAGTTATTTTTTGAGCTATTTAAAAAAAATTAAAAAGGTCGAATTTTGTCAAAATTTAATTTTAAATATTAATTTATTAATTTCGAATTCGATACCACGACTGTGAAGAGCATGCAATTTCCTATAAGACTCACTATTTTACTTATTTTTATTGAAGTTTCTTAATATGATTAATTACCTTTGAAACAAGTCATACATAACTTTTTCAAAATTGTTGGCTGTCCGATTCGCGTGATATGCCCCAGTAACCAGGTGCAGTTCCAACTGAATCCACTATGACTTGACAGGCAGAAAAAACAAAACCGAGAACATCCTACTGCTTTAGAAATATTATTCTCAATTGCAGCCAAGTAAGCAAAGGCTGAATCAAAACCTGATCGAACAGTAACGGAAATGGAAGTTAAAATTTACAATAGTTTCTTATTATAAGTTGTTTTATAAGCACCAAATATGTTCTATTTATATATATATATATATATATATATATATATATATATATATATCGGTTTTGGGTTTACTGGCTGAAATATGTTAAAATACTTTAATTAAGGGTTGAAAGAATAATTGAAATCGGTTGAAAATTACCGCAGATAAAAGGAAATGAAATTTTCGATGGACACAGTTATAACTACTTCGGTCGCTTGATACAGTTTTCCTTTGCGTAATTACTTGATAACAAATGATTTTCGATCCGTAATATGAGGGTGTTTTTTTCATCTACGTAGTTTTCGAGTAAACACTAAATGAATACAAAAAGTAAAGGAGTATTCCCGGGTATAAGACGGGTTTGAACCTTAAATTTTCTCTGGTTAAACCAAATCGGGTGTTCTATATATCGTTGGAAAGGTAATGAAAATACGCAATTTTTATCTAAAAGCGATTCCATTAATACGCAAAATTTGATGACTAATTTTCTGAGGATGTGTTTTTTGATAAAAAAAAAACAAATTTGTACCTGGGTATGAGACACCTAGAAAAACACCTGGGTATGAGACACCTTAAAAATTTAGAAATATGAAGTGAAGACCCCATAACTATTTGAAAATATAAATTTATGTATTTCTGATGTTTTCAGTGGCTAAGTTAAAAAAATGAATTTTTCATTCGTCATCCAAATCCCTGTCGCAATGTTTGCAAGTATAGAAACTTCCACGAATGGCTGCGCACTTCATCAAATAAAGAAGCCGCTTGAATGTGTTGCATTTGATGAAGTTGACAGCGGTTAACTTGTTCGGCAGCAACTCAAGTATATAATGCCAAAGTATGTATCTTAATCCGATGGTGGTGATGATTTCGTTTAGGATCGCTTGACTAGTGGCGTTGTCCTTCTTCAGTGTTCCCTTCTTCGATGTTTCTTTCTTTCCTGCTGCTTTCTCCTTCAAAGCTGTAATATTTTCTGGAGAAAATTGCAATGGGCCAATTTCATTCAAAATCGATGAAAAACTGTTGATATAGCTGTTGCTGATCGATATGTATGGTTCAGACAATTCAGATGTCAACACGTCTTCTTCCTGGTCGATATTAATCGGATCAAAAGCAATACGCCGCTGCTGATCTAGGTTGACAACAGCGTCAACCGCAACTGCTTCAGCATTTCGTTCAACGGTTTGGACAAAATCAGCATCAGTGAAGATATAAGGATTGAAAAGAGCAATGACCCATTTGACTTTGTGTGGCATTAGCACCAAATTCAATGTTGCGCACACAAGTCCGTATTTCCAAATCTCCCACTCTTATATTGAAATCTTTTCGATACATCACGTTTACAGATATTTAAAATCGAACGCAAGTTTACATATAAATTTTTAGTTTTAAAGAATCCGCTAGTTTTACTACTTTGCGGGACTCATGTCTGTACTCCACAAGCTAACCTGAGTAAACCGTCAGAGCCCCCACCATATAGTCTACTTCCCGGGCAATTGGGTTTGTATTCCCAAAGGTTGCTAGCCAGAACCCCATCTTGGCCTCACCCTACAACACAGATTTAGGAATCAGACCTGCAATTAACTCGGCCAACCCTCACATTATATGTATGTCGAAATTAAAATTAAGGTTTGTATTAGTTAGTCGCTCTATGCCTCACAAGGGGTTAAAGAAACCAGAGAGAAGTTAGTCAGTAACAAAATTTTTTTTAATAAATAAATAACAAACCAAAATTGGGAGCCCAAGTAAAATATGTTGGACCTCCGTATAAATGTTTTGCAAATTTTCATAATACTTCAGTTTCAGTTTTCAGAATCGGTGACGGATTTGGCTTTAGTTCCGAAAATGGAAATGGAAATTTTTACCAGACACTCTACTATACACTAGATAGTATCTAAAAGGATTTTTTTTCACCCCCTTCCCTTTCGAGTCGCCAAAAATCCTTTAAGCTACTGTCATCTAGTGTATAGAAGAGTGTCTGGTAAAAATTTGAAGCCAATCAGAGGGTACCCACTTTCGGAACTCCAGCCAAATTCTCTCTTATGCTATCCGTTGAAATAATTTTCAAAATTGCCCGAAGAAATATTAATTTTCTTTGCGATAAGAAAAACACGGCACTTACACGATTCTCCAAAATAATTCTAATTAAAACCAAATCTTGATTTAATGTTAACAAGCTAAACATAAAAAATGATTTAAGGCCTTACTTTGAACGTAATATTCTGGTACACCATGCTGTGTAGTATTTTTCCTGCTTTATAACGAATTTTCAGGTCTTCATAAATTACGCCACTTTCCTGGCAACTACAGTTCCTCCTTTGTTACTTCCTTCCATTGTTTTACCTTTCCTTAAACAAAGTGCTTCATGGTGCCCTCCTAGTTTATTAAGAATGTCATAAAGGGTAGAACTACAGCTCCTTGCCGGAGGTGAAATAGCTTTAAAAATTGTCATTAAGTGGCCAACAATTTCATAACTTTTCATTTGCTCTTGGTGCACTTTAACAAACAGAGGTTGGTTAAGAGTAGCTCCAGCGATCTGGAAAACCAGCTCTATTAGAACAATTTCGTTTGATAAGCAAGTGAACTTCTTTTGTAGTTGTTACATTAATTAACGGAGTCAATTATGAGTGTAGATTCAGAAAATAGCTTTTTAAATTAGGTGTATTAAAAAAGTTGCACTGTTACGATTTTTGCCAGAGCTTCGTAGAATATATTTTTTTAAGTACGAGGTCCATGACGGTACGTCCATTTAAATGGCTGCTCTAAAGTGCATTTTCCTCTGAAAATTGCACGTAAAATGATAAGACGCTATTACAGTTCATAGAACTAGACTTCGGTGCTGAGACGAATTTAAATTACCCAAGAACAGAGGAAGTTCACTTCAGAATGTCTCCAAGTCAATCAGAAGAAGGGGTTGGATATAAGCACGGGCTGCAAATATATGAGAAGGGACAGTCATAGCATGTCAAAGTGACTTTTAAGAGAATTTCTTGTAATATCGGTAATAGGGTATTTTGTAGCACTAAAAGCATTCTCTGGCAATTCATATAAAAGTACTTAATGTTATGAAAGTGCACAACAGCACTAATTACTAAAAATTAATTCAACAATTCTTAGTTTAACATGGACACTTTGAAACAGGTAGCTGCCTCAATTTGTTTCAAGACATTAAGAAATAGACGTAATTGCCTTAGCTTTTGAAGAGTCAATTAGAAAACAAAAAGTTGTTTTGAGATGAGAAAATTTACCTTAGCTCCAAATATACCTTATTTGTGGTGTTTATTAACCGACTTCCCAAAAACGAGACGTATTTCTTTTTATTTTTATAATATAACTTCTTACCGTGTTGATTACTTTTATTACAAGCTTTTATTTAGCTCTCCGTCCGTCGTAGTGCATGAAATTTTTATATAAGCTCGTATTGAGGCTGTTCAGCGCAGGTTTCTCAAATTTGCATTGCGTGGCCTTTCATGGAATAACCCCTTGATTCTCCCGGCTTATAAAGAAAGACTTGGGCTACTCTCTTTGAACTCCCTAGAGGATCTAGGACTTCCTTTATATATGATATATTGCTGGGTTGGTATCCATGTTCCTATTCTTTCCTTAAGACATAGTGACTTTCTCCAGGGTCCGTTTCACCGCACTAACTATGGTTTGAATGAGCCATTGTCGTCAATGTCTCGCCTTTTTAATCGTTTTAACAACCGTCTCGATTTTTTAATCTTTCTAAGTTAAATGCGAGATATCAGCTCCGTTAGAGTCGTTTTAAGCTAAATGTGTTATTTTGTTATATTTTTATTTAGTTTATATACTTTTCTTTTCTTTTTATATTTTAATTTGTAAGTGTTTTGATAAGTTTATTTGGATCGTTATTTTCAGTATATTGTTGTTTTCGTTTGCTATTGTTATTTTTATTCTTGCTTTTTTCTATCTTTTTTCGCTTCCACTATCATTTTTGCTTTCGCTTCTGTTATTGAGTAACCAGCCTATGATGAAACTATGTAAATAAATAAATGATATCCGATTGAGCCGAAATTTTGCATTAGTATGGAGATCCCATGACAATGCAATGTAGTCTATCTAATATTGTTCTAAATCCAATTTAGTGGACACCGCAATATGCACTACATATACTACAACGCCAATCTAAAATTAACGAATTAACCAACGACATGATAATATTTTTTTGGAAACACTGAAATCTGCAGATTTTCACAAGCGCAGCTGAAAATCACAGATAACGCGTGGCCCGATTTGGATAATTCTTTTTCTGCTGGGTAGAGTATGTATGATACCAACAGACAAAAAATGTTGGTGGGGTGGGGTGGGGGTGGAACCAAACTTTGTAACGCGTGGATGATTCTTTTCGTTGCATAGAGTGTGATCCCCCAATGCTAATAGGAGCAACAATTTGGTCTAGCGTGGAGGGACGAGGGAGGGGTTGTCTAACTGCGTAACGCGTGGACCGATTTGGATAATTGTTTTCCTGTTGGGTTTAGAGTATGTTCCCTGGTATCACGAGAAAAAAATGTTGGTGGGGTGTGAGTGAAACCTAACTTTATAACGTGTGGACCGATTTGGATGGTTCTTTTGCTGTTGTGTAGAGTGTGATACCCCATTGCTAGTAGGAGAATAATATGGTCCTAAATTGAGGGAAGGGGAAGGGGTAGCTTAACTTCGTAACACGTAGACCGATTTCGATGATTCTTCTTTTGATGTGATACGACAACAAAATCTTGGGTGGTGTGGGGAGGTGGTGTTACACAATTTCTTAATTCACACACCCATTTGGAAGATTTCCTTTTGTTGTGTATTAACTGGTCCACCATAGCTATTTTAGGGAAAAATATTGGCCTAGGGTTTGGGTGGTGGAAGGAGAAAGCTAACTTTGCAACGCGTGGACTGATTTAGATTATTCTGAATGCATAGAGTATTTATTTGTATTCTGACAAAAATTGTGGCTGATGGTGAGAGTTGGAGGATGAGCGGCGCCTAGCTTCACAAAAGAAAGACAGATTTTGATTCGGTTGTACAGAATACGTTTCCTGATTGATAAATGATAACAATTTTGTACTTAGAGTGACTACGATAATTCTCTGTATACAATAATTATCTCTTGCTGGATAGAGAAAAGTGGCGCAGTAGGGTCATGCTAAGAATTTTCTAAGGTAAGGGTACTAAAGGGTGACCGTGACTCATTTCGAAATATTTTACCGGATTTGAATAATTTTGTTAGTGCACTACCTCTGCAACTTTTGAAATTGTTTTGTTTGTACGAGCAGCATGCTTCAAGTCGTATATATGAAGACACTAAAAATAAAATAGTCTTTAAAAAAAATCTTAACCAACTTTACAAAAAGCGCTAAAAAGCATAAAATAATTTTTCATTTTATATCTATTACGACATTTTGAAGTCGGTTCAAATTAAACAAACAAAACAACTGCCCAACCACAATTGAAGATACTATATAAAACAACCTGAAGGTTTCGGCTCACGGAATCATAAGGTAATACTTTTGTTATAGTTGCTTGGTTTGTTTAATTTGCACCGACTTCAAAATATCGTAATAGCGTAATAGCGCTTCTTGTGAAGTCGGTTCACCTTTAAAAAAAAATATATTTAATTGTACACGTGAGGTGCCTTATGACGTTTATCATAGTAGCATTTACTATATTGCTGGCTTGTCTCGATCTTTCTGTTTGCTTTCTCCCTAATTGCATTAAGGTATCTGTCTTGAACTAACATTACTTTATCATTATGTAAAAATTCTGCCATAAACTTCATCCTTTTGTTCAACACTTAACAATAATACGCTTGGTGAAGTATCGATACTTTTCATTTTGGTATTATTTAGAGCGTGTTCTATCCTTTCTAAGTATTTGCTCTAATCTACATGATCCGAGGTTTTTTTAGGTTTTATGCCCATTGGTCAGTTTAAAAATTATAGCGTGATTGTCCCTGTGTACGCGAGTGTATAAAGTTTATATTATATTTATTTTATAAAGTATTAGTATTGTGAGTATCGTAAAAAAGGTTTTTAATATTATTATTACATTGTTTTTCAAAAAATGAAAAAAAGTTGTGTAAGTAAAGGTATCTGCGACTAGTAACTAAAAATGTTTAATAACATTGTTTTTAATGTTAAATATTTCGTTTACAGAGGGACATCTTTTTTTAATAAAACATGTTATACCTTTGAATCTGTGAATGAATTAAATCCGATATATCTTTAATTGTTTTAGTTCAATAAATATATAAAAATTATATAAATAATTGAATAAAAAACCAGGCGTTTTAACTTTTATTAAGCTCAAGGGAAGTGGAGAGGGGGTTCTGTGGTTAGAAGTATGCGAAAATTAAATATTGAAGAAAAGGCTTATTTTCATCAGTGCTTACAACTATTCCCACTCATTGCTGAACTCACCCATGATCAGGTGATGGAAAGGGTAGGTATTATCGATCCCTCCTTGGCCATCTCAATGTTAAAGTCATCGAAGCTTTCATCCAGATTATGACTTCGCGATGCGTTATTGCTTACATTTCCTACTGGGAACGTTCTCCTCCATCAATTTTAGAACATAGAACAATAGTTGGTTACCTAACTTTCTCTACACTAATCCGTTTATCATTTTGTAGTTGTGACGTTCCCTCATTTTAAGTATTGAGGCTACATTTCGGATAAGTGGATCTCGATTTTGCGCGGACATTAATTAATTTTCAAAATTATCGTCCTCAACCATTAATATATTATGAGACCTGCTAAATGCATCAACATGCGCCATCGTAGAACCTACGCGACTTTCTAGCTTACATTTAAATTCCTGCAATTCCAAGGGCCAATGCGATATTCGTGGATTAATATATTTTTCTTAGAGTTAAGTTCAGGGACTGACAATCTGAAACGATTTTGAAATGTATTCCTATTTAGGATATATAAAAACGCCGGAGGGCATAAATAATTGCCAATGTTTACTATTCGTAACTATGATACTTTGACTCAGGTAATGTCGTTCGTTTGAAAAGTAAGAACACAGGATGAGATTTCCCATCCGTTTGACGCTGAAGTAGAACTGCACCAAACTATACTTGTTTAAAAGTGACAACTTCTGAAGTTCCGCTTTCATCTTTTCAAATGCAGACAATTCCTCCGAACCAAACTTAAAAACCGTGTCCTTCCTCAATAAATCATAAAGCAGTATGGTTGTTGGTGTAAACTTTCGAAAATATGCACAAAGTCCTATAAAGGATTAAATTTTTCGGATGTTTTTTAGAATAAGAAATTTAGAAATGGCTCGTTACCCATCTTAAGTACAGCTAACTCAATAGTTTTTGACACTATCATAATTTTGTCGAAGTAAATCAACAATTTATCTTTCTTAATTAGATCTTGAAATAAAATATTTATATTGCACTGAAATACTGCTGGCGGATTCTTAAGATCGAAGGGCATGCGTACATATTCAAACTGTTCTATGGGTTTTACAAATGAAGTATTCTTAATGGATTCATTAACTATCTTTATATGGTGATATCCACTACTTAAGTCGAGTTACGTAAAGTATCTTTTCCTGCGCAATTGATCTCAATAGTCTTCAACAAGAGGTAAAGGGTAATTATCCTTTTGTGTAGTACTAATAAGCTCTCGGTAATCTATGCAGAACCTACATTCACCTGTTTTTTTTCCTAACTAGAACGATAGGTGAAGCGTAAGGAGAAGCGCTTCCGCGAACTATCCCTCTTCGAAGCAAGCCATCTAAATTTTTCTGGAACTCTATTTTATGAGCATAAGGCAACCTTCGTGGAGTGCAATTAAATATCTGGTCTTTTTGAAGGCATGTATTCATATCGTAGTCGATTAGTTTTAATTTCTTAAATTCATTTTCAAAATTTTTTCTGTTACTCTTTCATTTATAGTATGCGGTATATTTTTATTAATCAAGGATTTATCATTCTCTTCGTCAAAAATATTTATATTAACAATGTTATTTGAAAAATTATTTGCACTGCCAAATTTATTGGGTTCAAGTGTGTATGTTATCTTACCTTTCAACAATCCTTCCATCAATTTCATAATTTTCAATCGTCAGTTTCATATTGCTTAATTTAAAAAAAATTTCGACCTAATACTACTGAATAATGCATACTATTATCTGTTACAATTATTATTTTAAATTTGAAAAGTTTATTATTAAAAACTCCCTTGCAGTCAGTCGCTCCTAGCATCTACAGTCGACTTCCATTTATATCGCAAAAACTCCAGCTGGACATCTCAGAACACAAAAGAAAAATCTCTGTTGGATGAAGCTTATCGGACTTCCGCTGTGAATAATGGTTGACAAGTTAATTGTGGCAGCATTCTGCTCATGTGGATAGTTAAAAATTCAAACCTTAAAAAGTGCTCAAAATTATTCTGACAAGTAAACAGATCTCTCTGCTCTAATAAAACACCACTTTCCAGCTATAGTTGTTGATTATTCTGCTGTTGCTGATCCATCATAATTGGAAAAGTCTCCTGTGACGTCAATGTACACTTGTTAGAAAAATGCTATTTTTGTCCGCAATTGAAACAACTGCCCTTTTCTCGATGCTGCCTTGGACACTTGTTAGAGACATGTTCGTAATTGTTACAGTTGAAATTGAAACACTTGACCTTTAGTTGAGATGATGTTATTCGTGATTTCGAGTGTTGCGATCGATGCCCCTCCATGTTGTTTTAATTCGCCAAGAATCCGAATATCATCAATCTCCTTGCATAAATCAAAGATGTTTTAGAGTCCCATTGTAGAATTTTTATAGATTCTTCAAACGCTTCCAACCATTTCTGAGAAGAGAAGTTATCATCTCCACTAAACGATGGTAATGAGTCCTCAATGTCTCTCAAACCATAGCCAAAATGTGCTTCATTGGGGAGATTTTAGTTTCCGTGGCACACCGATTTGACGATGAATTTCGATAAAGCACCCCAAAATAAAACGAAAATAATAAATAAATTTTTTTGATATCTTGGAGATATTCGATCTTAAAATTTTAAGAATACATCACTTCAGGACTTGTCAAAAGAGGTGTATTAATTAGGCTTTTAGGTGTTTTATTGACTAATCAATGAAATATGTGCCTCTGCAGGGAGGGGGGACGTTAATAAAAGAACTAAAAGACTTAATTATACACCACTTCCTCCCAGAAAGTTTAATAAAAAACTATCTTTGAGTTCGGCCATTTTGACAAGTGATGTGTTCCTAAAATTTCAATATCGAATATCTCCAAAACTAAGCCAGATATAAAAAAAATTTATTTATTATTTTCGTTTTATTTTGCCGTGTTTTATCGAAATTCATCATCAAATCCGTGTGCCACGGAAACTAATATCGTGCCGCTTCATTTGAATTAGCAATCTTGTCTCTGAGTTATGCAATTTATTTTTTGCAATAATACGTCTCGACCAAAAGATATCCAAGGTTCCTGGACTAAGGTTTAGTCCACGGCCTGACTGGCCACCACACAACAGAGGGCAGCCGAAGCCCCACTACTGTGTCGTAGGTTTACTTGAACAACTCACATTGAACAGCCTGGGGTGGCTGCGTCCTTCTCCTTAACACACCTCCTCCCAATTGGCCTCCTTTTAGTGTACAATGCTTAAATAAGACTCTCATCTGTAGCAGTCGTAGAAGTTGCAGGAAGTCCTTATAAATTTACAGGGTAAGCCCATAAATATACAGTTCGGTAAGCCCTTCTCCTCAACAAGAACAAGTCTTTAGGGAAGCCCCTTTAAAGGTGGTCGGAGTTGGAATAGCCCTCTCCAGCCACATTGTGGTATTCACTGTCGCGCACGCCAGCCTACCCCCCCCCCCCCCCCCCAATATACTCCCTTCTCGGAGAATAAATCTGCCCCTCAGTCAGTTTAATTCGCAGGAATTCGCTGGGTATCATCTCCATAGGTATTTCAATGACCTGATTTGTACACAGGTTTTGTCCCCATTTTATTCCCCCTTACCTCCTAGGAGGCTTGTACCACCGAGGAATGTGTGTGCACTACCCGCTGCTTCAGAAGCGTTCCGTTAGACTACATGCTTTTTATATTGTGTTGCCGATAGTCGCTTGGTATAGCTGGCTCAGAACCAGTTCAGGTCACTTTGAAGTGCCTCGGCTCTTCCACCAACTCCTTTTTATCGTCAATAAGTGTATATATGTATAAGCATTTTACTACCCACTTAAACACAGCTCTCAGCGCTGTCACCTTGAGCTGGTACGGAGGAAAAGAGAAAAGAAAGGCAACTGTTCGCTAGGCAAGCTCCTGCCTAAGTGCACAAATAGGATAGTCACGCGTACTTGGACTTCGTGGCCCATTGTCATCCCCCGATAACGATAGCGATGTTTTCTTAATATTAAATACTTACAAGAAAATACGTAACCTTCAAATGCGTAAGTGACATTTAATTTGCATTAAATTTATATCTGAATTATAATATAGCTTAAAAGATTTTCACTTCGATGAAAGAAGGAATGATTCCAATTGAAAAGTTATTTGCATTAATTATAGGAATCTAAACAAAAGTTCAATATTGAAAACACGTTGGAAAAAGTACGAATTTTGTTAATAGTACCAGGTCGGAAGTAGCCAAGGGTTGTCTCTTCCGGTTAATATAAAATTTGGAAAATGGAAAAAAATAGTCCAGTTCAGGGAAAATTAAAAACTATACAATTTGGAGATTTTTGCGAGCCCTAATTTGCAATATAAAAGATTTGAATCTGTCAAGTTTACTTTTCCAGTAGGGGAATATAGTTAAACATGGAATGTGACAAAAACATGGGTTTACTAAACGGGAATCTGCGTGCAGAAGTTCCAGCTGAACGGAATGAGTATATAAAAAACTGTAGAAGTAAACCATCAGAATGATCACAAAATACCTTTAAATCATGGAGTTATTTTTGCTGACGTTCTACAAAAAAGTGTGCTCCTTCAAATTGCTGCCTGTTAAGGAAATTGCTATCTACAAAAGTACAATGAGAACTGTAACAGTCCGTAAGGATTGCAGTGCTACATGGAGCACGTATGTCATTGTTGGAAATACTTTTCATCTGTTATCTGAAAAGGAGAACCTACAACATGTTTAGTTGTACAAAGAACTACTTTTGATAAGGAAATAGGAGTACTAGGAATAACAATGTTTAAAAAAAAATTTGCTCCAAGGCGACGCAGAATTTATACACAAAATTTTAATTTCATCAATAAAATTTAAAAGTCTTCTTAATAAAATTAATGTAATGAAAATTCGGTGAAACTCATGAACTTTATGGGAGTAGAGTAAAGTGATGATGTAGAGTATGCTTTGGCGTTGTCGGCACACGATTTGTGAAAGAAATTGAGTGTTCACTTTAAGGGGACATTTACATCAGTTGGACCAAAATTTCATGCTTTTTTTGAGACCGTATATCTCGTGAATGAACAATGCTAATCAATTGAACTTTTTTTTATTATTTTTGTACATTTGTTAAGTAAAATTTGCTACGTCGCCGATTCATTCCCCCCAAGTCCAACCCCCCTCCGCGCCGTCAAAGATTTCTGTTCTCGGCGGACACGTCGTATTCTCGGCAGATTTCCTGGGTACACACGTGACCTTAAAACAAAAAAGTCAACATTTTTTTAAAGTTTATACCATAATGCGTGGTATAGACGTTTGGCAAGCCAAAATTCCAATAAAAAACAAAATGGCGGCCATTTGAAAAAAAACCTCGTTTTTTGGTCATTTTTTTGGTACTATTTTTTTATTAACTTTTGAAAAAAACAATCAAAATAAAAAATTTAAGGCCTACACCACAATGACATATGAAATGAATAATTAGAACGCTTTTGTGAAAAATCGCAGTAGCCGTTTGCTCAGAAACGCTGCCGAGAGGAAAAAATGTGACAAGCTGAGATATTTGGCCTTAAACATTTCAGTCGACTTTCGACTGCTTAGAAAGCGACGGGAGGCACGCCTCTTTAATGACCTGTAACTCGGAAACTACTCAAGATATCAATTTGGAATTTCGGCACATTATTTTTCATCGATATATCCATCGATTAAGCCAATAAAAAAATGAATTTTTTGATGTAAATGTCCCCTTAATATAACTTCGGTTTGTTCTCGTAGACTATGCTGAGCGATTGCTTAAAGACATCCACTCGTCTTCTCCATTTGACAATCTTTTTTCCAATCCTGACCAGCTTAGACTTCTTGAGAGAAACGTTGCAAAGACCATGGGAGCTTATCTAAGTGCAAGGATTTGCTAATTGAGCACTCGTTTAAACTGTACACCCTTGTTACGAGCATTGGAAAGATATGTACACGGTGATGGTCTTCTGTTCCAACGCAATTCTCTTGATGGCTCATTTTCTTGACGCGACATTAGGCTCCGTAGTGCTAATCACAAAGTTCATAACGAGTCTGTGTAGCGTCCTACTGAACGCATCACTAAGTATGCGAATATTACCTACTACCGTGAGACCAGCGAAGTGCTGCGCTGTATCTTTCTTTCTAGGATCCATCATCACACTACTGAGGACATCTCTAGCCCCACAACCGCGTTCCATCCGCTGTGATCGCTTGTAGAAAAATTGATCCGCAATATGGTACGTGTGGTCGATATTTCATAGTCTCCTTTATGGTATTCGTTGCGATGACGCATATCAAGCGGCTCTTTTACCTGATATTTGGGCTAGTAGTTCGATTATTCGTGAGTTCATTATCAATAATCGGCTAATCCAATTGTTCCAAAGATCGTGACAACGAGATCTAATTTTACTATCCCAACGTGACTGGACTTCGCTCTAAAACGACTACCCTCTTCACCATCTTTGCCGGTTCCGGCTTTGACTTGATTTCTTTGACTGAAACTTGTTTGCGTCGAGGTTTTTAGCTCCGAGTTTCTGGTTTTTCATCGAGACTGACTTTCTTCTTATCTGGATACCCCTGTCGGAGGTGGTATTCCCTGTGCTGTTCATCGTGACATTTGCTGTGGACTTCTTGCTGGCGAGCTGCTATGTGTTGATTTCAGTGTTTTCCATGTTTAATTGGAGGTCTCTGGTGCTGAGGAGGGTCTACTGATATCATTTTAAATCTGCCCCTAAGCGTAACTCGTCCTAGCCGACAATATCGGGATCTCCAAACGACCGCGGCAGATTCCTCGACTTCGTGTTTTCTATAAATTATAGTGATGTTCTCCAGTGTGGTTATCATCCTGCACTTCACGCTATGCTATTTTTGGCTCCGATTGTCTTTCCAACTTCCTCTTATAACTTTGAAAAGACCAACCTGTCTATGCTTAACGATTGGTTTTCAATTTGTGGTTGAAGTGGTATTCTTGGGGAATGTGACGTTGACAATGCTACTAAATTATTCTATGATATCTTTGCTATATACTTTACTCACTGTGTTACGGTTTCTAAGTCTTGCAACTTGTGGTCCTACTTAATTTGGAGGTATCAACTCCATAAAGCATTTGAAGAATTAAAAAGTAAGGTTTGGAAAGAGTTCTGCCCCATCCCTTCGGTGTCCTTATACAATACGTACATTACTCGGTTAAACTAAACTTTGCAAAACAGCCCTAGGCAGTTCGGCAATTTGTAAACTATAAACGTAAAACTGATGGATATATTTCTTTATTAATTCTCTGTGATAGGTGTACGAATAGCATCCATTGCCAACCTTTCTGGCTGCTTCTTTAAACCTACGTTCTGGGAAGACAATTTCGCTATTAGTTTCAAAAATTTTACGCACTTGACGAGGTTCTGGCATCACTTGAGCACAAGGATTTGATCTTAAACGAGGCTACGGTGTTGAAGAAGATCTCCCACCTAACTGGTAGTTCCTCAGCTGTTCCTGACGGCAACCCTACCTCGGTTTTGAAAAACTGCAGTTAGTATCTTGTCGCTGTTCTTAATCATTTATTTAATCTATCCATCCGTCGTGGCGTTTTTCCTTAATCCTGGAAGATCTCTGAAACAATTCTTCTGCATAAAAAGAGTGACAAGTAAGTTATCATCAAGTCTTCTATGCAGGTGGACTATAGTTTTATTGACTTAAAAAAAGGTCTCTGACAGAATTAGTCACATTATTCTTACAACAAACTTCATCTCTTTGGGTTTCCCTCTCTTTCTATAGTTGTGTTTCTACTTGTCTCAACGTACACACATCGGTTTTTAACTATACCATAGACGGACGCTCTCTTGCTAGACTGGACAAAACCAATGACTTGGGCGTTTGGTTAAACGCTCTTTTCTCGTTAAAATATCGCATTAACAGAACAGTTAATAGGACTAATGCGACCTTAGATTTTGTTATAAGATGATCTCAAGAATTTGACAATCTGTACGTCATGAGACTACTTTATTGTACTTTCTTTAAGTAAATTTTGGAGTAAGCTTGTATTGTTTCACCTCTCTTTTGTGCGTCAATTCGCTCTTCTGGGTTTTCCATTGAACGACTCCCTTGCCCAGCCTCATAATCTCATCTTTTTGGATACTTACACATAGTTTTTCGTATTGAGTCGTGACTTCCTCCATATCCCACGAAATCGCACTAATTAAGACAAATAAAAAACCGCTTTTTTTAATCATTATTCCTATAGTACCGACTTTCACCTATCTAGGAGCGATATTAGCGGTCGACTTAGTTAAGGTTTTGATTTGTTATTTTCTTTTCTTTCCTTTCTTTTACCATACTCTTGTACTAGTTATACTAGAATTCGATAGATTTGTTTGATCATATTTGGAATCCTTCTAGTTTTCTTTTTTCGTTTTGCTTTGTATTTGGCTGACTTTTTTTGACTATTTATTTTCCTCTCTTTGTATTTGTCAGTTATCAATGATCCTGTCAATAAATAAACAAATTACTCAAATTGCCTTACGTCAAGAATTATTTATAAAAAAATAAGCACAATTTTATAGATTTGAAACCCTTTTTTTTTTTTTTTTTTTTTTTTTTATATATGATGTTGCCAAAGCTCAGGGGATGCCCTATGATGCTAAAGCACAGCCTTGGCAGGAAAGGAATTAAGGATGAGGGAAATGGGTTAGGAGGTTGAGTGAAGGAGGTGTCGATGTACGCCCCGTTTGAAAGTTTCAGGCTCATAAGACGAGGGAAAAACAGAAGATGGTAAACTGTTCCACATTCGTGTTGTTCTGCTAAGAAAAGATTCCCGAAATTTGACGGTACGTCCAAATTTGACCCGGAGAGTAAAGGGGTGGGAGCGACTTGTAGATCTTGTATCGCGCGTTGTAATGAGTCTACAAGGAATCAGGCTAGCGATTTCGTTAGAACAATGGCCATGGAAATAGCGATAAAAGAGTGAGAGACAACCGACATTCCGTCGATGCTCAAGAGAGTCAAGGCCCTCAGAGATTGAGGAATCGCCAATAAGTTTAACAGCCTTACGCTGAACTTTGTCTAACGCGGACAATGCGGTGTGTCCTGCCCCTGCCCAAATATGGGAATTATATTCAAGTCTAGGCCTAATGTGGGACTTGTAGATCAACGCTAAGTCGGGTGGGGTGAAATATTTCTTACATCTCTGTAGAAAACCTAAACATTTCATCGCACTTTTGGCGATTGCAAATATATGATCAGTCCAGCTAAGATTGCTGGATATCTCAATACCCAAGATCTTTAGGGAGGGTGAATTGGGTATATTCACTCCGTCGACTGAAATGGGTTGGGGGTGGACTGGGCGTTTTTTAAGGGACATTAAACAGCATTGAGTTTTGGATGCATTAAACGTAACACGATTTGCTCTGCCCCAAGCGAGGACCTTAGAAATGTCGTTGTTTAATGATCTAAACATGCGTTCCCGATTGACTTCTGTAGCATTTCCAGTTAGTAGTTATTGTACTATTTGCACAGTTAGTTGTTAGTCTAGCGAAACTTCAAATATTTGATTTGAACTCCCTTGTCTTAAAATGAATAGAAAGCATATTGTCAGGCCAGTCAATCTGTAGAAAAATAGACTCAGATATATCTGATCCATCAGTAATAAATGCCGGTGTACTGCAGGGTTCAGTTCTTTCACCAACCTTAATTCTTCTTTTTACTAGTTACATTTCATCCCTCACTTTTAATAATTTCGTGGATGCAACACCCTTGATTTCGCATACTCTTTTGATTCTGTATGGAATTCTTGTGAACAATGTTTTAAAAATCAGCCTCTTGGGGTAGCGCAAATCGTTTAACGCATCCAAAACTCTATGTGGTTAAATGTCCTTTAAAAATAGCTAGAATACCGTCAACCCATTCCGCTCGACGTAGTAAATATATCAATTAGAGGTCATGTTGGGTATTGAACCAGCTAGATCGATCATATATATTTTTAGTCGCTAACAGTAAGAAGAAATGCTTGACCTTTCTAAAGAGATATAACAAATACTTCACTTGAGCTGACTTTGCGCTCATTTACAAGTCCCCCTTTAAGCATTCCTAAGCAGAACAGCATGGATGTGGAACGGTTTACAATATTCTATTTCCCCTCGTCTAAGGTTAGGTTAAATTGGCTGCATAAAAAGCCACACTTAGGCCAAACGGTCCATTGTGACTTCGCAGTTGAGGCTATGCGCTCAACCCTACATAACCCCTATAGAAAGTTGGCTAGAGCCACGACACAACACATGTAATATTTCGTTCGAGCAAGATAGGCTTTTTTGTCCGAGTTAGGGCAAGACGTGGCGGGTAATAAGGCAGGTTCAGTCTGCCATCTAACATTCACAATTCTGAGGGACGTTTGCGTAATTTCCAGCTTGCTTGTGTCTAGCGGTTTGCCATGATTTATATTCGAGTGAAGAGGAGGGAGCCCAATTTTTCCTAGCAGATCAGCTGTATAATTAACCAGAATATTGCTATGCCCCGGTACCAATATGAGACGTACGTTCAGACGTTCACTCCCGTCACAGCTTGAAAAATATTGCAGTAGTCATGCAAGCGAAGTGAAATGCACAGGTTTATGTGTTCCGAAAAGATACTACTCTGCCGTTCGGTGGAGTACCATGTTCGCTTACCAATCCTTAGGTCCAAGGTTGGAATCCCACCAACGGTGAGCAATGGTTGTTTTCTGCTGACAACAGATTACAACAAAAAGGCCACGGGAGTTGTAGATAAAATTCAGTGGTTTGGAATCCACTTTAAATTCGAGACTCACTTGCAACCGTTGTCTGTAATCGGGTGAAGTTGTTTTCTCGCTCCATGTCCAACAAGGGGTGACGGGAACTAGAGAGGGAGAGAGACTCTGCCTTCCAGCTTGGAACCAGCACTGTAAAGATGCACTGACTCTTTTCATTGAAGGGAATTCCGACCTGAATGATATACAGGAGTTCAATATAGCATAAAAGAAAGGCTTAGGTGTGGTATAATCAGTGTTTTTCATAGCTCTACCGCCCAGAATTTCAGTGTGTTCTTAGTCGATATGCTTATAAGTCTGGACTGAGTTGAGCCTAAAGGCAGTAGATGATGCGGCTTGTTTACCGAAAGGATTCGCCAATAGGATTTGGATAATTGTATTGATGACTTTAGAGGGTGTAGTTGCCTCTCTTGTTGTCCTCTTAATCTTTTCAATTGCCTTCAGGTTGATCACATTATCCAGTACTGGTTACCATACGATACTTCATATATACCCTGCAAGTAAGTATGGGTCGTATAATGCTAGTATAAATCCAGTACACAATGCGTGGCTAAATATCGCATCTTATACCTATATTCCTTTTACACGAGTACAACGCTATTGTAGCTTTACGCAATCTTTATTGGATGTAAGATTTCCAGATGATTTTTCTATCCAAGACAAGGCCTAAATATTTAACTTACCCATTTAGTTTCAGCCTGACCCCATTTAACATAAGGCACTTAGGATAAGCACTATGTTTTCGAGAGAAGAGTATCAACTCTGTTTTGTCCGGGTTTATGACAAGAGCATACCTAGATAATGTATTAGGATGCTCGCCCGAATCCAGGAGTAGCACGTCTATATTTAGCCTCCTCAAGAATGCCGTTATAGCCTCTGATTAGATTTCACTCGACTTATGAGCCCGAAATTTTTACGCAATTATTATTAGATGTGGATCTAAGAAAGGATCTTATCACCATTTTGTCACTTTGACCAAGTTGATTTGTGTGACAACAAACTTCAGTTTTTTAATTAAACCTAGAATTTTCTTGGGAGCTGCCGTAGTTATGCCTAACGGTGATGTGAAGGTCTCTACGAGATGCATGACCCTGATATCTCTTCCAAATAGAAGCGTCAGGTGTATTCCTTAGCTAGCCCGATCTTTTTTAAGTTGTAACTTAGGGGGCAATGGCCAGTCTTGTCTTAACCCCGGAGTGTTAGTCCAGTGAACGTGCTTACGTCTGCCATCCCATGACCTGATACGTACTGTCAACTGGTTTTCGAGTAGGCACAAAAGAGCTCAGGTCCGATGAATTGAGAATCCGCGCCTTTTTTTGCCAGGCGATCCGCCATCTTTTTGCCTTCAGTAACATCGTACCCTGGTACCCAAGCTAACGTGATTTTATTGTCTCAATCCAGTTCTTTGAGTGAGCTAGTCCAGAGAGTTCTAGACTTAAAGGTATTAGACCGTAGAGCCGTGAGTGCCACTTGAGTGTCTGAAATTATATATTTTGGCACCGCGTATTCTTCTTTGAGCAACATCACGTGCAAAGAGTTCAATTTGGTGTGTCTCTGCTTGAAACATGGTTGATACACATCCGATCGACTTATACAGCCTTAGTTTAGGTCCATAGACTTCAATGCCCGTTTAAGCACTCAACTTGGAACCACCCCTGTATCAAACCAGAGATACCTTTTCACACATGTGCCTCTAGTTAAGTTTTCTCTGCTTTCAAGGATCAACTTAAATGGTGTATCAAATTGTGCTCTTTAAGCATGGCATCTGAGATTGAGTTATTTACAGGATCATCCTTGAATTCTTCAAAGATTTTCCTGTGACCAGTAAGATTGTCTAATTTTAGGAGATTGAAACCATGCAGCCTTATTGCGCTCGAAGGAATCTGCTTATTAAGCTATAGATGTAAGGGAAGAAGGTCCAGTAGAGCCTACATAGCTGCAGGAGACAGGTGCGCATGGTACCAGTAAATTTTAGGCAAGATGTCTTCTTTCAGTATTTGTAGTTCATATGGCGGCGCCGTTTGCTCTTCTTTTTTCTACCATACGGAGGCGACATAGGTAACTACGTGCCTTATAATCGCTTGATATGCCATTAGGGCCGTATTAGACTTTAGGCTCCAGGTTTTACCGAAGTGCTTACGACAGAACAAGAGGGCAGTTTTAGCCTTTCCTGTAACTCTTTTTAAATGGGTACTCCATGTGAGTCATTGGGCTAGAAGCACACCTGGGTATTTGACCTCACTTGAGAATTCTGTCCGTGTTGCTCCAAGGATGGAAACTTCTAACCACCTTTCATGCATGTCCATAATGGTAATTATCAGGTCATCTGCATAGTCCTGGTCAGTCGCAGCCAGCATCAGTCAGTTCTAGCAAGAGATCATCAATAACAAGTGCTGGCAGCAGAGGGAAGGTATTACTTCCTGAGAACATCCACTAGTGGTCCTTGCTGTTACCGATTTATGTTCCAGCCTGGCCGTGATGTTTCGGGGTCTATTCATTTCCCCAATCCATCGGACCGTCAGTAGTTCGATTTCTCTGTCGATAGCCGCTCCTTCAATTGGTATATCCCTTAATTCCTTTCCATCCAAGAATGTAATTTAGCATCATAGGGCATCCCTGAGTTTTGGCATTATCATAAGAAAAAAATAAATCGAACATCTCGATTTTATCTTTTCTTATATTACACCTATAGCTGTTAAAAGTTAAGTGTCGCTGGAGGTATATATATTAGGGAGAGATCCAGAGAACTGAGAGCTAATCATGATTTTGTGAGTTATATTATAAAAAAAAATTGATTGTATCAATGTGTTGTCATATATGTTTCCAAAACAGGGGATAAATCTTCTACCGCTGTGTTTTAAACATCTATCATAAATATCACTGAGGTCTACAAAGTTAAGTTAGGTAATTATCATTGAAAAATGTATTCGGGAATTGATTAAAAACGGAATAAATCCAGGTATGCAGTAGAGTATTACACCAGTTTTTAGTGCAGTAAAGCACAACAGAACGGACGGGAACACAACTAAGGGTACAGTATTATAATTCCTAAGAAGTTTTTAATTTCTAGGTTTTTAATTGGACAAAAAAATTAGTCGCTGAATTTCCACTACATGTTTGTAATTCACACGTTATTTTATTGTTTAATCATACTGGACTAGCTTTTATTAAGCTGACCCAAAAATGTATGCTCGTTGTTGAATAGGGACTGAAAATTCATTAAGTAGATATCAATTTCATAATTTAAATAGATGTTAAAACCACGTAATAATTGCACAGTGAATTTCTGAACGAACGCACATGCCAATACACCGTTTCAAATTATGCAAATTCTTAATCAAATGTGAATTCCAATTAAATAAATTTCAAATGGAACCAATGCACCTTAGTTACACGAATTTGGTGCAATAATACATAGTGTGATCGACAGCCGTATCACGAAACTATTCTGCGGTTACCATACTGTCATTATTGGGTTAAGTCAATCGAAAGTGGAACATGGCATTGTTACCAGTGATATCTGCCGTCCCGGTGCAAAATTTACCGAGCTACATAAATCAAAAATTAAACAATTTCGCAGGACGTTCACAAAATCCTATTTTCCAATTAAGTGGGCTTTGCTTAATCAGTTTAAGCACTTATATGAGTTTAGCCATGCATAACCTCAACATGGGCGAAAATAGTGTCTGATGTACGGATATATTCGGCAGATAAAAGCTCGGTTGTCCGATACCCATTTATTGCAGGTTTGGGTATTTTGCAGATTACATACATAATTCGACCACAGTACCATTCGAACTCGACAAAGAGTCGCAAATCAAGAAAGCCAAGTTAGTTATTGATACGAACGGTTCTACTTCCGTGAATATTTAGTAGTCGTAAAAATCTGGAAAGATGAATTCGGTTTTCACCACAGGCTTTAGTTTTCCACTTGAAATGTTCATTAAACGTCATCAAGTGCCACCTATTATTTTGCAATAAAACCTTGTTATTTTTTGATTCTCCTTCTTTTGAAAAACAGTAATTAATTAAAACAAATATATAATAAACAAATTTTCTTTTACAGAAGCCCACTTTAAAAATTTGGTTATATATAAAAAATTTTATATAACAGCAGTAACTTTACTTACCTTTTATATACACGATCAGACCTCATTTTCTTAGTAATACTATACAGGGATTTTCGCATAAGATGTGTCAAAATATGTGGAGTGATTTATTTCATTTAAACTAAAACAAAAGAATTTTATGGCAGGGGGGGGCAATCTGAACAGTTTGGGAGTTACAGGGTGATTCATAAATTCCAAGTTTTCATAGTATACACATCACTCCTTTATATTTATCTTTTGATCTACTGACCGCAGCGACATAAAAAAAAACGCTAAAGTAATACTATTCCAATAGCTTTTACAAAATTGCCAACAATGTTGATCTCGCCTACCATTGAGGTACATTCACATCCAGAAGTGATAAAACTATTTTGAAATTACTAAAAATTCAGCATTTTTCCAAATTTTCTCCGAAATTCATGTAATTCATACACCTCGTTTTCATTTTTATTAGACTCATCTTTCCAAAAAGGTACAAAATTAAAAGGAAGAGAAAGGACCCCAGCCTTAGAAATCCCTGACTACTTAATTACTTTATTTCACTTTTTGTAGGAAATTCTTTAAATAAACAAAATATTTAAAACAAAGGGTACAAAATGTTTGTTTAGGGTAGACAAGTAATTAATTTCAATTAACCATTGCTGCAAAAAGTTAGTTTAATTTTGTTTTATTGCCGATATTAGCTTGTGTTAGTCCGTGTTGACACCTTAGTATCCTGACATTGTGTTACTAATAATGCCTGACAGCAACAATATCGATCATAGTTGAAAAACAAACCGATAAATACGGGTTCTTTTAACCTAAAATAAGTAAAACGAAAAAGCGGTTGTACTGGAATAAGAAAGGAGATTCCCCAATCGACATGTACTACAAAGAGGGGTGTTTTCGCAGATTTGCCAGAAATTAAGAGAAACCGGAGGTGTAACTTCAAATAGTACGGAATTTCGATCTGAAACATCGGAAGATTCTGCCGATGGGGAGTAGTAAATACCACAAAAAACATTGATTGTTATTTTACCAGACTATGCCATTCTTATGTATTTTGATGCACTGAATCCAAACCCGGGCTCAGATTTTGTGACTTACATCATAATTTTTGTATAAATCCGTTTTTTTTGTTAAAAACCTGGTTTTTTGGTAGGTAATTTTTGAAAATTCATTGATTTTTTTTTGCATTGCGTAGTAATTAAAGTATTGTTACTATTGTGAGGAATAACAGAACGACCCCAATGAGAACGGAAACTTCACCAAACTGATATTGCGAGTGAGCGTGTGTTGTAAAACAAGCACCCCAATGAAAACGAAAGCTGGATCGACCTGAGGTTGCAAGTGAGAAGCAAGGAGACTCACATTAAACAAGCACCCCAATGGAAGCTAGATCGACCTGATGTTGCGGGTGAGAGGCAAGGGGCTCAAGTTAAATAAGCACGCTAATGGGAACAGAAGCTGCGACGAAAATGTGCCTCAAAAATAGTATGTTTTTGCAAGGATTAAATTTACCTTAACTTTCTGCACATTGAACTTTCACAAGAAAATGAAACCACAAAATTAGAGTTCAGCTACTAAATTGGTTTTTATTTTACTGCAATTACCAGTACTACAGGTCTGAACAGCGGCAAAGAAGAACAACAAGTGAAGTTAGAGAACATTGAGAGCTGGCTTATCCGTACATACAAACATTTGTAAAGTGAACTGTGTACAATGTAATATTTGTTTGACTGGGTTTACATTAGTGAATTTAAAGCAGGTCTAGACTTTTACAAATTAATTACAATGATGAAATCAAATCTTAGACATACTCCCCCCAGTTAAGATTATCTTAACTATGATTAATCGGAAGTTTACATAACTTTACAGTAGGTCGTTTGACTTCTCCATGACTGGTGCGAATGGTAGCTACTCGAACTAAGCCATCCTTGCCCGGATGGGTAAGGATAATTCGTCCCAGAATTCATTTCGCCGGTGGAAGATTGTCCTCCTTGATAATGACCAGATCACCTACAGATAGATTGGGCTCTGCCCGTTGCCATTTGGGTCGATACTGAAGCGCTGACAGATATTCGTTATGCCACCTTCTCCAAAAATGTTGGTGCATTTGTTGCAGAAGACGCCATCTTCCAATTAAAGAAACTGACTGCTGATCCCTAGGAGCCTCGGGAATAGTCGTAAGAGGTTGCCCAACCAGAAAATGTGCCGGAGTCAGGACATCTAAGCTGGAGACGTCGTCAGTAACTGCGATAAGTGGTCGGGAGTTTAGCAGACCCTCGATTTGAACCAGTAGGGTGTTCAGTTCTTCATACGTCAGGTGGGTGCAGCCAACAACCTTGCGGAGGATGACCTTGACCGAGCGAACGCCAGCCTCCCAAAGACCCCCAAAGTGCGGAGCTGAGGGTGGATTAAAATGCCAGGATATGCTATGGGAGAAAAGAAACTGAGAAATTAGCGAATCTTGGTATATTGATGAGACAAGCTTATGGACTTCTTGAAGCTGTCTGTTGGCACCAACGAAATTAGTACCATTATCACTATATATGTTGGATGGTATACCCCTTCGTGACGAAAATCGTTTTAAGCACGCAATGAAGGTATCAGAGGTTAAATCTCCCGCTAATTCCAGGTGGATGGCACGAGTGCTGAAGCATATAAACAACACTATGTACGCTTTCGTATTACGCGCACCTCTTCCTCGTCGTGTTAATATGTAGACTGGGCCAGCATAATCAACACCTACATTTTCAAAGGCTCTGTGGACTCCAACTCTCTGATGCGGAAGACTGGCCATTAACTGCTGAGAGGTAGCAGCTCTATGCCTTACGCATGTTATGCAGTGATTAATATGTGCCTTGATTAATGACCTGCACGATAACACCCAATATTTTTGGCGAGTGATGCTTAACAAAAGTGAGGTTGCTGCATGAAGGTACCGTTCGTGGAGATGAGCGATTAGATATTTGACGAAAATATGGTCCTTTGGTAAGATAGCTGGATGCCTGGCTTCATACGCTTGATTAGAGTGCTCTAGACGCCCACCGACGCGCAAAATACCTGACGAATCCAGGAAGGGTGTTAAGGTTAGGATGCGACTAGATGATGGTACCGGTTGACCTATTTGTAGACAGTGAATTTCCTTGTTGAAGGCATCAGCTTGAGCCCATCGTATGCAACTATTTACCGCCTTGAGTTGATCCTTGGTTGAAATCCAGAGCGTTCTTTTGTCTGGTGAACTTCCACAGTTCCTCGTAAATTGAAAACATCGGCTTAAAATTCGCAAAATCCTTGTAAGAGAGGAGTATCTGTCGAAGAGTGAGGTCAATATATTGTTGAGCAATTCAGCATGAAAACTCACAAGGCAATGTTCTCTGCGTTCGTTATTAACTACAGGTTCATCATTGCTTGCACTATGAGTTTTGGCGGGGATCTTCCAATTATCCGTGAGCCATGTTGGGCCTCGCCACCACAGTTTTGATTTGACCAATTCACTTGACAACAGACCACGTGATGCTAAGTCGGCAGGGTTATCTGAAGACGCGACATGTTGCCATTGTTGCCGGGGAAGGATGGATAAGATTAGCGCGGTCCGGTTACCAACGAAGCACTTCCATTTACGTGGGTGGTCAGACAGCCAAGACAAAACCACAGTTGAGTCAGTCCAAGCGAAGCACCGATGATCCTGAATGTTTAAGTTGGACTTGACAAATTCCATTAATTTAGCAAGTAACGCTGCTGCACACAATTCGAGCCTTGGAACAGACAATTGCTTGATTGGACAAACCCTCGTCTTTGATGCGACTATGTTTATTTGAATTAATCCAGTTTCATCCATAGATCTGCAGTACACAACTGCTGCGTACGCTAACTCGGAAGCATCCGAGAATCCGTGAAGCTCAGTGGTGGATATCCTTACAGGAAGCCATCGAGGGATGCGTAGCTCTTGTAAAACACAGAGATCGTTACGAAGTTTGAGGAATTTTTCACTTAGTTTGTGGCACTGATCATCCCAATCATAGTTTTGTAACCATAATTGCTGGAGGAGAATCTTAAACGTGATGGTCACTGGCGAAACTAATCCTAAAGGATCGAAAACTTTGCTAGACTCTGACAATATGATTCTCTTAGTTACTACATCACATCTTGGTAAAGTGACTACAAATGTAAAACAATCTGTTGATGGCATCCAGCTGAGGCCCAACACCTTAAGATTTTCTGGACTATCATCAATTCGCATTGATTTATCGTTCCTTATCTCTGAGGGTATCGAGTGTAAAAAATTTAGCGAATTAGAACTCCACTTTCGTAAGGAAAACCTTCTCACTTTCAATAAAGAAGTAAGCTGATTATATAGTTGTGAAGCTTCAGCTTCATTAGTTGCTCCTCCCAAGAAATCATCGATGTAGAAATTATTGTTTAATGCGTGCTCTGCTAGCGGATATTTCCCTTTGAATTCAATTGTTAGCTGCTTTAGCGCTCGAGTGGCTAGAAACGGTGCAGCCGAAGTTCCATATGTAACTGTTGTGAGCCGTAAGTGGCTTAAGTTATCTGCTGAATGAGATCTCCACAAGATTCTTTGATAGTCCCGGTCTCTCTCGTCGACAAGAACTTGCCTATACATCTTTTCGATGTCGGCGACCATTGCGATCTTAAACGACCTGAATGATAACAATATTGGCGTCAAGTCTCGTTGAACCTTTGGTCCTACCATCAATTTCTGGTTAAGTGATGTTCCATTCGATGTTAATGATGAGCCATTAAAGACTACTCGAACCTTTGTTGTTGTGCTTTCTGGCTTGAATACTGCATGATGGGGTAAGTATGCATGCTCCGTATTTGTTGATGGTGCTGAAGAAGGTACAGGTTCTAAATGGTGCAACGCCTTATATTCTTCCATAAATTCTGAATATTCCTTCAACAAGTGTGGATTTTGCTTAAATCTTCGTTCAAGTGAGTGTAGGCAGGATATAGCCGTATTGACTGACACTCCCAACAAAGGTGCATCCTTCTTGAACGGTAAGCGAATCACATAACGCTGGCTAACAGGATCAATGTGATGTGTTGATTTGAAATGAGTTTCGCAGTGCTCTTCTTCCTGGGTGAATGAAGTAGCTTGGCTGGGTATCTCCTCTGTTTCCCAAAATTTTCGTAAGGATGCATCTATGTCTGCAAGATCAGCATGCAATGAAATTAAATTCGAGTGTTCGCCTTCTAGGGTCACTGGGCCCGATACAACGTATCCGAAAATGGTGTTTTGTAACATGGGATGGTCCGATGAAACGTATGCCCTTCCTTCTTGCAGGATGTGAAGAAAATTGTCAGCTCCTAAAATGAAATCTATTCTTCGTGTTTCGTTGAAGTAAGGGTCTGCCAGTTCGTACCCCTGAATAAAACTCCAATCACGAATGTCGAATGTCCTTGCAGGTTGTGGTGCTGTAAGCTTGTCAAGGATGTATGCTTGTACGACTATGTGGTGATCCGTTGAAAACCGTGAAAATAAGGACACCGTCAGCTTCCCCTTTGTTGTAGCTGTCCTTATCGAAGACAATCCATGCACGAATATCCTTGCCTTGCTTCTTTGAAGTCCTAACCGTTGTACGCAGTCCTCCGAAATAAATGATCCTTGCGAGCCTGAGTCGAGAAGAATTCTACAAGCGTGTGGTGTGCCAGAAGCGTCCAAAATGTTCACTACTGCTGTTGGAAGGAGTATTAAACTTTTCCTTCTGTCCTTGAATATAGTGTATGCATTTAACCTTGGCGCTGCGTCCTTGGTAACAACGGTGTTAAACGGTGGTGAAGTAGGACTTAGATCAGTAGTTGAGGGTGACGGATTGTTAGAAAACGTACGAGCTGCAGCAGGTGAGGTTGAATCCCTTGTGACTTCATGTAGACTTGAATGGTGTGTCTGGCTGCAGTGATGACATCGAACCTTTGACTTGCATCTTTTGGCAGAATGTCCTGAACCAAGACAATTAAAGCAAAACGAACTTTTTCCGATGAGACTGCGTCTGCTTGATATGCTCATAGCCTTATATTGAGGGCATTTAAAGACCTGATGACTTTGGGCGCAGACTATGCACCGTGTTGTTGTGTCCATGTGCAAATTTCGAATGGGTTGAATGCCAGAGTGCTTTCTTGAAGTGGGATCACATGTTTCAAGTGCATCGCATCTAGTGTTTAAGAACTCAATAAAATTGTCAAACGTTGGAAACTCTTCGTCAGTTGTTTCTTCTGCCCAAGCCCTTCCGGTATTTGAATCGACCTTACTCAACATCAAATAGATCAACCAGGGATCTCTTCCAGATGCGTCATCGCCTAAAATATCAATACCACGGATGAGTTGCGAGGATGTATCAGCTAAACGTCGTAAATTTACTGCCGCGCCTTGTGAACAGACCGGTTGGTTGACAAACGTTTTGATATGGGCTGAAGCTATTTGTTTCTTCTTATCATATCGCTTGACTAGTTTAGACCACGCTTCCTTGTAGTTAGCTTCTGTAACCCTCAAGTGTTTGACAACGGATGCAGCTTCGCCCTTCAGCAAGCTCTTTAGATATTGGAGCTTGTGAACAGCGGATAGGTCAGTCATTTTGTCAATAGAGGATTCAAAGAGATCTCGGAACGAAGTCCAATCCTTGTAATCACCACTGAATGGTGGTATGTCTACTTTAGGGAGTTTAATTTGACTAGAAGATGATGATGAAAACCCCTCGAAAAATGCCTTTTGCTGTTCAACCAGCTTGTCAACAGATGTATTTAGCTGTTCTTGGATGCGTGATTCGGATTCCTTGTTATATAACTTTAACTTAAGTGCCCGTTGTAATGCAACCTTTATTTCCATATATTTATCCTCAAATGAATCGTACTCGGAGTCGTTATTTTGAAGAGTTAAAATGTCATCGATAAGCTTGAATTCCTTCGCCAGGTCTTCCAACTTTTCCAATCGCGTTTCCAGATCTTCGATAGTTTTATTGTCTGGTATATTCTCAGAAAAAGTTTTTAATTTGGTCATTGAACCCTTCACTCGACCTCGTTCATTTCTCAACAACGCGGGATCCATCGGGATAATGAATTTCTTAACGTGACTACAGAAATTTGTTCTATATGAAGCGGGCTGAGATTTTGTCGCGCTTGTTATTTGAATGAGACACTATGAGTAATTGCTGACTACTTGCACTGTTAATAAAAGCTATCTTTTAGATGTTAATACTGAATTTGTGTGAATACAAAGGTGATCTGTCCTTGCGTTTATTTCTTTCTTTAGATCACGACTTGAAGGTCATATATAGCTAACCTAGCTTTCTTTCGTTGGATAATTTCTAAATTGCCCGAAGTTGATTATCTGTAATAGTACTTGTCTCTATAACACTGAACACGGAAAAGTTTCAGAATCACAATCAATGTAAAATGAGTGTTCACAGAATCTGGTTTATTTTTGTATGTCACTAGAAAGTTATAGAATTATTCACAAAAACCTTGAATTTCATGTAAGTTTTAAATGAGTTCGTTACAGCTCATATATATAACAACTAGTACCAATTACCGCTTGACCTTGTCGTCCTTCAATGGAGTTCAATGTATAATAAAATTTTACAAATTACCGCTTGACGTTGTCGCTCTTCAATAGTTCCAATTATGCATGTGTTCATCAGACAATACCGCTAATTAGATGTGCTAGCATAATTTCCATGAAATTTAAAATCCGTGTACTACACTAACTAATGAAATGACGAAAATTGTCTCGAAATGACAAACAAAACTTCAATGTTTTCGAGCTAAAGTGATTGCGTTGGAATTTAATGTTTTAAAGGCATGCCGTTAGAATTCAATTCTCAAATTTCGTTAGAATGATTAACAACTTCAATAATTGTGTTAGTTTAAATGCTGCAGGTGTACTTAGCCAATTTATTTCAATCCTGATAACATTGAGTTGATCGATCGATGACCAATTTCTATCGATGTACCTTGGTTAAGAATTCGTCTTAACTGTCCATAAGAATTCACTTCACTTAATATGCAAAGAGTTTAACGTGTCCCGGGTTTCGGCACCAAAATGTTTTTGCAAGGATTAAATTTACCTTAACTTTCTGCACATTGAACTTTCACAAGAAAATGAAACCACAAAATTAGACTTCAGCTACTAAATTGGTTTTTATTTTACTGCAATTACCAGTACTACAGGTCTGAACAGCGGCAAAGAAGAACAACAAGTGAAGTTAGAGAACATTGAGAGCTGGCTTATCCGTACATACAAACATTTGTAAAGTGAACTGTGTACAATGTAATATTTGTTTGACTGGGTTTACATTAGTGAATTTAAAGCAGGTCTAGACTTTTACAAATTAATTACAATGATGAAATCAAATCTTAGACATAGTAATTTGAAATTTATAGCTACTATGTATGCGCGAATTGATAAAAATTGACTGTGAGAAAATGTAGATTCTTTTATTCCTCACAATAGCAACAATTAGTAATTACTACGTAATGACAAGAACAAAAATCTATAAATTTTCAAAAATTACCTACCGAAAAAGCAGCTTTTTAACATAAACACGGATTTATACAAAAATTATGACGTGACTCGTAAACTCGGAGTCCGGATTCGGATTCAATGCACGAAAATAGATAAGAATATCATGATCTGGCCAAACAACTATCACTTTTTCTTGTAAACCTGTGTAATCACCTCGTCGGGTAATACCCTGAACCGAGCCTGAGACAAGTCAATTAGACAATTAGTAGTGTCTTCATTTAAAGCTTCATATCATCATATCCCTTTTAAAGGATTACTAGAAGAAGAGAAAAGATTAAAATTTTGCATTTGGCTTTTGGAATGTCACATTGAGAACGGGGCGTTTCTGAGCCGAATTCTGTGGATGTATGAATCGCAGTAATCAAATCACAAATCCACAACCTCAATACCTGGTCGGATACTAACCCACAAAGGATATCCTTCCATGTGGCACCTTTATGGAAAAGTAATAAGATGGACAAGTTTACAAATATAAAAAATGCATGTATTAATTACATGAAGTTCGGAGAAAACGCAATTTTTGGGAATTTCAAAACTTTTTTTTTACTTTTAGAAGTGATTGTATCTGCAATGGCAAGAGTTACATCAACATTGTTGAAAATTTTGGAAAGGGAATTAGGATAGTAGTTATTTAGCGTTCGTTTGATCTGCCTGCGTTTATGATAATTTGGAATTTATGAATCACCCTGTAACTCAAACGGTTGAGATTTCTCCCTCTCCCCTGCTATACAATTTTTTGTTTGTCTAGATAGTCATAGTTTGCACCTTTCTATTCGTGCTGAGACTTTGCACGGCTCTAAAGCAGTTGAACAATGTTTTGGAATTGCTTGGCTGTCCACGCAGATGTCGACCGAAGCGCCTATTGCCAATAAACTCTGAACCATTTCGACCGCCTTATGTACAGCTACGACTTCGGCTTCAAATATATTACACTCGCTGGGAAGTCTGCAGGTTGACTGAACATTCAGCTGATGGCAGTACGCGGCTGGTGTTACCATACCTCCGCATCTTGAAGAACTTTGATTTCGCCCTCTTCGCAGCTTTCCTATCGTACAGATCCACAGGAGGAAGGCGTAGATTAATGTCTATAGTACGGGGGTAGTGGATTTGAGTGCTGCCGTTAGTCCAATGCCTACCAGTATTTTTGTGTGTTCTAATCTGGAGAGATAGGTTTTCTTATCTACAGCTGGGCATTAAACCATAACCCATAACCTGGATTGGTCGCACATTCGCTGGATATACGTGCCTAAGTCCCCAGTTCTTGCCGAAGAGTCTTTTAAATGCGTTAAAACATTGAACATTTTTTTCTTAACTATATCCTGCTGTAAACTTGCTGCTTAAATATCCCCTATGTAATTAAGTGCGAGGGAAAAGAAACTACATGAGTATGAATGTTGTTCATGCGCTGGGTGTTCCGCAGCTACGCCATTTCCAAAAAAAAGATTTTTTTTTAATTTTGTAGAAGTTCCTAAAAACATAAAAAGGTAAAGTTTTATTTCATTATTGAGGTTATCGTACCCTAAAATGAGTAGTTAAGTTTTTAGAATTTCGGATACAGACAATGTATCAATGTTATAAACTTCATATCGCAATTCTAATTTTCAGCTACCCATCGGTGGCTTTTCATCCAGTCCTTTAAATTTAATCAGTAATTAAAAGTTTTTCACGTAATAATTTCACATAGAGTTAGAAAAATGATTTTTGGATTTTTCGCTTGTTATATGAGAATGATGAGTAAATCAAATATGTCATTTGAAAGGCCGTAGAACCTACATTTTATTTTTTGGAGATTTGCCGAAACCACGTTTTTTATTTGGGTCCCTTTTCGTACCTGGGTTGCAGCCGGTGAGATCCGAACCTGGGTCCTCCAGTATAGATTTTAGTATTTGGCATTAATATTAACTTAATACCTCTAGTTGTTCCTAAACAAAAGGGACTTGATAAACATACACACAGATTAACAAACTACGGATCCTACATGGATTAAATTTTAATTCTGAGGAACAAAAGAATAAAAAAGTACAGCTTTTCCTAGAGGTGTATGTATGGCGACCAGCACTGGGCAAAGTGACCCATATGAAAGCATTTGCCCTCGTAACCACACCCTGTAAGGCCCTCAACACAATTCTCCACCTCATACCGGTGGATCATTTTGGTAAGCAAACCTCATCCTCGTCTGTCATTAGACTCAACTCAGTCCAGACTTGAACTTGATAGAGTAACAACAAACACTGACGAAACCATACTTCTTTCGTAATAAATTTGACTTCTGTATCCCCACCAGTCGGAACGGGAGGATGGTCCCCCTCTATGAAAAGCGTCAGTACATCTATACACATCAAATACTGCGTAAGGAACTTAACGTTGCCTACGAATAATTGTTATCTTCTCAGATAATCAGGCTGCTATGAAATATCTCACGGGAGTCCATACGAACTCAAAATCGGTAATAGCACGCCGATCAGCTCTGAATGACACGGCACATTCGGCCGATTCTTGACATAAACCGCAAACCCATTTTTAAGACGACATTCATAATGCCTTAGGTAACATTTTTTAAAATGAACTTCAAGCACTGTCTCAAGGTAAAATCGTTAACTACTGTATTTTGGCAGAATGAGTGGCAAACTAAGATTTCCCATGAAACTTATGGGGGGGGGGGGGGGGGGGGGTATGTTTACCAACTGGTAACCTTGACCCAAGTATAAGTGGATATTCCGTTAAAAGACTTTTAAACTAGGACTATCCATTATCCATATCACTATCAAGACCTTTCAAAATTACTTTCTTCAACCAACGTAGTAATTTGCGTGGTCATTTAAATTTATTCGTTGAAGAAGACCCATGCACTAGGTCGCGCACTCTAGTTGCTCATAGGACGTTGTGGAAGAACTGTGTAAACTATAATAGTTTTTATTATCGTTTCGGTCCCGGTTTGTACTGGATCGGAATAGAGTACTTTAAAGAATACTACAATAGCGTTCTTTTTAAAGGTTCCCTATTTTTTTTTTTTGAACGTCCAACTTTTGGTCCTCCGAGTTCAGGATAAAAACTTATGCGTTCAAGTATGTTTGCTTGTAATTCTTAACAGAAAGATTTCGCTGTTATTGTAAAGAACCCTAAATAAATAGCTGTGAGGGTAGGTGCTTTCTTACCTCAAATGCAGCTGTGCTTGACATAAGACCACAGTTTCATAAAAAGCAGTGATAGTTGCAATAATCGGTCAAAATACTCCTCTTTACTACTCTCTATCTTGCTATTGACTTGATTGCTTAGTGATTTATAATGAAATACATAAATCTTCCCCCATTTGAAAATCTTATATTTGCGGAAAGACGTTCCTGTTTAGCTATCGTGTAATCAATATCTGCATTGTGCTTTGAAATATTTACTGTGGAGCCACGTCAGTTAGCTTACTTCTCATAGCAATATTAAACAGACTGTGAAAATAATTAAACTGTTAATCGATGTATGCATAATTTTTAATATGTTCCTAGCGTGGTACAGAAGCTTCATTTAACAATTTCATAACTTGTACTCCATTATAAGAACAGTATTTGATTGTTTAAGTCTACTGCGAAAAGGAAACATCAGAAGGCAGATATTATGTCGCTGTAAACGGAACTGGAAAGGGTAATTTGATTATAATACAGAAATCCTTCAACGTTTCGCACAGAAAAAAGGTTTAAAGAGATTGGTTTTCATAATTATTTAAACTAATTGTAATAATTCACTTTAGTCAGACAGATAGCAACAGCTACTACATATAGTTACTATACAGGGTGTTTCCCTTCGAGAGGTCAATACAAAAGAAAAGAGAAACAAAAAATTATTCGCCAGAGCGAGGGCTGTTGTAATTCTGATCTAGCAACAATTTTCTTTCTTATCAGATACCAATAAAAGAAGCCTACAAATTAAAAATTGTTTTCCCTCCTCTGTTTGCATAGTCGATTATGGGGTTTTGGAACATCCTGTTTACGAATCTGCACAGTGATAATAGCTGCGACCAGAGTATAAGTTAACACGCCAAAGGCCACACGCACTAATTTAAGAGACGATATTTATATCGGATAGTTTACTAAAATGTGAATATTTTAGCTCGCATTTAAAGGCACTTTCATAGATTTTTTTATGTATAATTAATTCATTTCTTTCAACTTTGAGGTTAGGATATGTCAAAATCATGACGAGCTAGGTAAATTTTACGGCCAGATTCCGATTTAACGATCAAAATTACATAATAATTCACTAGTAATTCCAAAAAAAGGAAAAACCTTGGAAGCCTGCGTAATTTTTCAAGTATCATATCTGTGTTCATAGGAAATAAATTGGTAAGTCGAAAATCGCAACTTTTCAGGGCAGCACTTTTTTACTTTTGAACAATTCCTGTAAATTAATTTTTATGAGAAAGTACATCCCTTAACCCATGGCATGGGGCGGGAGAAGAACTTCACGCGATTCGAGACAACGATTGCAAGTGGACCTACAATTTAAAGTGGATTACGAACCACTGACATTACTCTGCAACCCTCATGGCCTTTTGACTTACCAATTTCTTAACAGTGCATATAAGATATTGGAGATTACCACAGTACTCTTATCTCATTTTGGCCATTTTTCGCCTTACCAAGTTATTCCCTGTGATCACAGATATACGTTCAAGTTTTTAAGCCATTGAGTTTCCAATTTTATAAGTCGTTCTGAGTAAAAATCATTGAATTCGTATATTGATGCCCAAGCAAATACAGACTTTAATATTTGTAAAGTATATACGCGCCCGTTGCGAGCACGCATAGCGAACCGACTGGTGACTCACCGGGTGGGTTATGTAAAATCACACTCGTAGAGACGCATGTTCAGTGTGTGGGTCATCGGCCACCTAATATTAAAATTGTTCCCAATAGCCGATGACTCACAAGGTGAGTTATGATTTGCTATTGTTATTCTAATATACATATCTTCCAGTTTTAGTTATAATCTTTATTATTAACTCGAGTAAAAATAAGATTTAACTGCTCAAACGTTGCCGGCTACTGCAGAGATAGTATTGTTACTTCAGACGTCGCTCTCGAAATTAACGAAAATCATTTAATTTTTTTCATTTTAAATTTAAGTCAACAAAAAGTGTGAGCGTGCCGTGCTTGGTTTGGACCTTTTCGTGCGTGCGTCTTTTGGTGATACGTGCTTTCAACGGTCTCGCAATTGGAAAAATATGATTTTCCCAGGAGAACCGTACTTCATGTGAGTACCATTTAGGTGTTTTGACGCTGTGCGCGTCTGTTTCAGGCTTGGAATGGGTGAGTCTTATTTTTACTCGGGGCTGTACATATTTTAAAGTTTAGTTTTCATTGCGCTAAATATGTGTCAAATCAAAAATTACCAGTTTGTTAATAAACACATTGTATCACTGAAAAGAGAATTTTAGCACAGTTAAGTAAAAATATCAGAGCTGGAGCAAAGTTAGTCATTCCCATAGGTACAGTTCAAAAAGACAAGTGCATTGTCAGTTGTCAGAGCATGGTTAATAAATCAAGTGCAGCTCTTCGACTCAATCATTTTCATCAACAAAAAAAAAATGGTGCCGAAATCCGGGAACCTTAAAAAGTTTGGACAATACCTAACACAAGATAAAAAACATTCAAGAGCAACTAAAAAAATTAACGAAAATTCAAGTGAAATGCGTAAACCCAATATAAGGATAGTCACGTGCAAGTATTATCACAATGTTGCTATATTTTCTGGTGACTGTAAGGATTAACCTTCATTTATGGATTTATTCCTCTGCTCTGTAGATAAGAGAGAGGGATATTAGATGCCCAAAAGTTGCACTTGGGTGGTCTCTTAAAGGGCGAAGATGCTTCCTTGTTAAAACATACCGCAATAATAGAAGCGAGTTATTAGGTACCCTGGCCTAAGCTTGTTGCGAGGTATGGAAAAAAGCGCCAGCATTTATCAACAAGCCAACTGTTTCTCAACCATCATCAGCTCACCAACGGAAACTCATTGACAACTCTGATGAAATCATAGAAGGAATAATTGCAGCATTAAGAAATGAAGCTGATTGAACATATTCATGGCTCATTCATCTCATCATTATCAAGATCGACACAGACACCCTGAAGGCATTGACAGAAATCATTTCAACCAAGTATTTCCCAACACAACAAGAATTCCAAAAGTGTCAAAGTACATGTGCCAATTTAGCAAGAAACTGCACCACTGCACCCTAGCGAAGAAACGTCATTGTGTTGTAATAAACACTTACTACAACACAATGAAAGGATATTTCTCGAAAATTTTGGATATTTTAAGTGTGTCCATTCTGAGCCACTTCAGATTGAACATAGTGATTTTCGAAAAATCGCAAAATTTGAAGACCAATTAAAAAAAAAGGATATTGCCTCAAGGTCTGAAGCTTTTTAAGGAAGTAGTATACTATAATGATATTTCTAGAAAAAAAATTGAAGATGAGTCTCAGTTTTATTTTAACATTTTGGATTGTGAAAGAGAAAGTTTTTAGTTTGAAAACTTAACATTTCCTAATTGTTTGGTTTATTTACAAGTAGGCCTAATTATGTATAAACAGAAAATATTGTACATTTTATACTCTTTAATATGTTCTTTGTTTGAATATCTTCAACATCCAAGAAGTTACTGAAACAAAACTAAACATCTAAGAAAGTCATAGATATATGTTTTCAACTCTCTGAGTATAGTACAAACTTAGGTAAAAAAATAAATAAACGTTGTTAGCAACCTGGTATAATAGGAGACCTCGTTGATACGTTTTTTAACAAATGCGTCCTTGAAATGAATTCACTGACAATATCATGGCAAAGCACCGCCTGAAAAAACAGCGTCCAGGGCGAGAGGCGTAAAGGAAGCAGAGAAAGAGCAGCCTTGCTGTCTGTGGTATGCATCAATCCTTCTATATAGACAAATATAGAAAGAGTTGATAGTGGTACGCGGTTGATGGTGTAATCTCAACAACCAAAACCCACTTACCCGGCCATAGACGGACTAACTCTTCTGTTTTCAGTGCTTTCGATTTCATAAAAACAAAGAAAGTCACCCATCCACTCACATCCCCCTCCCACCACCTCCTACCCGGCGCCATACTACCCGAACTATAAAAACACTCTAAGTACAAGACACCTTGTAATTAATTTACAGATGAGGTGCACTTTTTTATGACTTCCAGACTTCTTCCCTGGATTCAGTGGAGCGCTATTCCAATCGCTTCGAATAGATTCAATATCGCTCCAGGAGCTGTTCGGATTGCTTAAAATTAAAAATAATATCGAATGCTACGGATATGATCGTTATTTTTCAAGTATGATATCGAACCGTTCCGGAGCGCATCGTTATTTTCAAGCTTGATATCGATCGACCCGATTCGCAGCGATTTGGAGCGATATTTGGAGCGAAATATCGAAAGAATCGACTCAGAACCTTGGATAAAAGCACAAATTTTATGCACTTGACTAACATTCTAAAAAAGCCTGTTTCATCTGCATTTAAAATATCGACAGATTAATATCCATCAAGTATAAGGTGAAAGATATCCCCAGTCGTCCCACACTCTTGTGCTTTCACCACTATTTTTTCCGAAAGCAAAATCGTGCATGAAAATACGACGGGCACAAAAATCTCCTTGTCCTATACGGGAAGTAAAATTGTATTATTATAATAAACAACAGGCGCATTTATACAGGCTGTTTCAAAGCGCGTGTGTAAGAATGAAGGATCTGGTAGATCTGGGTCAGAAACGAAAAAAACTGTCTACCGCCCCCTTCCCAGCTATTAGGGTTTAAAATTTGTTTACGATGAAAAAATCAGTCTTGCATTTAAACGTGTATCTTCTAAAGTTTTAGTGCTGGAGACGTTGTTAATATCTCAGTTGACAGATAACACAATGGCCCTAACTTTTTTTACTATTAATATTTTAAAAAAAATTTATTTTCCAACTTAAATTTTCGGAAAAAGAAATCAATATTTTCATTAAGAAGGGAAATATCTTGAAAAATTGCCCTATTTTTTTTAATTTTTGGGTTTACATTTGTCTTCTTCTTCAAAGGAAACTTAAAGCACACCAAAAATTTTTTACCGTTCCCAAGTTACATGCCGTTCCCAACGTATGGCTAATACCTGCCATTTTAAGCAAACATTCTACCTGCCTCCTAAATTAAATCTTTTTTATTCTTTCTGTTGAAATTTGGTTAAATTTTTGCTTAAAATAGGATTAGCTGGACCTTTGGCCATGTAACTTAAGAACGGTAAAAGATTTAAGGTCGCTTTAAGTTCCCTTTGAAAGAGTTTCCTTTTTCAAAAGATTCCCCATTGAAATGAAAAAAATTTACTCTTTTTCCGAAAATTTAAGTTTGAAAATCAAACAGTCTTTAGGGCCATTGTGTTATCTTTAGCACCATTGTGGGGAGGGGGGGGGGCGGGTGGTATAGACCACCATAAATTTTATTTTTTTTTCTCACCAAACTCCATTCTTCAACACACACGTTGTGAAGCACCCTGTAGATACGCTGAAACTTCGTTGATATTTAAACCATTTCTGCCACTATGCAATTTTCATTCCACCAGAAAGTGCATTAAAACATTTTCAAAAAGTTTGGTCACGTTCCCTATAAAAATAGAGGCACTTTTGGTATCTTGCAATTTTTCTGTTACTCTAACCATTAACGAGTAGAAATGCTCAAACACTTAAACACTATGTGCCCTGGAAAACGGCAAAGATGTTGATGTTATCGCCACCGATTTTAGTAAAGCCTTTGACAAGATCTCCATTAGCGTTATCCTGTTTAAACTTGATCGCCTAGGCTTCCCCCCCCAGATTCATCTCCTGGATTCAATCCTACCTCAACAACCGTCAATACAATGTTCTTTTCAGCTCATCCATTTCTAACCCCATTGTCGCTCGTTCCGGCGTCCCTCAGGGCAGCCACCTCGGTCCATTAATTTTCATCCTTACAATTAATGATGTTGAATGTATCATAAAATACTCAGAGCTGTCCATTTATGCTGATGACATGAAAATAATTAAACATATCTCCTCCACAACCGACTCTCTTCTTCTCCAAAAGGACCTCGATTCGTTCACCACATGGTGCATGAAAAACTTTCTTGAGCTCAATGTCTCTAAATGTCAGTCCATCTCTTATTCCCGCAAGCGTCTTACCAACACCCCGAGAACATACATGTTAACCAACGTACCAGTCCCTATCGTTACCTCTTTGTGTGACCTAGGAATAATCTGTGATAGTGAACTCAATTTCCGTTCCCATATTGATAGCATAATTAACAGAGCTAACTCCGCGCTAGGGTTTGTGAAGCGCTGGTCTAGAGAGTCCTCCAATCCTTATGTTTCCAAATCTCTCTATAATTCCTTCGTGAGACCTCTCCTTGAATATGCCAGCCAGGTTTGGTCACCCACGCAAACAACCCACATTAACAGAATTGAATCTGTCCAGCGTAGGTTCATTCGCTTTGCTCTGCGTGATCTTCCATGGGTTGATAGATTCAACCTTCCACCTTATGAAAACCGTCTAAAACTGATCGACTTACAACCCCTAAGTAAACGTCGTGATGTTTCCGACGTTCTCTTCATTCATCAGCTACTAGCTGGCGCCATAGACTGCCCTTCAATCCTGCAGTCTTTACCCATCTATACCAATCCTCGCAACCTTAGGTCCACTCCCCTTTTCCGACTCGACCGCCATCGCACGAACTACGGTCAACGCGAACCAATTACCAGGATGCTTCGAAAAGTCAACGACCTTCCCTCCTTTGACTTCCATCTGAGTAAATCATCCCTTCACAAAGCCTTATATCTTTATCCCGCCCATCTTGATCGCCTTTCCTAATTCTCCTTCCTCCCAGTCTAAAGTTATCATTATCATAGCTTATATTGTAGCTTACATTATCTGTTATGAATTATTGTTTATATTAGTTTGTAGTATTTATTTTGTTATTTTGTATTTTTTTTTATGTAATAGCTTGCATTAAGCTTAAATAAATAAATTAAACTTTTTAATATTTTCCATCAAAAACATAAAAAAGTCCTCCTTTAAAACAAATTTTTTTTGTAAATATTTTTTTATTTTTAACCAAAGAATACGATTTAGCAATAAAAAAATATGCGTTTACATTTAAAACTTTAAAGTTGCCTCGACCCACCCACAGGGGATTATTTTGATATCATTTGATAGCTTTGTCAAAAATATCAAAGGTGTGTTCCCGATCTCAAGCGTATTTTTTAAGATATTCAACCGTTTCCAGACTTTTAGGACACTCTGTAGAATTGGAATATTGGAATTTAATAATTATCCAATAACTACTAAATCGTTAAGGTTACCTTCCCCCTACCAGACAATTTTTTTGTGTCGATGAGTACTACTATCTGCATGCTCGTATTTGTGCTATTCCGAATACAAAGTATCAGTAATATAAACTCTGTTTCCCCATTCGTGACGTGATCAGTCTACTTATTTAAAAATTTTTTTTACCTATAATAATAGGTATAAATCTGTTCCCATACATTTTAGACCCATTACGTCACCAGTAGATCACCAGTAGAAATGTGTCAAAAACTTATTCGTATTATTATTGTATTCTGAATGTCGTGCAGTATATTGACCTCACAAATGGAAACAATCTGTATAGAATTCGGAAATTCTTATGGAAATCGCCTTAATCGACTTATTTTGACTATTGTTCCGAAAATTTAAATGACTGGAGTTCCAAAAATGGGTACCCTCTGATTGGCTTCAAATTTTTACCAGACACTCTACTGTACACTAGATGACAGTACCTAAAAGCATTTTTGCCGACTCGAAAGGGAAGGGGGTGAAAAAAATTTTTTTTATGTAAACTTTGTTGATAACTATATTGATCTTAACATAAGTTTGTACACAAAGTTTTTTGATATCTGGCTTAGATTTCGAGATATTCGATCTTGAAATTTTACTAATACAACACTTCACAACTTTTCAAAATGCCCGAACTTAAAGATAGCGCGAACTTTTTTATTAAACTTTCTGGAAGTAAGAGGTGTATTAATAAGGCTTTTAGTTCTTTTATTATCTTGCGGAGGGAGGGGCGGCACCCTGCAAGAGAATATATTGCAATAGTTAGTTAATAAAACAACTAAAATATTCGATCTTCAAATTTTAGAACAAATCATTTCAAAAAATCTTTTTTTCACCCCCTTGCCTTTAGAGTCGGTGTTGAAAATTAAACCAAATATGTACTATACTAACACAAATGAGATTTCATAAGTATTAGATTTTCTCTAACACAACTATTGTTCGAATTCCCTTAAAGTAATTGTATAATGAATTGTAAATCAGTCTGAATTATCACGCCGACTAATAAAGATCAATCATCTAAAAGCGGGTTCTTATTTTTTATCGAAGAGTGATCCGGGCCTTGAACGAACATTTTTTACATTGGTGCCGAAACCCGGGAACTCTTGCCCGAATTTATCGAAGTCGGATAGTTATTTTAGTAACGAAAAGCCTAACAACGGAGTAAATCGAACTTATATCGACTCATATCGAACTTTATTAGCGAATTCCGATGAGTCTTGAAACCACGGCGCGGGCTTCGTATCGCGGTCAAGTGACGCGCCTTGCAAAGGCGGCGATCGAATTCCTAAATAGTCCTGACTCGCAGATCAATGACGCTGTGGATCTAGATAGCATGGAAGAGGAGCTACAATCCCTTTTAGAACGTTTGACGACCGCGCACAAGAGTCTATGCAGTGCTAACAGTGAAATTCGCGAAAAGAACTTAATAAAAAACGAGGATGTGGAACGTGAATTTGATAAAATCGCGGAATACGAAGATGTGGCTGTTAACGCATTAACGCGAATCAAAGTGCGTCTTAATAAGGTAAGGAATAAATTACATGGTGCAATAAGCATGGAGCCAAGATCTGTACCTGCAAAGTATTCAGCATGTACGAAATTGGAGCGGTTGAAACTGAAAAAATTCTCCGGAGATCCAAAGGAATGGATCCCATTCTGGCAACAATTTCGTGTCACAGTCCATGAAAATCCGAATTTATCAGGCATCGAAAAATTTCAATACCTTCAATCTGTTTTATGCGGAATGGCTGAGAAAGCAATCGAAGGTTTTACACCCTCAAACCAGTGCTACGATGGTGCCGTTAGTCTTCTATTAGAACAATACGGTAAATCCGAAAAACTTGTAGATCTTATAATGCAGCAGCTCATGGCACTACCACATTTGCAAAATCGAAATGATGTCACTGGTCTTCGAAATCTTTATAATACTGTAATAGCAGCTGTACGCTCTCTCACAACTTTGCAGGTTCCGATCGCTCATTATAGTATAATGCTCAGGACAATTTTACTTAAAGCCTTGCCATCTGAATTGAGAGTTGAATACCACCGCACCCATGATGAAGACTCAGTCAACTCATTACATGTAAAAGCAGAAGATGCAGCCCAAAACGAAAACGCCGACTCCGCTAGTGTATGTGGTTCTACTCTAGCAGAAGCAGATGCTAACGTACAGAGCATATTGAAATTTCTAAAGCGCGAGGTTGAGTCGCTGGAAAGAGCTTCTGTGGCTAAAAGTGCAAAGCAACTCTTTATTGCCAAAGCAAAGAATACACCAACGACCGCAGCTGGACTGCTGACAACGAACAACCAGCCCGATTGTCTTTTTTGCAAGTCGAAATTCCACAGTCAACGAGAATGTGATGCGGCTTTATCAATAGATGAAAAGAAGAAACTTCTTTCTCAAAATGGTAGATGTTTTCGCTGTCTGGACAGAGGACACACTTCAAAATTTTGTCGTCGTGTAAGCTTGCTGTGCAAAAAATGTCGCCGTAAGCATGCTACGTCAATGTGTGATCCCTCATACCAACAAAAGGTAGCTGTTTCAAAGGAGAAAATGAACAACAATAATTGCGAAATTAAAACTGCGAATTTGTGTACGTATGCGGCTTCGAACGAACATATTGACGTATTTTTACAAACAGCGCGAGTGTTTGTTATATCTCCATTATCAAACGTCAAACTATTTGTGAGGATAATTCTTGACGGGGCCAGTCAAAAGACTTATATACGGGAAATTATTGCCAATAAGCTGAAATTACCGATTGTTGGTACGGTCAAAATGAATATTTTACCCTTCGGAAATAGTTCCATAACTGGATGTAAAGAATATAAACTGGTGTCATTAAAATTAAAAAATCGAAGTAATAACAACGAAATTTATATTACAGCAGTAGTTGTGCCTGAAATATGCGCAGATGTTTTACCTACGCCGAATGAGAAAAGTCAGTTTCTGAAAAATTTGATGTTAGCCGACGTCAACGATGAAAAATTGAAGCAAGAGGACGGGTTGAGTATTCTTATAGGTGCGGACTATTTTTGGAAGGTCTCAACATGTGAAATAAAGCGAATAACAAGTGAGTTATCGGTAGTGAAAACCATTTTTGGGTGGACATTGCAAGGTCCTTGTCCTGTGAATATGGATTTAATGAAAACGAGTCAAAGTAGAATATCACCTGTTTTTGCTAGCTTTAAGCTCGATGAAAGTGAAATTTCAAAGATTTGGGAACTCGATATTTTAGGCATAAAAGCAAGTGACTTAGAGCGTGAGGAAATGACATCTGAACTTCAAAAGTGTTGCATAATTAAGCGAAACGACCGATATGAGGCTGCGTTGCCCTGGAAAAATATGCGTACTTTACTTGAAGCCAATAAAGACATTGCTCTGAAAAGGTTGCAGTCCTTAACAAGAAAGTTATTAAAGAATCCGAGCGATCTATTCGATTACGATAAGGCGATGAACGAACTATTTCAGTCAGGAGTTGCTGAACTTGTGAAAAACGAAGAGGAAGGACTAAATCATTATTATATGCCGCACAGACCAGTATATAGATTCGATAAAGCAACATCAAAAATACGAATTGTTTTCGATGCTTCTTCTCATGCTCCCTCTGATCTTTCTCTGAACGACCATTTACATACTGGATCAAATCTTTTGCCGGATGTTTTTAAAATAATCTTGAATTTCCGACTAGGTAAAATTGGAATGATAGCGGATATTGAGAAGGCATTCCTGCAGATTTCCTTGAGGGAAATAGATCGTGATAGTCATCGTTTTTTATGGTTCTCCAAACCAGTGGAAGCTGCCAACGACCTTCCGAGTATTTCTACATATCGTATGACTAGAGTAACTTTCGGTGTCACTTCGAGTCCATTTTTACTTGCTGCTACTATTTTGAAGCATCTGGATACTGAAGACAAACATTTTCCCGAAACTTGTTCAATCTTAAGAAGCTCATTTTATATGGATGACTTGGTAGTAAGCGTTAGTGATGCAGAATCGGCAAAACGGATATTTAGCGAATCAAATGAAGTGATGAAACGAGCCTCCATGCACCTACGGAAATGGAATAGCAACGCTAAGGAAGTACGTGAAATGCTTGATCAAGTGGAAGTTTTAACTGAACAAAAGGTTCTAGGGATCAAGTGGGATACTAATAATGATGAAATCGCACCTTGTATAGATTCTCTTGTAGATTTTTTGAGCTCTATCCAGGAAGGAACAAAACGGAATGTACTGCAGAGTTTATCGAGAATCTATGATCCGCTAGGTTTCTTCAATCCAGTTACAATTAGGCTGAAGATTTTGTTCCAAGACATATGGAAAGAAAAACTAGACTGGGATGCACCCTTGACACAACATTTAAATCAAGATTGGAGGTCATGCACGAGGGAAATTTTGTTACTGCAAGAGATGTATGTTCCTCGCAATGTTTACTTATCTAGCCAAATAAACAGCAAACAGATACATATTTTTGCCGACGCTAGTCAGAAGGCTTTTGGAGTTGTTGCCTTTGTTAGAATAGAGGATACCAGTGAGAACGTTTTTGTCCGACTACTTTGTTCTAAGAGTCGTGTAGCCCCCTTAAAACAAAATGATAGTCCGGATATAACGCTTCCAAGATTGGAATTAACAGCAGCATTAATCGCCGCCAGATTGAAATCTTATCTTATCAAATCATTGAAAATGTCGTTTGATGAATTTATTCTCTGGTCTGATTCAACGATATCGCTTTATTGGATTAGTGGTGACAATAGGAAATGGAAGCCGTACATCTCAAATCGTGTCAATGAAATCAGACAGCTGACGAATATCGAAGAATGGAGACATTGCCCTGGGAAAGACAACCCTGCTGATTTACTAACTCGGGGTGTGACGGCGTCTCAACTAACGAAATCCGAAATTTGGAAGTTTGGTCCGAGCTGGCTTTCCGAATATCCTACAAGATGGCCTAATGAACGAGCAAGTTTGACACACACACCAGTGGTTCTCACGACTTACCTTATACCAGATTGTACCTCGATTCATAAGCAAGTGCCTTTGCTGAATTTTGAAAATTTTAGTTGCTGGAGACATTTGCTTCGAGTCACAGCATATATCATGAGATTTATTAACCGAACACAGAGGAAGATGGAATCACCATCTCATCTGGTACCCTTAACGACTGAAATAAAGGCAGCAGAGATATATTGGCTGAAATACATTCAAAATTATTATTTCTCTAATGAAATTGTTTCGTTTCAGATGGGCAAAAGTATTAGCTCATCTAAGCTTTTCTCACTAAACCCTATAGTAGACAACGATGGTTTATTAAGAGTGGGAGGTCGTCTTCAATCCCTTCGTGAACGCATAGACATCGTTCATCCAGTTATTTTGCCGGATTGCCATATCTCTAAATTGATAATTAAGGAAGTACATCAATGGACACTTCATGGTGGAGTAAACCTAACTCTGTCTAAACTACGAGAAAGGTTTTGGGTAATTAAAGGACGTCAGATTATTAAGAAGATAATTAAGGGGTGTTTACCTTGTAAGAAAATGAACGCGAAGCCATTATCGCAACCATTCGCACCGTTACCAAAAGATCGCTTGAGACTAACCCGACCATTTGCTGTAGTAGGCGTTGACTTCGCAGGGCCCTTATATATAAAAGAAGCGCAAGAGGAATCATCTAGTAAGGTACATTTTCTACTTTTCACATGCGCTGCGGTTAGATGTGTCCACTTAGAACTTGTAAAGAATCTTACGACGGATTGTTGCCTGTTGGCCATACGTCGCTTTATTTCCAGAAGAGGTGTTCCCGATTGCATCTACTCCGACAACGCGACCACGTTTAAACGTGCTTCAAAAGATCTCCGAGGATTGGTCACTGTATTGAGCGATTATTCTTTTATGAATTTCATGCTTTACCATAGCATCGAATGGAAATTTATAGTCGAGCGAGCCCCTTGGTGGGGGGGATTTTGGGAGAGGCTAATCAGAAACATCAAGAATATTTTGAAAATTACGATAGGCAAAGCGACCCTGAATTTTGAGTAAATGCAAACGTTTTTGGCTGAAGCTGAAAATATAGTTAATGAACGTCCTCTAACTTACATTAGTGATGATCCAGTCGACTTAGCGCCTTTAACGCCAAATGCACTTTTAAGAGGATTTAGAAACATCGAATATTCAGACCAGTCCAAGGAAGTTACTGCAAAAGAACTGAGAGATACATGGCAAGCAAAATGCAGAACTACTCGATATTTTGCGAAACGATGGAAGAACGAATACTTGCAGCTTTTGCGTTCATTTCACAACAATGGACGGGCATTCACAACGAAGGTACAACCAGGTGACGTCGTCCTACTGCACGATCACTCGAATCCTAGGATAAACTGGAAAATGGCTATTATTGAGAAGACCTACCCCGGAAGAGACAACCGGATACGAGCCTGTGAAGTACGGTTACCAAATGGAACGAAGATGCGACGACCAATTAACTTGTTGTACCCCCTGGAATTGCAACGCTACGCCGGGCCCGAGGATGTTGAAAATTAAACCAAATATGTACTATACTAACACAAATGAGATTTCATAAGTATTAGATTTTCTCTAACACAACTATTGTTCGAATTCCCTTAAAGTAATTGTATAATGAATTGTAAATCAGTCTGAATTATCACGCCGACTAATAAAGATCAATCATCTAAAAGCGGGTTCTTATTTTTTATCGAAGAGTGATCCGGGCCTTGAACGAACATTTTTTACAGTCGGCAAAAATCCTTTTAGGTACTGGCATCTAGTGTATAGAGTGTCTTGTAAAAATTTCAAGTAATTCATTTTCGGAACTCTAGTCATTGAAATAACGAAATTCCAGAGTCGTTACCACTTTCAACACTCAAAATATTAGGGAGATCCTATCAGAAACGGCACCAATACTACACAAATACTACAATTGAGATACCCTTTCTTTAGAGAGAAGTCATTTTTAGGCTGAGTAACTAAAATTGTTTTATTCAATTCACAACAATTAGCAAGTCACAGTTTAGGTAATAGGATACTTTTTTTTAACATAAAACTCACTTTTGCACTTTGAAAAATTGTCTTTATTTCACTTAAATTTAACACTTTTCGTGACTATTTTACCAAATTTAATTTAATATATTACAGTTTTCTTACATTTGTGCATTTAACATAAATTTACAATATCACCAATTGTGTCTTATTTATCTATTTATTACCGTTATATTTTTAAATTTTTTGGTAACATTCTTAGTACTAAAATGTTTAGCTTACTGGAAATGTAAATATTTTCTATCCTTCTTCTATTTTAAATAGTTAATGCAATGTGTCTTGTCTTAACTATCCTAATATTACATTAACCTTAAATCTAGGCATTTTTTTATATAATATATATTACCTTCCATTACAATTAAATTGTAGATTGTTTCTTTTTACGTTTTTGTTCATTTTCTTTGGTTTAAGCTTTTTTTAAATATATTTTTCTACAATGAGGAGCACCAATTTTATGAAGGATTTTTTGCCTTAAAGGTGAACGTATTTTCTGAGCGGAAGGTTAGGAAAATGAAATTATAAATCGAAATATTCTCACAGAAGATGTCGATGGTCTATATAATGTGGAAAACGATGCATTTTTCGACATAGAAAACATTCCACATGAATAAATTGAAAGAGTATAATATATTTGCGAGACAGTACAACCACAAAATATACTAGCGTCAGTTTGTAAAAATATACCAGCGGTCGTTTATCAACAAGATCAAGGAACGATTTGTTGCTGTTCCGTTTGAAAAATTTTTGTCGGTGGTTGAAAAAGTATACTCAACAAAAGAAAGTCGTTTGCGGCAACATAATCCAGCTAAACCTTACAAACAGAAATACGAATTATATGTCCTTTCAGTCGTCTCAGGTTTACTATAAATTAAATATAGAGTTCAACGCGCATCAAATCTGGCAGTGAATATTGTGGTCTCCCTAAAAATCAAAATTTTCAACTGTATTTTCAAATGTATTTTGAATCAGATCTCTGGAAAGTATATGAAAGAATTTAATTCAGAACGATAAAGTTGCTCCTAAATTAGAGTTTCCCTGCCAACACAGAAGGCGCATTTCTTGATAGGAGCCAAACAAACATTTACCTATTCCATCAAAACGGTAAACTGAGGCACCCACACCAACAACAAACCCTTTTACCTGAGTCAATATTTAAATTTAAGAGCAAGTGAATGAAGACCATGTCAGCGACTTTACGCCATTTATCAAGCGAGGTCAAATCGAGCAAACGGAGCCCGCTAAATCCGAGACCTCTCTAGACCAACGCTTTGCAAAGCCTCAGATTAAGCTACTTCTAGATACAATGTAATTAATATGCAAAACAAAATTTAGTTCCCTATGGAGTTTTACCTCAAGGTCAGCTAACGACAGCATGCGATGAACGTAATTCTCCGCGTGGATTGCGACTCCTGCAAAAGGTCATAGCTTCAGATTTCTCAAAATTGAGCTGTAAGCCATTTGGCCCTCACCAACTCAAGAGCGTATCTAAGTCCTCTTGAATAAACGCAGAATCACCACTATTATTAATATAGGAGAAAATCTTCATGTCGTCTGCGTGTGTTACAATATTTTATGGTGCCAGATCAGACGGGCAATGTCATCAGTGGCATCAACGAACAGTGATGGCCCGAGATGGCTACTTTGCGGAACACCGCATGAAACCGTGAAAATTCTTGAGGTGGAGTCAGGAAACGACACTCGATGTGATCTATCTCTCAAGCAGGAGGAAAACCAGTCGGTAATGAGATTGGGGAAACCGAGCATTTGAAGTTTAAACAATATTACGGAGCGAACAAGTGTATCAAAGGCCTTAAAGAAGTCAGTGTAGATATAGTCCGTCTGTATGCTTCGTTTAACACCTAAAATAACATAGGAGTTAAATTCCAGCTGGTTAGTAGTCGTAGATCTACCGGGACGGAACCCATGCTGATTAGAGGAGATCAAACCTTGACATCGCTCAATAAGCTGCAAATACAAATTCGACTCTAATAACTTGGGTATGCAGGATAACTTCGCGATTGGTCTATAATTAGTTATAATATTCTTATGGCCCTTTTTATGAACAGGGACTATAAAGAAGCCCTTCCACAATGCAGGAAATTTACTAGCTTGTAGGGACTTGCTGAAAAGAATCACAATTGGTTGTTCAAACATCATAAAGCAGAAATAAAGACAGTCAAATTCATTAGGCAGTCTTTTCATATATTGGACATTGTTGTTGTAAACATTTGTTTTCTTCGAACAGGATTGGGCGAAGCTCTTTGTATGAGTGGAGAAAGAATATTTCCACGAAAAATGCACGACAAATTTTGATTTTACTTATTTTGTTTGTTAAAGTTTACTAAAATCAATTGAAATTGTTTTGTTTTATAAAAATACTAACTGCGTGTGCTCGGTGTTGCTCGTACTTTTGGTAAGTGAGTGCAGTTTCCGATTATTTTTACATGCTTCTCCCTTCCCACATCGACTCCTAGATAGACTACATGTTTCTTAACCCCATAGTATCCAAAAGTATAGATTTGACGTCGTTTTCGCTTATTTTGTACCATTGAAATCAGATTAGCCGAGGTTAGCCCGGATAAACAGACAAAAAGACAAAAATTTTTAAAATAATTCAATGTTTTTTCATACCATGTAAATAATTATATGAGCTTATAAAATGAAAATTATTTTGAAATTACAGACAGACACTCCAATTATATTAATATGCTAGCTGAGTCTGCCCGGTGTTGTTCGGACTTTTGATAAGCGAAAGTGAATTATTCGACCCCCCCCCCTTATTTCCACCATCCAACAGTATCTAACGGCACCGAAAACTTTGGATTCGACACTAATATCGGTTGTTTTTGATTATCTGTATATGGCATCAATAGGGGTATCTTATCACCAAATTATTTAACGGAATCGGCATTGTCATTATTTATCTTACTGAACCCAAAAGTATGGATTACACACTAATATCGGTCGTTCAATTATGTGTCCATGTCACCCTTCAAAGCCTAAACTATGTTTAAGCAAATATTACTGGATTAGTCCAGGTCGTTTTCGATTATTTGCACGCGACTCGTTTACCACCTTCATCCCTAAGGATGTCTTATCACGAAATTATTAAACGCCGTCGGGATTATTATTATTCATCTTACTGACCACGAAAATTATTGATTTAACACCAATATCGCCCCCCCCCCTCCCCTTTACTCACACCCTCAAAATCGAATTAAGCCATCAAAATCGAATAAGTCGTTTCTGAGATTAGCCCTGACAAGCAAACAGACACACAGAGAGACAAAAATTGTAAAAATAATTGAATGGTTTTTCATATCATGTAAATAAGTATATGAGCTTAAAAAATGAAAATTATTTTAAAATCACAGACAGTCCAATTTTATTAATACGAGTACAGATTTGGATTGATTTGTTAAGTGGCAAGACCACCACGCCATTATTCTAGGGTTCGAGTGAGTTAAAATAAGAAACTATGAAATACATTTCGTCTCTGGGCTTGTTGTTTAGCTCGCAGCAATGCAAAAACAGGACATATAAGTTCCCTCATTCCTCTTACCTTAATTCCCTTCCGGTAAAAACTATGCTATGCGCATCATGGGGTTGTCCTATGGCTTTAGCTTTAGGCTTTAGCTATATCATAAAAAAAATTTTGCACAATAACGTCTAAGCTGCATAAAAATTGCTTGTATTCTCAGTATAACAAAGAAATCTTGACGTGAACGAAGTGTCGGTAATTATAAGCAATTGGTTTAAATAGCTGCCCTGAGCGAAACTAAAGACGCTTTTAATTTTATTGTATTGTGTTCTACAAATTAAGGCCAGATGCGTATAGAATAACCAAAATCGAATAGCTGAGATACTTCCCTGACGCACACTTGATTTTCTAGTGTTTTCATCAAAAGATGGTTCTTAAGAAAATAGCTCTTTAACACAGCCAAGTAAAAAAACCCAAACAACTAATTTCGAACAGGAAATCCAAGCTAAGACATTATAATGAAGAATGTAAGCCTATTCATCTGAGCTCTTGCTCAATTCTATAAAATGCAATCTTTCTTACGATGGCAGCAAATGTTTCATTATAAGTAGTATAGTACCGGATTTTTAAAGCTGACTTTGCATTTTAATATATGAAAAATATATAAGAATAAGAAATCCACTCTAATCAAATGCTTAATATCCGTTAAATATTAAAACAGCAAAATTACAAATCTGATTATTTACAAACATCCTAAAACAAATTAACAAAAATTTCAATTTATATTTTCTATGTATGCATAGCAATTTGGACTATGATTTTCCACATGCGATTTCAATTGAAATTGTTTGCAGCTAACAAAATGAAAACCAATTTTGATACCCATTATAGGGTGAATAATAATCTTTGTATTAACTGGTCGCTCCCACCCAATACCATTGGCAACCAGTTTTGCGTAAAACCACTAATAACCGCTATTAAGGAGAATTTAATTCGTCCGACTGCACACTCGTTTTATCGGTTAAATAAGCTCTCAAATTACCGCAACCCCATCACTCTTAATTAAGCTTCCATTAAAATTTTCGACTAATGAGAACATTGAATGCATGTGTGTGCCCCGGTGGTACCGCACATAGGATTAAGTCAAAGGAAATTAAATATTGACGGCAAAAATTCATTTTAAGTTGAAAATTTCGGTCTCCACCATATGCTTCTGGAAGCGGTTATAACTGGGGAGCGGCGGAAACGGAAAGCAAGAAGAGCAAAATCACCCCTAAGGTTGGAATCCTTCATTAATTGGTGCATCCTTTCACATGTTCGTAACTATGTATGTACGTGCATTTACGTGTAAAAATACAAAATATAAAATTTTTACCATGTCTCACTTTAAAATTATTTTCATCGCCGTATTTTAGGGTAAAAGGCCATTGAACAACTTTTTTCCTCTTAGCAAAACATTTTCAACAATTTTTCATAACAACGTCACCAACGGAAAAGGAAAACTCTTAATTAAAATCTCATATCTGTGGCAGTATATAAAAGTTCGCTCCACTAAATGCAGCCAAAAACAAAATAAATATGTAAATTAACGTCCTCATTAATTTTAACCATTAATTTCGATTTTTCAAGAGGGAAAACTTGAACGTGCTCCAGGTACGAGTTTTTCGCCTGATCCACGCATATAAAATTCAGGACATAACACGAGGATATTCCCCGCTCTCAACCTCTTCTCCTGCACATCCGACATATTATAGCCAGAAATATTGCGATTACCAAACTGAGTCCAGCTGCAATGAGCACCAGTTTCAGATAGGGATGATCCTCTGGTTTAGTTTTAACGCAAATTTCCGGAGATTCGTCTGTCAGGATAACATTGGCTAAGAGAGATTTTTCCGTTATAATCCCCAGCCGTTGAAGGTTTTCCTCCACGTACTGTGTAAGTTGTTCCATCGTTGAAGTGTGGGTGACATTCGGGCAATTGAGTACTCCATTGCAAACAAGGTGCTTAGGTATGCACACTGAAGTATCTCCGGGGCACTTGAAGTCGCAGTCGTTATCCAGGAGCATCGATGATGCAAGGGAGCCGTCAGGATTTCGCGGTAAGTGGAAAAGCTCTGTCCAGACCAATCGAAATGCATTCTTGCCCGGTTGCCCATCACCTGTGTATTGAATCAAAACCGGCAACGGTTCCTGGTCACTTCCCAAAGCACCCAGCTCTGCTGCTGATAAAATTGGTAGGTCACGAGCAGAGGAAATGTTTTCGGGACAAACAATAAATCTTGGCTCCAATCTTCCAGCTAAATAGACTTCAATTTTCCCACTTCTGCAGCTCCTTTCTGCAAACCTTGCTTTCTCTAGGTGTAGCCATAGATCTCGTTGTGCCGCAACTTTCAGCTCCCATATGCACTTTTCTCGCTTGTGGTCCCCATTAGTTTGATGGATCATCGCAAGTGCTTTTCTATAGGGGAAAACCAGTTCACCATCCGGAGATGGCCCGTATGTAATGGGACCACAGAGAGGACCATGTGCAAACTCGTAATTTGCCTCAAACAAAGGGTTTGGATTCTTGAAGTAGCTCGTGATTGCGTGTTGTCCCTGGACTATCATTTCCAAATTCATTTGATCGCTTGATGATATAACACGTACCGCACGGGGAATATTGTCACAGAAACATGCCAGATTGTACTGGACCTTGTCCTTTTCTTCCCAAATGACCAATTTGTCAACACGTTCCTCATGACACCGGGTACAGGCGTTCATATTATAAGGGAGCTCTTTGAATGACACTGATGTCACCTCAACTACCGCACGTGCATATAATCGTTTATCTGTCACAAATTTGTACTGACAGCGCACATCTGTACCACCTGTCCTCTTGAAAATAAGTGTATTCATAGGTGAACGTATTTTTCCACCTGGATGCTTCCATGCATACAATATCTCATCGCATAGCGTGTTTGGTACGGCATCACCGAATTTTGTGTTATTAAAGAAGTCATAGTGTGCCCAGTAATATAATGAGCTACCGCTATATGATCCGGTTTTACTCTCAAATTGAACAAATAATGACGGACTTGTACTCACAAAGTCCACCTTTTCCATAGGCCTCGAAAATGTATCACAGAATGTCTTGATAATTCTGGCAGGATCTGGTTTCGATGAATCGTAAATTGTTAAAGATTCGCCACAATCTCCATCGTATTTTAAAATTGCCGCCTCAATTCTGTTTATACGAAAGCTGAAATTATAAAGAAAAAAATTCTTTAGTATATTTTGAAAATAAAGGAAACCAAAATAAAGATAATATTTTTCGCCCACTCAAGGTAAATACGAAATGAACTAACTTAACATGTTTTTCGTTATGGAAATGCTGGAAATACATTTGTATTCGCATCTCTTATCTGATATTCCCGTCTTAATATTCTAAAGGAAATAATATAGGTACTTACGCTAGATACTTTCAGAGCATTGTTTAATTAAAAACAAGTATTTTCGTTATAAAAGACTTTGGCTGATTGTTAGATATAAATGGAAGATTCTTAGCAAAATCGGCCTACATCGGACTTTTGTAATTTTAATTTGTCTCGTACTATTGCTTTCAATAATTGAAACGTTCTTTTCGGGCTCTCTACCAAAATGGAAAAAAGGAATCCTTATGTTGCGACTTCGTCTGTCAGTCTGTCTGTTGCTTATTTCAGCAACTACTAATCGACTTGAAATTTTGAATAATTTGAAATAATGCCAACCTTTATTGCAAATGGAAAAAATTAAAAAAAAATGTTTATAATTATTACAAAAATTGGGGGGGGGGGGGGTGGGCAGATCGCAATTTTTGAAGTGGGGTTACTAGGTCAAGGAGGTATCATATTCTGCCTCCCTCTAGTTCTGTAATCCCTTATTAAGCATGGGGCGGGAGAAGAACTTCACCCGATTCGAGACAACGATTGCAAGTGAACTTACAATTTAAAGTGGATTTCGACCCCCGGCAGATTCGAACATGGGACCTCCGGACTGGTAGGCACTTCCTCCACCGACGATCACATTAAAGGACTTCAAAAGCACATTATGTAATATATACTCGTATGTTCATTTCGTGTTATGCCACATAGTTTTCGACTTATAATGAAAATTGTCTACAAAAAATCCCCACCCTAAAAAATACCTCCGCCCAAAGTTTTCAAAGTGTTAAATCTGTAATAATTAGGGTTGATAGAGGTTTATATAAATATTACAGGCAAAATAAAACGATGTCTATAACTAGCACAGTTCTTTAGAAACCAACAACCTTCCAAAGTACTCAACTCTCGGGGCACAAGTCCAACTTGTATTTGGCCGGTATTTGTTTTTTTATTAAAGACTGGCTCGTTCCCTTAGTCGTCGTCTTGGCACAGTACGCCAATGATATAGGTTAAAGGTTTAAGTTGACAAGAGGCGAAATTGGTTAACGAATATATGGTCTTCCTGAAGTTTTTCGTAAAGACGCCCCTATGAAAGAACTGTTTGGTAAAGGTAGTACAAGACGAAAAAAAGATTTGTTATCAGCAAACTCCTGTGAAAGTGATATGCATTTGAAATTGATTAAAGTTTCAAGTCGACTTAAGACAGTAATTAGGATCTTACAAATTTCGCAACGAGCCTTATTACAATTTCTGTCATTTAGATGGCCGGAATTATGTTATAGCACAGCTTTATCGGGAAAAAGGTGAATATAAATGACAGGCTAAGAGTAAAAATGAGCTATTTACAAGGTCCGAGCGAAATTGGCTTAGAAAATGTTCCCGCCAAAAACGAATCACGTGTTTTTCCAGCCAGGTCTGCTCGGATCTTGTAGATAGGTCCTTTTTACTCTCAGCATGTAACCTTGTAAAGTTTAATAATGATATGTCCAGTCTTTTTCGAACTCTTTCGTACCCTAACCCTAACATATGGGCTTTCAAAATTATTAATACTAAAATAGGATATTGAAAAGGCAGGTAGTATGCAGGGTGTTTCAGTTGTGGTGTCCTAAAATAAGGAGACGGAGTTGGATGAATTCGTTGAGCGGCACGACCAATATGCCATGGGCTCTGGGTTCGAGACCAGGTCTCCCCGTGAGCTTTTATTAAGAAAATTAAAATAATTCACTCCATCTCTGGGCTGTTAGCTCGCAGGAATGCAAAAAAAAGACTCAAGTTTCCTCACTTCCCTTACCCTAATTCCCTTCCGGCCAAAACCATGCTAGCTCTTCAAAGGGTGGTCCCCTAGGCTTTGGTCACATCATAAATAAAAAAGGACAGGCAAACTCAACCCTTTTGGATTTACAAGCTGATTCATAAATTTGTTATTTCCACGATATGCACAACATTATTTTATTTTTAACTTTTAATCTACTCATCATACCAAGATCAAGCTAACGCTGGAAAAATACTATACTAACCCTTGACCTTTCCGAAATTGTCAGGAAAGTTGATCTAAAGCACGGTATTGTGTTCATTTAGCGACTAAATTTTGTATGGAGATTTAGAGTCGAAATTTCGTCGCTCAATATTTAGCCAAATCGCGGTATTGTGTTTCAGCGGCTAAAAGACTATTTAGTTTTGACATTTAGATGGCAGTAGTTTCGAAATTCTTATGTTTTAACTTTAGATCCAAATTCTTATGGTTTAACTTAAGATTTATCTGATCAGTACCTTTTTTTCACGAGAAAATATTGACATTTGAAGTTCTAAACGAAAATTCTCTTTAAGGGGACTTTTCTTTACATAATTAAAAAGAAATACACTTTTTAATAATTTTTTTTTTGTAAAAAGACTATTTTATTTATTGAATTGATTCCTTTTGGACATTTTTATAAAACATATTAAGAATATAAAAAAAATATTTTTTTGCAGATTTAGTATATTTTGAACACTGCAGAGGGCGTCTTCCAAAACATACTTTTTAAACGGCTTCACAGTTTTTGGGATTCCGGTAACAGATAGAGTAAAAATTCTAACGGGATTTTATTCATAAGACTAAATACTAAAAAACATTTTATTTTTAATATTTTTATCATGTTATAAAAATTTTTCTGAAAAATCCAAAAAAACAATACATATTTTGAGGGCAAACTACCCCTGTATAAAAAAAATAGGTAACATAATATTTTTAAAGGTTTAGTAACTAATATTTTTTTTAACGTATCGAATGGTTTTTGGATTATTAAAGTTTAGTAGTTTTCGAGAAAATTGTGGAGCCAATTCAAAAAACGTGATTTTGACAAAAACGCTTTTAAAGCCTCTTACAGCTCAACACATATTAACTTTATTGTCAAAATGTTCGCCATGAAAAGGTCCCTGTTCATTCCCTGCTAAAATTTCATCCACTAAATGAACACAATATCGGGCTTAACTCCTACCATTACAGATACAGTCACTTTCAAAAGTAAAAAAAAATGGTTTGCGGTTTCCTAAAATTCAGCATTCTTCCAAATTTTTTCCCAAATTCATGTAAGTACAACATGAGAAAAGATTACAACAAACTGCATCCTTAGAAATCCCTGTCTACTAATTATTTTATTGCAATTTAGGTAGGAAATTCTTTAAATAAACAAAATTTTTAAGAAAAGGATCGAAAATATTTGTTATTGAAAAAATTATTTGTTGTTGTTATCCGAATAAGTAGTATGATGTGTTTTTAAATACAAACAAACAAAATGTTTTAGGACCTTTTGATTTTAACCCTTTAGTCACGAGATATTTGACGCCAACGTCAAAGCGGTCCCTTGAAAAAACTTCTGAATGCAGAACTTTTAATGAAAATTATAACGAAGTGAAATATGCTAGGATCTATAGCCAGATCAGAAAGTATGAAATAGTCATACAATCAAAGATTGTACATTGCCGCAATATATACCAAATGGCAGAGAGTGCCGCTGTTTTCTTTTTTAGGATTCCAAGCGATAGCTTCGCCGCTGTGGAAAGGTATGTTCTTTATATGAATAACCAGAGCGTGGAATAGAAGAAATGAAAAGTACTTATTGCATGCATAGTATATTTTTATTTCATCCCTAACAAAGTTCTCATTTACACATGATGAAAGTTTCAAATATTTCGAAGAATAAGCACTCTACGAAAAAACTGTCGATTATCAAAATTTAATAATTATGTTAAAATTAGGTGGGGCGGGGAGGTAATTTTGAAATCTTGAATAGCAACCCTTATTTTTTATTCCAGATTCGGATACTACGGCTAAAAAGACCTAGAATTTTTCTGAATTATTTTTTTCAATTCATGATAGATGGCGCTGTAATTGACGAAATTAATTTTTTTTATTTATGCTACTGAGAATCTATGCATACGATTCTGCAGTACGTTTGCAACAAAAAAATACCACGTTTTCATTGTAAATACTCGAAATTCGTCGTCAAAAATTGCGAATACCTGGGAAATTGTTATCTGTAGAAATGTAAATGGGTGGTGAATAAATTACTTCTAGCGTAACTTTAACGTCTCTAACGCCTCACAAAAGGAAATCTGGCGAAAAAATATCTGGTGATCTAGCAGGCCAATTTACCGGACCCGCTCTACCGATCTAACGACCATTGAAATCACGATCAAGTACTTCACGTGCTTACACCCAATAGTGTGCTGTAACTTTCAATAATATAGTATGGGACCCAATGTGTTTGTTGTCACACCATATGTTGACAGTCCAAGGACGATGATGTTTAACTTAATGAAGTCAGTCCGGATTTTCAAACCTCCAGTATGTTGTATCGATTAACCGTTCCGTGGTTTGAAAAAGGCGACTCGTCGGAGAACAATATGTAACGAAAGAAATTGTGGTTTTGTGTATTTATTCACGTGTCACTGGGAAAAAGTTCTTGATTTTGGAAATCAATGCCATGAAGATCTTGGTGTAAAGACACATGCTACGGATGATATTTAAAATTTTCCAAATACTGCTCTGGGATAATCCGCAATCGCGAGCAATTTCTTGTATACTGACATGAGGATGGGCAGCGCCTGCAGCTTATACAGCAATTTCATTTTTTTCTCTAGTGAATGTTGTTATTTACCAAATTGTTCGGCATTACGGTAAAATAAAGCGAATTCTATTCGGCAAACGCTGGGCCTAGAGATTGACAGTATTATCAAGGCTTTTGCCAGCTTCTCCATAAAGCAGAACTATTTTAATTTTCTCTTGTACACTTAAATACTCTCTTTTACAGTAGTATTAACAGCCAAGCGGGGAAAAGTTTCTTTTAAACGGTTGTCTTTGCAATTAATTATTAAATTGCAAAATTAATAAACTTTTTTGACGACGAATTTCAAATATTTACAATGAAAGCGTGGTATTTTTCATTGCAAACGTGTTGCAGAACCGTATGCATAGGTTCTCGGTAGAAATCGACAAACATTTAATTTAGTCGATCGCAGCGCCATCTATCATGTATTAAAAAACTATTTCGAACAAATCCTATGTACTTTTTGCCGTAAAATCCGAATCAGGAATAAAAAATAGGTTCAGTTTTCAAAGTTACCCCCCGCCCCACCTGCAGGGAGGGGAGGAGGACTAATTTTAGCACTAATGTATTTCCACCGCAGAATAATTACAGACTACGCAGATTACGGAAATTTTTTCCTTAGAGCGCTTATACGCCTTATACGCTGCTATGACGCCTTTCCCCACTGGAACTCCTCTTCAGGAAGTCTCTTCAGGCCGGTAGATTTCCCACGCTATGGAAGAGTTCCTTTATAATTCCTGTTTATAAAAAGAATAATAAAACGTGATTAAAAATTATACGCCAATCGCGAAGCTTTCCTGCACACCTAAGTTGTTCGAGTCTGTCATATATTCACAGCTTATGGGACCGTGTAAGGGGCTAATCCCGTCTAATAAACATTGCTTCCTGCCTAGTAGATCGACGACAACTAACCTGCTTGAATTTACCTCCCACGTAATCTCTGCCTTTCGAAAGGGCCTCCAGACCCACTGTGTCTACACTCACTTCAGCAAGGCATTTGATAAACTTCCTCACTCTGTGAATGTGTTCAAACTTAGAAAGTTGGGTTTTCTGTCTTTGATGCTCGCCTGGATCTCCTCGTACTAAACAGATAAGACATATCGAGTATCTTTTCGTGATACTTTTTCTAGAGTCGTTAGGGCTTCTTCTGGTGTACCCCAGGGTAGCCATATTGGTCCGCTGCTGTTTATTCTTGCCATTGACGACATTGTCCCCCTTTCTGTCTCTTGCGTTAGAAACAGTAATGATGCTTCCTGCATTCAAAACGATTTAAACACCTTCAAGGTTTGGTGTAGATCAAATGGCCTGCAACGTAACCTGGATAAATGTGAAGATATGTCAGTCTCTACGAACCTCAGTCAGCTAGTCTTTGATTATACCTTTGTGGATACTACTATCCATCGCGTGCAGTCCGATACTGATCTAGACAAAAAGCTCGATTTCACTCTGCACATAAACTGTATTGTGTCTAGGAGTACTTCAGTTCTGGGTTATGTCATGCAGTGGTCAAGAGAATTTTCTGATCGGTAGACCTTAATTCAGTTATTTTTTTCTTCGGTTAGACCAATCCTCGAGTATGCATCCCAGGTCTGGTCACCTTGCTATGCTATTCATTCTAGACGCATTGAGTCGGTACAGCGGAACTTTGTTATCATCGCACTAAGAGACCTTCCGTGGAATGAACCACTAAGGCTTCCTCCTTATGAGGATCGCCTCCGATTGCTTAATATGCACTCTTTGGAAGCACGACGCAGAGTTGCTGACCTGGTCTTTATTCACCAGATTTTTAACTCGAACATAGATTCTCGTGCCCTCGCTGGTAAGGTTTCTTATAGACATACCCCGTATATATTTAGGAGACCGTCTATGGTATGCATGAGCCTATAAATCGCATGTGTAGAGCCTGTTTTCGATCTAAATATTACTATAGATTCGCTTAAACGATCTCTGTTCTCTCTGCACTCCTGATTGTTATGTGTGTGCTTAGTCTAGTTTTGATTATTTATGTATTTTGCATGTTGGTGTGGGAGCCTCATTCACCTCAATATATTGTTATATTCTGGTGAATAGGTGAACTCATTCTAGGCTCCTGCCACCTTCTGAGTTAGAAGGGTTAATACTAAATATTAATAAGTTGCCATGGGACTATATATGTTAATTTATTTAAGCTCAATAATAATGCATAGCTCTTACTATCTTCTTCAGGGTTACCTATCCTCCTAACTCCACAGCCCTCCATTCTGTTATTGTTGTACATATTGAGATGAAATTTCGTATACAGACATAAATTGATAACCGAAAAATAGAACTGAAAAGAGTAGAGTTTCGCAAAAAAAAATTAGTTTGTTTATACTTTTAAGTTTTCAGTGATGAGATATTCACTTTCAAAGAATTTTCAACGCGTCCCTGAACTCTTATTTATAAAGATTTCAGGAATTTAACTTTTAGTTATTACTTTACATGAAAATTATAATGCACGCTTTAACAAAAGTAGTTTTTAAAAATTTTGAAATCAGTACGAAATGGGTTAAGGTCAACGAGCCAGGAATCTTTGAAGACAACCCTGAAAAACGTTGTACCCCGCGAACGCTTCCAGCTCGTATACTAAGTATATTAAACAGAAATATGCTCTAGCAATTCCTTTTGTAGAAAATTCAAAGCTTTACACAACAGGTAAAAGTATACTCATACCTGCTGAGTTATCGACATAACTTAAGAAATCAATCACCAAAATTAAAAATGGGCGAAACGGCGTATGATGAGAGTCAGAAGTTACAATGATCGGCTCCAGCGATCGTCGCACCGCTCGTCGGTGACCTCCGTAGAGGCCAGGATTACAGCAGGATAAGAGAAGACGTCCAAAAATGAATTGTACGAGTAAGAAGAAAGTTGTGTCTACGATCCTGGAATAGCAGATTAAAGCTAAGTATACAATGTCATTCATCAAATTTCTTTGAGAAGCTTAAGGAGGTATTACGTAGTGATGGTTTGAAAATTTTTTTTTCATTTTTGCATTCCGAAAACTCTCAAAAATATGCCCGTAAAAGGGTTTCGGAATATTCCTTGAAATAAGAAATTTACAGGGCTCAGAATTTCGAAGTGCTTGGAGCCGCCAAACAAGTTTGCCAAAACTTAAAACCCATTTTTTTCAAAACGACGTTTTTCGAATCGATTTCCCCGATTTAGATTTTAAATATATGATCATAAAAAATATATAGTTTACTGTCATTCTTCTGTCTTCGATGATTTTTTTTATATTTTTTAGGGCGTTAACAGGGAATAGATTTACAATTTAATTTCTGTTTTCAGAACAATTTGTTTTTATTTAAAAAAGTTACCAAAAAACCCTTAAAATTTATGTCCAAAGCCTAGAAAACATCCTCCAGAATAATCACAAATTGAATGACTTAGAATGCATTTTCCTTTTATTAATTTCAAATTAAGGGGGTATTCCCTAGTGACAGTTGGGAAAAATCGACTTTTTTATTTTTGCATTCCGAAAACCTTCAAGAATATGACGGTTTCGCAAAAATTCGTTTGAATTTGCTTTTTTATTTTTTTTTCCAATGGATTAAATTTATTTTTGTATAAAAAGGTTGAATAAAATATACGTAAAGAAATTTGCTTTCTTAAGTGTTTTCATCTTATTTATTTAAAATTCAGCAACAGGTGGATTATTTACTTGCTAAACGTAAATTAACAATATTTGGTAAAAAAAATTTCACAAAGCAACTACAGAAGTGTCAACAAAGTTTAGCCTTAACGAAATTTTTAGAAAGATTGAAATCAATATTATCAAGATGAAAATTAAAAAACGAGACGGGATGGGGTCGTGCGGAATTTTAATTAAGTCTCGATTTCTCAAATTCGGAAACCATATATCAAAGGAAGAAAGCAAGGCTGGGGAGTCAATGTTGCCTTGAAGACACTCAAAACTGAAAATAGTTTTAGAGATGTTACGTCTAGATTCAAATGATTCCAGTTTTATAAGATTGAGCCTATCTAAGTACGGAGGCAAACTGAGAGGATCACTCCAAGGAAGCCCAAGAAATACAAACCAAACGAAGTGGCGCTGTACTGCCTCTCCTCGTACAATATAGTCATAATAAAATGGTCAACAAACACAACAAGCCTACTCGACAATTCGCTTAATAAAGGTGTAATAAAGGAGCCGTGTAATATAAGGGTTGTAAAATTCCTAAGCCCCTTTTTTAATTAAACCTCGTGTTGAATTTTGATAGCAAGTAACCACAGGCCAATCATTTTATATGGTGTGGTTGTCTGGTGGCCATCACTGGACAAGGCCAATTACCTCAGCGTTTTGAGGAAGGAACAGAGGTCGGCCTGTATTTGTATCATTGGAGTACTACGAACTACTCCTACTGATGCTCTGGAGATACTTCTTCATTTACTTACATTAAATCGGGTGGGTAAACATATGGCTGCTAATGCTGCCGTTCGGATTACAGCCGCATGTCAGTGGTCCAATACTAGAGTTGGGCACTCTACAATTCTGGACTTCTTTTCGCTCCAAGTGGGGCATCTTGACAACAGCACTCCTAGCTACTCCTTTGTCAAGCGGTTCAGACCGACGATTCCAACCAGGCTTGACTGGGATGGAGTCACCATTCCCTGTTAGGAATCCGTTCAAATTTACACGGATGGCTCAAAACTACAGGGCAGGGTGGCGTTTTCTCAGAAGCACTGAACATTAGCCTGTCCTTCGGTCTTCCTGATTACTACAGTGTGTTTCAGGCAGAGGTCACGGATATTCAGGAGGCCTTGATTTCGTTGAAGAGGAATGAAGATCCTGTAAAGGAGATCTGTATCCTTACAGATAGCCAGGCTGCTTTCCTATCCCTGTTAATAGCTATCGCTCACACTTAAATGAGTTGGCTGAGCTGTATCAAATTTACCTGTGCTGGGTCCCGGGCCACAGGGATTTTCCAGGAAACTGCGTCGCAGACCACCCTGGAGATCCAGCTGGATAAGACTCTTGGTAGGCCTCTGGCCGCCTGCAAGCTGCTGCTTGGCACGAGGGCAATCAACCTAGCGAACCACAGATAGGCAAACGGCACTAGGTGCCATACGCCCAGCCAGATCTCGCCTAAGCTGGATCTTAGGCGCTCCAAGGGTCTGATTTCGAGGGGCAGATCTGATCTTGGTACAATTATTGGCGTTATCACAGGTCAAAGCACTATTGGCTTACACGCGAAGAGACTGGGTATCTTCTTAAACGACTTCTGTAGAAGCTATATGGACGAGGACTATTTCCTCGATAGTGTTTGCGATCTAGCGATTCTCGTGGCATCACAATAGGCATATTGAGGTCTAAGTGAGTCCTTGGGGAAAGCCACACGAACCTAACCTTACCAAACCACAGAGTTATCTTTCCGTAATATAATCAAATCTGGTCGTACCTATCACTTGTAAAACACGCATTCAGTAACAAATTCACAGTACCGCTTACGTATATTTTTCCGATTAGATCTGGAATTTTAGGGGAATACTAACATTAACTGTTTTTATCGAAATACATATAAAATAAAATAAAAGCTTTCTTAAATTGTCACCACAATATTTTTTGCGCTACTATAATTTTACTACAGCTATAATTGCAGAAAAAGAAGAGATGAACACGCCGAACAGAAAAAGAAATTATTCAAAAGGGTCAGGTGTCCGTTCTTTAATTTTGTTCCTCAATTAAGTATGTTCCCAATGTGAAAAATGTCTCTCAAATTAAAACATATTTTTCTGATTTTGCACTATAGGCATTCCTTCGGAAATCCCCGCGTTATCCACAGGGCACATATATAGTGAATGCCCGGTGGTTACTATTTATTAATTTACAATAAAACTGAACCCTGTTCCAGAGTTGATCCTGGAATTATTCATAAAACGCAAAGAGAAAAAAACCTTTCAATGTAAAATCTCGAGTGCGACGATAAATAATTCTCTATATTTTTTTATTAAGCGAAAAAAATTTTGGTATTCATTTTTATCAGGAATTATGTAATGCACAATTACCTTGGGAAATAAAGGCGAACGATCTCCCCGTCTCTTCCCTCAATATGGTAACTACAAGATGTGTTCGGTGGGTACCAGTGAGCTATACTTAAAAATATCCCTTCGGATGCACTGGTGTCCTTTAGGGCATCCGAACTGAGCAACCAGTCGCATATCCCGTGCTTTATTCCGGCTGTTTCAACATGACCTGGCCAGTTGCCAACGTTAAAATGAAATCCAGTGTTCAGTAATGGTCCTGCGGGGGATGAGACAAATTCGACGTACATGTACTGGGAGGTACCTGTTAATGGAATTTTAATCAGTGAAATTCGTGCATTGTGAATACGTAACGTAATTATTGGAAAACGAAATGCTGTCAACATTAACATTTGCCAAAAAAGCAAAAATCGTCCTTTGAACTGTTGAAAATTTCTTTCGTTTGGCAACAGCTAATACAGAACACTTACCAATTATGCTGAAAGGGAATTTTCCCAGTCCACAAAATTTTCCGATAAGAGGCGAATGCTCGTCACGTCCATCGTACACCGCCAACCAGTCGTAGGGGCAGTGTTCATTACCTGAACCAATTGGTCTCATTGGGCAAGTCATTATGTTTTCACACCTGAAAAATGTTCAAGAAATAAAATGCTTTAGTATTTGTGGAATTTGAATAAATCCTTCAGTCTCTACGTTGAAAACTTTTTTAAAGTGTATTCGGAGAAGAATTTAAATGAGTAGATTTCAATAATGGAGGAGGAGGGGATCAGAGTAATTGTGGAATCTTTATTTTATAGATCTGTAGTCCCATGCAATATAGTATGAGGGGGAAGCTTCGCATTATCGTTAATACTTGGCAACTGCTCCTTGGATACCTGCCAAATGTTGACTTAAAGTTGTTACCTAGTATCTAAATTTATAACCAATAGTTTTACTTCTGTCACCATGGAATTGAGTACGTTTCAAATATGTAAATTCTTAATATTTTGACCTTTTTGTGATGTAAAATTCCAAATCTTTATAGGTTTGGAATATTAAAAAGGTTAGGATATTAGCATCTACAGTAGTACGAAGAACTTTACCCAATTCCATGACAAGTTACCTTACAATTTAAGGTGAATTTCAAACGACATGGTCTCATTGCTATGATTCAAACATGAAAATATTTTTAAGAAATGCACAGCAGATGTAAACTGAAGGAGTTTCAAAGACTGTGGTATTCACTAATATCCTTAAAAAATGGCCAATTTTTCCTCCAACATATTAGTAAGTTTTTTCACAGAAATTTTTTACTTGACAAACGAGGGAGCAGACCTATTATCATGCGCATAGTGCTTGGTCCAATTTTTGATGACCCAGTTGCTTATTTTTCTCCAATTCCTTTTACTCGCAATTGAGATTGAAAAAATAAAAGACGTACATTTGTGTGCAGATGTAATTGTTGTGGAAATGAAATTTCCCCATAAGAAAGCCATTACAACATAAAAAAAGCAACTATCACAAGGGAAATGAAGAAACATGCGCAGAGTTCTCGATTCGATTTTTGCATAACTGAAACCAAATAACTACCTGTAATAGAAAACTTGTAAAATTCATTACATAAAATATTTTTTCTGAAACATACTCTATCGCAAATTTATACAATTTTAATAGCTTGATATAGCTAACGGTAGACCCAGCCGGTAAGGTTTAGGAAATGGATAATCTCTCCAACTCTTATCCTTGAGATCTCCTGAAAGTCGTTAAAAAAGAAACTGCATAGTGCACGATACCTGGCTGAATCTAGGGCAGGACATCTGCAAAGGAAGTCAACAAGAGTTTCTTTCTCGCTCTCGTCCTTGCAGCTGCGGTAGTGTGTGTTAAAGCGAATAATCATTCTAGCAGCATGAGTTCCCACGCGCCAGTGACCTGTTATTGCCGGGACCGCCCTAGCTATGTATTTGCGGGATATGTGAATGAGTTCACAGCTTCTACTCTTGTTGAATGATGGCCACATCGCCCTGTATATGGAACACGTGGATAGATTGCTCCACCTGGAGTGAACCATGGAGAGATAGTATGATAGAAAGGCATCAGCTGCAGCTCCCATGATTTCCACAGGGCAACCTGCACCACCAGCGTATAGGCCCGCTCATTTCCCTCTATGCCCTTGTGACCTCACACCCAGAGCAAGGTCTTGAAGACACCTCACAGAGAAGGGAAAGTTCATCCCAACAGTATTCTCCCAGCTTTGACAATATGATAGACGAGCCGAGAGCATTGATGGCGGTCTGGCTGTCGGAGAAGATGCCGACACATCTACGGGGGGTTGGTGTTTGTTTCATGATCTGACAAGGCTATAGGATGGCGAGTACTTTAGCCTGGAATACTGCCGCATGATCCGAAAGGCGGTAAGACTCTGATATGCAGAGTGTTTTCAAGAAAATACCCACACGGACACTGCAGTTCCTCCTAGAGCCGTTGGTGAATATTTTTGGGTCGAAGGCCTCCATCGCTCCGCTGTTCTTTCATTCCGCTCTAGTAGGAACCTTTATCGCGAAGTTTTTCTCGAAGTTAAACTTTGGAGTGATGCAGTCAATGGGATGTGTGGCCAGTTCAATTGGCTGCAGATCCAGGATATGTCCATAAGCCCCTTTAATGTGTAGATTTAGGCGTAATAGGTACAAAAGCATGTCTAAAGTAGCTGATGGGCAGAATTTCATGGCACTGGTGATGCCTATTTTCGCAGATCTCTGAATCCTACTCAGCTTCTTTATGTTACATTTTTTACTTACTGCGGGCTACAACAGCGACTCGTAGGTGAGGATCGGATGTACCACATCCATAAAGTCATCTTTGGCTAAAAACCCCGCATTCTGCCAAAGGTTCTCTTATAAGCGTAGAAAGCGATGCCGGCTTTCTTAACTCGCTCTTCCACGTTAAGTTTCCAACTCAAGAATAACCCACAGGTACGAGGCGCTTGAGGATAGCGAGAGTGTCTGTCCGTTTAGTTTAGGGATATTAAAAACTGGTATCTTGGTTTTTGTGGTTAAAAGCAACAGTATAGTTTTGCCTGGATGAACGCTGAGTCCACAGCTGGTAGCTCAATCGCATACTTTACCCAAAGTACCTTTCATGATTCCGCTTGATGGAAACCTTCCTGAAACCAAGATTGCTACATCATCCGCATACGCGACTGCCTTAATCCCATATCTGTCCAATGTGGTCAGGATCTTATTGATTGCAATAAGCCAAAGTAGTGGAGATATCGCACCACCCTGGGGTATCCGTCTGCACACATATTTGGTTATTTGGGTGTTACCTAGGTCCGAATTGTCATTCCTTGCCCTCAGCGTTTCTGGGTTGATCCGGAACAACTAGTTATTACATATTAAATGTCATTAAAGGTGCCAAAAAACTGAATAAATCCTACTGTTACCTTTTATGATGACAAACTAGCCCATTACATGAAACCATCGACAATTTTGCTGTAGAGTAAAGGTGGACATTTTTAATTCGAATAAAGCTAAAAATTTAAAAAACTGAAAAATCGAACTTAAAAAATTATTTATTATTTGATGAATTATTCGCAAATAACTATTTGTTATTTGGTGCTTTCTATTCGAGTTTCAAAAAATTATAAGTCATTCGATAGTGGGTTATCTGATAATTGTTTAATAAATTATACGCAAATAATAATTTGTTATTCGATTGCGCGTTACTGACAATCAAATAATTATTTGTTATTTGCAACTTATTATTCGAATTTAAAATAATTACTTCTTATTTGGTTGCACGCTATTTGATAATCAAATAATTATTCCTTCTTTAATGAATTATTCGCAAATAATAATTTTTTATTCGATTATAAAGTAATTGGACCTTGAGGACACTGTAGTAGTCACAATTATAGCAGTCATAATCGTGGTAGTCCGAACCTAAATGCAAATAAAAATTAATGACTTGAATACCCGATCTACCACAAATTATCTTATCATAACAAATGGGAAACATATGTACAGCTAAGCAGCACAGTTACCAACTAACTCACAGACCAGGGGTACTCACATGCTATGCTCAAGTAATACCTATATAGAAAAACAATGAGCCAAGGCACCGATCATCGGAAAAGTGAAGAAATGTAAACTTATGACACTTTTAAAGGGGTTGATACGTGTAGATAAGGGAAAAAAGTTCTCCTTTCGAGGCGTACTTAAAAAATAAAATATGCAGCCAGTAAGAATGTAAATATAAACAAATTATGTTAGCCAATATGAATTAAGATATAAGTAGAAAATTTGTACAAATACCGTAGTTAACTTGAATAAAGAAGATTAGTCGAGAATCAGTTTTTTCACTGCTGGAGTTAGGGCTTTTCATCTGCTCCAATCTCCTTAATCTTAGTAGTCAGAGTTAGGGATAATCTTAGCAATTCCTCGAAGTAAAAGCCTTAAGGCTGCTCTAAGAATTTAGATGTCTAACCTGGGCTCATCAGAAGAAATAAATCTTACATTTAATAATTTTAAAAAGAAGCCATTTTAGACGAAGGTAACCTAACCATTAATTATTTCGTCACCGAATAATACATAATTATTAGCGAATAATTTATCAAACAATAAGTTGTTATTTGATCACCAAATACTGCACGACCGAATAACTAATAATTATTTCGTTATCGAATAACAAATAATTATTTGAAGATAAAATAAGGAGGACCAAATAAAAAATACATTTAAAATCAAATAAAAGTTAATTCGAATACTTCTTATCAGATTTTTTTTAAAACAGTTTTTGATTGAAAATTTATTCGAATAATGTCCATCGCTGCTGTAGAGATTTCCCAACTAAACTATACCCCAAATAAAAATCGATAAATATGTTAAAAGCAACTTTAATGTGGTCAGTTCCAATTTAGTTTTTTGATGTCATTTTCTTTTGCCGATTTTGATTGTGGTACCGTCAATTCCTTTGTATCAAAGGAAGAAAATGATGTAAGAGTAATAGTACAGGTTGAAGGAAAATGATGCAAATGACAGCTAATTTACTCCCAATTGATTTGGAGTACAAAAGAGCAAGCAATTTCCATGTTATTGTCGACTATTGAAACAGGGATACTATCGACAACTACTTATTGCCATCAGCTTTTAGATAGAGGCGTATGTACTTGCCTATCCATGACACAAAAAGGGAGACGTAGAGGAGACTGTATTTCAAAACTTTTCTTATCCGGATGACAGTGACGACGACGATATCCGGAAGAAGATATCTGTCCACTCATGTTCCATCCCAACTGCTCACCAAATCCTCATGAATTTTCATCGGATGGTCATTTTCAATCCACTTAGAAGAATCGGGTTAAACATATACGACAAACTTCATAAAATAGAGGTTTAACAGATAAACTTTGAAAACATCTTGGCGAAAGAAGTAAAAAGAATCAATAAAAAAAATTTCTGAAGGACTCCTTGTTGGTTGCAATAAATTAGCGAAGCCCGAACTGCTGTCCTGTTTACTTTTTGCACCGAGAAAGTTTCAAAAAAACTTTTCGGACTGTGCCAAAAGTTCTCAAAATTTGATTTATATCCTGGACAGGAGGACAAGTCCGACCCATACGGTTTGCATTAAGAAGAACAGACAAAAATTCCCGGAAGAGTTATAACGTAATATCTAGAATGTACTTACCGTTGACCATCAACTGCAAACTGCTCATTCTGGAGATAAAGTTTGATGTATGGTTGCCTAGTGTGAAGCTTGTATCGGCAGTTTAGTGCCCGTGGATACAGGCCCGGATAAGCTGGCGATTGCACATAACAAGTTTGCAGGCGGCAGTCTCTAAACTCTCGTTCGCAGTATGACCTGAAATCAGAAATTTGAGGTTATGTAACACAAGATTCTAGCTATCGGGGGATAAGTTGATAATGGCAAGTCAAAAGTGGAATTTATGAATTCAGTTAATCCCGAGTGGAGTCCAAGTTCTCGGGAACTTAGGGAAAATGAAGGATGTTCATATTTATCTGGATTTTTGCACTTATAGTGCTATCGATTCACATACCCTTGGACAACCTCTCCACGTCTGTTCGGATAAAGTTCTGGATGCTGTCCATACCGCATATACACTTCCATTTGTTGTTCTGCCCTCGAGTCGAAAGCGAAATATGTCTGGAAAAGAAAATTCGTGATCGAAATTTATTGGTGACAATTTGTTTGGTTTTATTCGACTTTTTTAAACTTATGATACAAAAAATTTGATATACGACGAAATATCTTGTTCTTGTCTAGAGAACTTGAGTCGAAGGATTAAAGCTGCAGTGGACACCTTTTCTTTGCTTAGTCGCCAAATGGAGGTTTTATTTCATCGCCTGCTAGAGAAGATAAAGTCTTACAAAAAAGTTGCTGTGGTGCAATGTTCCGAAGACAGATAGTTTATAAGGGAAGATTTACTGAGCGCTGTAATTTTCTACCCTTCAAAGGATATTTAAGCTTAAGCATTCCAAGGAGGGAAACGGTTCAAAAGCAATTTAAGGACGAGTTAAGCCCCGAGTTTTACCTTGAACGTGTCTCCGAATTTTTGAGGGAATCTAAATTCTGTTGCACAAAAGAAGCGCATTTTCTCGCAGTACTCGTTAAGTTTAAAATTGTTTTCACTTTGCTTTTGCCTTGAAAAGAGCGAGACAAAAGATTTAAATTAAATAAATTGAAAGCTTACATTACTAGTTCTACTAATCTTATTAAAAATTAGGGCGCATTTTCAATTGCCAATATTTTGATTGCTCAAATAATCTTTGCCATTGACGATAGGTATTAATGAATTTCATTATATTCCACTCTCTAAGGTAAAACTGAAAAGCTTACTTATTCCGAGTTACGAAATTTTCAAACCAAAGAATTACGGAGCTGGTAAATTTATTCTAGTTGGAGATGTTGAAGGCTACAAAATTTTCCAAACAGATTAAATTTTGCGCCATCTATCAGTTAATTGGAATGTCTCAGCTTTTAACGCGAACTTTCTAATCCTTTTGGTTTGTTGTAAATGTATCCTAAGACTCTAGCTTTTCTAGATTTAGTCGATGCCTTGTGGAAACTAATAAAAAACCTTATTGTTTCATAAAGTTCTAATCTGTTTCTATAGCCGCTGCTCGTAAACATAGTCAGATAAACCGAAAAGATCATCTACGAAAGCAATTGTAACGCAGTGAGTACGAGGTAGAACCCAGCCCCGTGATAACCAAAATATCTGCTTGACTTAAACAAAGCGTCCTCAACTCGTAGTTGCCGTAACCCTTTGTGGGCTTGAGCAGGAGGAAAACCTCACTTGGTAGATTCCCAACCACTGAAGTTACTCTGCAACCTCCAATGGCCCTTTTTTATCGTAATCTGTCGTCAGCACAAAGCAATCAGGAGTCGCTGCCGGTGGGGTTCGAACCTAGGACTTCCGCGACACTTTATCACCCTACCGACGACTTAGTTCATTTTACTATTGAAAATTTGTATGAAGGGTATTTGAAATGTTCGCTTGCAGATTTTTGTAATGGTTAGTTGTTACGTCGTGTTACAAACTTAAATTTCAAGGTTGTCAATGAAAAAGTGTTTCCGATATCAGGTAAAGAAACAAGTGAACAATTAGAACATCGATTTAGTAAAAAACGCGGTATTACGAATTCATTCTGCTCGAAAAATCCCGAACACATTGCCAAAGTTAATGCAAAAGGAGATCAATAAAACGGTAGACTTGGGAGCCGTCGTGAAAATGAAAGTAGCTGCAACTCCAATAGTTTTTACGCGATGAAATCGATCTAAGGTTAAGGTAAGGTAGACTCCCCCGGATATACATAAGAATATCTTAAGGAGGTAGAAATGGCTAAAAATCCTGGAAGAAGTTATTACTGGAATAAATCACGCAAAATACTTTTCGATGTCAGACTAAAACTATTGGAGAGTAACCAAAATCGCCTGACAACGCCTAAGCCTTGGGGCAGATACTTTTACAGCGGCCTAGCATTTAGTCTCGAATCTGCACCGAAAGATTTTCAATAGAAAAGATTAAAATCGTCGAAGTCTGAATGGATGATATATTACTAGACGTTACAAATAAAAGAGAATTAGAACTACTAACGGATAAGTACGCGAAGCTGAACACAAAGTAGAACTAGAAATTAGCGCCCTAATACAGGTTTCGGAAGAAACACGTAGCTTGATAACGGACGAAATTATAAAGCCAACATATGTTCAATAAATAATAAAATATGTCGCCTATGCTTGGTCCATTGTCGTTTCATTAGCTACTAAATAAGCAAAACGATATTGGAATTTCAGAGATGAATTTTGGCTCGACAATGGAATTTAAGTGAAAGGAAAAAAAAGTGGTATTACCGACGACATCAAAATTAACGTGGGACATATAGGTATCCAGATATCACTAAATCGTGCAAGAAGCAGCTTATTTTCACTAGGAATGACGGAAGATATGACGAACTTTATCAAGGCCTGTATAGTCTGGCGTATCTTTCACTTTCCCTGCCGACCCTCATGACACAGATAACGTTCTTACCGAACCAAGACCTAAGGTCTGTACAATCCTTATGGGGTGGATAGAATATTGAAAGCATGACAGGCATTGCGTCATGCGACTATCAAAGATTACTGTTATAGTCGATTAACCGTTTGCTAAGGTTGGGCTTAAGAAATCTGTAATCAATACTGTTGGCACCACCTTCCACCTTACTGTTAAGAGGTAACAGGTTTATCAAGGTTTAAGTGATCTTTAGGTGGGCCATCCATTGAATTCTGCTTAGTTTGCCTCCGACATGTGATCGCTTCATGGGAAAATAGTCAATGGGAAAATAGATGTTTCAGCCGCATATATAATAAATGTTCATATAGTAAGCCCTCTAAAGTGTTCCCGCAATCCCGTGTGGGATATGTAACGAGAGAAGATCTTCACCCGAAAACAATTGGAAGTGGACCTACAGTTTATGGTAAATTCCGTAAACTTCGTTGCAGCCGGCCCAAAGTCCGTTTGGGAAAAATGAGAATTGTCTGGAACGAGTGTGGACACGAGAAGATTATGAAAGTTATCATAGCCAGCAGATATAACAAATAAGGAGGTTTTCTACCAACTTCTTGGCGACACCCTTGATAAGGTTTCTAAGGGTGATATAAAAATAAAGACGAATCTCAACACTAAGATTGGCTCTAACAACATTGACCTGGAACATGTAATGGGGACGTTTGGACTTGGAAACAGGAACCCAAATGGGAAGCTGGTTGTTGAATTTTGTAACTCGCAACAATGTGTCTTCTCCTGTCTGTATAAGCGCGGCGCTGTAACAGCTAAGTTTTCCTTATGCACGGCAGTAGTACGCCAATAACATAATATGTCACGGCTCATTCTACGAAGGCTTAAGACATATGCGTTAGAAAGATGATACACTGCATCAAATCACCCACGAATCCATCGAAAAGTTAATTTTGATGAATGCTTTGTGAGCTGTGGTACAGAACACATGGGACGTTTAGAGAGCGGATGCCGACAATGAATCAGAGACGCCACCTGGTTCAAAATACAAGAACGGAGGCAGATTGAAGACCGCATTAATTCTGCTACCGTTGTTGCAGTAAAACTGCACAGAAAGAAGAATTGTAAAGAATATTTTGTTCAAGTCCTAAACAACACGTTTGGACCGTCGAATATCTCTTCACCCGAGCCAGAATATTTACCGGCTGTGGCCAACATTAACATCATAACTCCGACAAGATTGGTGTTGCCTGACGCAATTAACCTCCAGGGTAAGCCTCGGAGGTTTACCGCGGTAAGGCCCCAGGGATTGATGGAATAGCCGCTTAACTGCTTAAGGCGGATCCAATTGCTGCGCGTGATATTCTTCTTCCCGTAATGTTGGAAAACTGAGACCTATCCCACTGAAGCTAAAACAGGCGTAATTGTGAAGGTTTCCAAAATAAAAGGCGACCTGAGGAGTTGCAGCAATTGGCGCGGTAGCTGTCTTTTAACAGCGGTCTTTAAATTGATGGCAAAAATCATCTTAATGCGAAGCGCACTCTTAATGATGAACAGGTATGCTTTCGTGAGGGCTTCTCCTGCAGTGATTACATAAACACCATCAGAATTATCATCGAGCAATCCACTGGATGGAGGTCCTCTTTACATGTTATGTTCATCGATTTTGAGGAGTTTAACAACGTTGATTGCGAGTATTTTATGGACAGATTTACGTAGGAGAAGCACAAAAAAATTATCACCATCATAAAGGAGTCTTAATAAGGGGCCCAGTGTCAAGTCCTGCACAAAAAAAAAACTGTCGGAACCATTCCAGATGCTGAAAGGAGTGAGACATGGATGCATACTGTCACTTTTGCTTTTTCTGATCGTCATTAATAACGTATTTTGCAGCGTCCTAGATGACAACCCATCGGAAAGAAATAGATGGAAGTGTTTCAACCTTAACCCTATTATACACCTGTATTATACGGACCATGTATTCGTTTGTCTCTTATCCAGCAAACGGAGTAATGTATCCGAAGCTCCGAGTAGAGAAGGCACAGAGTGTAAAATTAATGCTGCTAAACTAAACTTATGAGCTTGGACTTAAGGAGAAAACACGGACTTCATATTGAAGAGCAGCAAATAGAAAAGTTCATAAATGTTGCTTTCTCGAAAGCATAGTTACAGCAGAATGCACAGCAGAAACTGATGTGCAGGTACGCATCAACAAGGCCCGAGTTGTATTTAATACTCTTGCTGAGATCTGGGCAAAAACATCTCCAGACGCACAAAGATCTGGATCTTGGAATCGCATGTAAAATTTGTTCTGTTGTACGGCTGTGCAAGATGGTAAACGACCTGCCAAATAACATGTAAGCAACAAGCCTTTATGATCCGGTGACTCCAGCGATATCGATTCACCGCAAGTCATTACAGTACATATACTTGCAGGCCAAGGCGGGATATACACCAATATTCCCAGCCGAAAGTGGCGCGACAGATTAGATCTAGATTAGAACTCGCACGGGACTCAAGGAAGACGAAGAATTGAACAACAGTACATGGAGAAGGTCAACAAATCGTGGCAACATTTAAAGGAGTCGGAGCAGTACAGAACCAGTCGGTGTAGTATCTTTTTATCGTAATCTGTTGTCAGCAGAAAACAACCATGAGTAGGGTTCGAATCTGGGACCCTCGGACCCGACCGTCCCGTTATCACTCACTCAATCGACTACTACTCCATATGTTGAAAGGAATAGGTACCGCTTTATTGAGGTTGATGTAAGGGTAGAATTTTGGCCCCATTCTAAAATTTTGCCAAGTACGAAAGTTCGGAAGCACTTTTACCGGTGTCTTGAAGTGTCATGATCACAACGGCTGCAGCGTTGCTTTGAGCGAGAGAGTTTCTTTTGTTGAGCCTTATAGTGGAACTAATCCTCTTAATCGTTCCGCGCGGAACGAATTTAGGCTCACTTTCGCCACCATAACATATTTGACATGTTCACAATGCATATTTTATACAGAAAAGTAAAGTCATCCAAATTGGTCCACATGCTAAGAAGTTAAACCACCCCTCACCTCATCCGCATGCCAGGTCCAAATTTTGTCGCATAGTATCTTACAGTATACAAGAAAAAAAAAGAATCATCCAAATCGATCCACTCGCTATGAAGTTAGGCAGCACCCCCTTCCGTATCCGCACTACACCCAATACCTACATTTTTGTTGGGAACATATTCTATGCATCATAACAAGAATCATCTAAATCGGCCTATGCGTAACAAAATTAGCCATTCCTCCTCCACTCTCACCCCTTGTTAAAATTTATCCGCATAGTAACAGTATAGAACTCTATACAAAAAGAAAATCATCCAAATTGGTCTACGCATACATCACCCCTTTACCACCTCACCACTCCCCCGCCCTTACAAGACCCCGTAAATTTTTGGCGTGGTACTAATGGGGGGGGGGCAACTTCGTAAGCGTAAACCGATTTAAAGGTTCTTTTTCCGATATATAGTGGATGCCCCACTCTTCCTCTGTTCAAACATAAAGGTAAAATAGTCGTCAAGAAGTTGAAAGGTAGTAGTGACCGCAGAAACTATACCAACATTGGCATATAGAATACATTTGCTATCCTAGCCCAAGTTATCGTTCTCACCTATATCATAAAATTTGCTAACCACCCTGTACTTATAAAAGCAGATGAAAAATTTGTGGGTCAATTAATCTCGCATTAAAATGGGTTCGTATAATTCGAATAAATTTTCAGATGCCAACAAACATTGACTTCTTCAGAAGATGCTTTCCATTCCAATCTATTTTAATAGCGTGGCTTTAAAAGTATGAAAATAGCTTTTTGTATTAGTCTCATAATGAAAACGTAGATACATATGCACCGAGAGTTCCGCTTTGAGTAAACAGATACGATGGCTCGTAATGGAATACATTTACCTACTCAATTTCATTTATTAACACCCCAACTAACTGTAGCTAGTTTGGCGCCCAGGTAAAAACCACCAACATGAAAGTTATGTATATAAACGAAATTTGCAAGGTAAAGGTACCCTCTTTGATGTTTGTAATGGCATTCAATTATGTTTAATGCTATCATTTGTTGACTACGGGAGTGTCGGGGAGTTATTCTATAGTTACCTGATCCGTGAAGTTTTCAGTGTGGAACAGTACTTTGACGTAGCTCGTTTCACTAATGAAAGTTTGTGGTTGCTCTGCTTCTCCACAAAACATTCCTGGCTCTCGTCGATTCGAAACGTCGGTTTTTGCATTGCCATCAACTATCTGAAATGGAAGATAAGAAAAGTTTTAGTAACAAGTCAAGCTGAAGTTAAGTAATTGATGATTCCTAGTACAAACGATCTAATGAATTTCGCAATAAAGTACAATTTCCTGTAAGGATTGTACAATTATATAATAAAACTTGACGCATATACATTTACATCACTACCTCTGGTTCCTTTAACTCCTTGTAGAGCATAGGGCTCCCTCTAATGATATAAAAAAAAAAGTTTAAGCTAATTTCACTGTTCACGACATTTCTATTCAATTCGAAATGTGATAATTTTCCTAGCAACCATTTCCAGGCAAGTTATCGACATTTTTCTTTTCTCGTTAATTAAGTTTCTGAGAAATACTATACCAGTTTTCACTTTATTCTGTAAAGTTTAAGTCTGGGATCAAGAATACTTGCGAATTATAAACCTCTGAACAAAGCTGGCTGTGCTTTTAGTGAGTTTTTGTTCTAGTTTGGTTGCTAACTTTAGAAACTTTTGATTAAGGGAAAACCAATGCTTAAGAGTGTTTTTGGTATGGATGGGTGGTTATTTAAAAATTCCAACAATTTTTCCGTAGCGCTAATTGGGAACTTTTAATGAAGTTTTTATTCATTTCGTGGCTGTGTAAACTTTTCAAAATACTTGAGAATTACCCTCACTTGGTGTTGTTATTAGAAGAGAACGCTCAGCAGTTCAGACGGTTTTATTTTTTTAGACAAGTAAATTGCTGTAGCCTCTTTGTATTTAAATTTTAAATTAAGTTAATATAGAAAGTTTAATAGTTTTTTTTTTATTTACATCAAGTGTACTACGGCAATTATGTGCACTCCTCTATTTTGAAAGTTCTCGAATAAAGTAAAAGGTAACTCTGTTAAATACTACAACTGAGAGAGAATATTTAATTATGTTTTAATATAAAGTAATGTTTAATTAGATAGATTCAATTATACAGTATCAAGGGTCCGAGTTACAACATAAAAAATTATACGGCAACCTGATAGTCGGTTCTTTACATGCAATGGTCACCTGTGTAAATCGACCGTTGAAAATTTTCACAATTGAGAGTTTGAGTTAATTTGTAGATACTATTGACATGACAAATTCTAGTTATTCTCTTGTTCCTTACAATTTTCTCTTTAATGTTTCTCTTAGTTTTTATCTAATTTATATCGTTTCCTATATTTTTTTCTTTTTGAATTTTTATGGAATAGAACTGCCAGCAATATCGACTACACTTCGCCCAAGCCTTTCTTTGGAGTAAAATTCGATTCCTTCTTTCCCACAAGATCGGAGTGGGAGAAAGGTCCTCCCCAATAGGAGAACTCAGTGCATCTCTACACTGACGGCTCCAAATTGAATGGCAAAGTGGGTGGAGGAATATTCTCGGAACACTTGGACCTCGATGTCTCATTTCGCTTACCTGACTACTGCAGTGTGTTTCAAGCAAAAATCATGGCTATAAAAGTAGCTGCGGACCGCCTGAATCAACTAGCGCTACCTACAGACAATGTATGTATTTTCACAGATAGTCAGGCAGCTATTAAATCCCTTTCGGGAGTATACACAACCTCCAAAACGGTTATAAAATGAAAATGATATAAAATGACATAGCTGAGCATCTGAAAGTACGGCTCATCTGGGTGCCTGGACATAGTGATATTCCGGGCAATTGCAGAGCTGACGAACTAGCGAGAATCGGTACCACACGTCCTGATTCGGACATTAACCACCAGCCGGATAAACCGCTAGCTACATGCAAAATGGAGCTCTCACAGGAGGCTCTCAAGATTGCTAATAATAACGCAAGAAGAACACACCTGCCTGATTACCCGACAGATATGGCCAAAGCTTGACCTTAAGCGGTCAAGAGGGCTCATCCTACTCGGACGCAAAATAATTAGCACTACAGTAGCCGTAATCACGGGTCACTGCCTCAGAGGTAGACACGCCGATAGGCTGGGCGTGCCCTCAAACGACTTCTGTAGGAGTTGCCACGACGAGGAGGAAGAGGAAACTATACTTCACCTCCTCGGTAGCTGCCCGGCCCTAGCCAACCGTAGGAACCGGTTTTTGGGCTCCCCCTACTTCAAAGTGCTAACCGAGCTGGGCTCCACAGATGTCAGAAACCTGACACGATTTATCGGGAGTTCAAAATGATTCCCCACGACGAACTAAGGATGAACATCCTTCACAACCCAGTCAAAATAATTTTGACTTCCCGTAAACTAGTTCCACTAGATGCAAGAAACTGGTTCGGTGCACAGGGGACAGAATGTTAACCCTCCTATTCCTTAGGTAATTTTATGGGGTTGTTAATTTCAAGCCTCAATGTGGTAGCACAAAGGGCCTCTTAGGCCTAAGTGTGCCTTCTTAGGCAGCCACTTTAACCTAACCAAACCTAAGGAAAGATATTAAGGTGGCGATTCGAGCCGAGCATTATGTTAAAATGTTCTAACTGACGACAGTAATGTACTCCAAAAGTTGTAAACCTTATCTCTGCGTTAAGAAATGTTATATATTCCGAATTTTAAATGTAATCAAAAATTAACAATTTAATTTTAAACTACTGCATCTTCGAGCAAAATATTTACGTTGTGATGACCCAGGGCTTATTTGAAAGCTTTTACTTCCTAGGTTTCTAGATGAATCCTGGTTCAAATTTCTAGGACACTATAGGCTTCCGTGCTGCATTAATAGTTTTGGTCCATTACTTATAGATGCTGAATTACGGCGTAAAACGACACTTGTAAACATTTTCCATCCTGAATTTGTTGAATATGATGCTTAACAGGAAATTTTTTTGAACACATTTTCTATTTGATCTACCTATTTTGAAGACTTCTGTGAAGTAGAGTAGCCGACAAGTTAACCTTTAAATTGATCAGTGGCGTACCTAGGGTGGGTCAAGTAGGGCGCGTGCCCTGGGCGCTGATCATGCAGGGGCGCAAAATTTGCAAATTAAACTGAAAATTAAAAAAGAATTGAAAAAACTGCTTTCATTCCCTCAACTATTGGCTAGGATGCTGGATTTTAGAAGTTATGATACCGCTCTCGAAAGAGGTTTAAATATAACTGTTACTGGGCTTATATTTATAGTAGAAACATTTCGAAGTTCTTTTGGCTTTTACTTTTATTTAGATTTTTTTTAATTGAAAATTAATGCAGATTAAGATGCGCCCTTTAGGATGGTTTTCGGTTTTGGGTAGCAAATAATACTCGTTTAAGAAACACTAAGGATCAAAGTTTGTATTCAAATTAACGTGAAAGTAAATCTGTAAATGGTAGATGAGCTTGAAAATTTACATTTCATTGTACGAGGGTTGCTACTTAAGTTTTGAGATAGGCAATTTAAAATAAATACTTATAATCGAAAATGGCTTTATTATTTTTCAAAATATTCTCCATGAAGATCAATACACATTTGCGTGCGTTTGAACCAATTTTCAATGCACTTTAACGCATCAACCGGATGGACCATCAATGCGATGTTTTGAATGCTCAAAAATTCACTTTTCTGAGCTGATGTGTGAGAGCTTGTATTGTCGTGGTAGAGAATGATTCGTCTTCTGCGATTGGTTTCCCTAATTTTTAATTTTTTTTTCAGCACTTCTGGCTGGCAAATGATGGTGTACCATTCAGAATTGACCGTTTAACATTATTGTAATGGCACGGTCAAGACATGTACAATTATTCCGAAAAAACAAGCGACCACTTCGCTTCATGCCCGAACAACTTTTGTTGGATTTAGCTCATCTTGAAAGACCCGTAAAGTCGACTGTTGCTTAGTTTCAGGTTTATATGCACGATCATGTCACGATCTTATAGACGTCTTTTGAAGTACCGCGATTGAATTATTTCAACATTTCTTTGCACCAATCGACACGAGCCTTTTTTTGAGCGATTGCAAATTATGCGAAATTTTGATGATTGCCCTGGGTGTTATTTTCACTTGGTACGCCACTGAAATTGCCTCTTGTTTAATTCTTCTTCGAATATTTTCGATAGAACTATTAGATTTTCGACATCACGAGAAAGGGTTGCGAATCAGTTGTAAATTGGTTGTAGATGCAGTTTGCTTGTGAATGGATTCAAGTGATGAAATTTGGGTACTAGAAGATTTGCGTCTTTTGTCCCAGAACCCAAACAATATGAAAATAAACAGAAATGAAGACAAAATATAAAAGAAGAATCTCGATTTACAAGTAGGTATTACGTAACTGAATATTTCCCACAATACTAAACTATTCTCTTAGCTTTACTTACAACTGATTAAAATTTTAATATTTTACACCTTAATTCAATAAAAGCGTGTCGCCCTCTCTCTCCTACATTGTAAGCTTTCATGCATATGAGCAACACACCTTTGTTAAACTTATTGTTTATTGAAGGTGTAAAATTTTAAAGCTAACGTTTCAATCAGCTGTAAGTAAATCAAGGCAATAGTTTATTATTGTGGGCAATATTAAGCTACGTAGTACTTGTAAATCAATAAATTTATTTATATTTTTGATCTTCAACAAATAAGAGCCTGCTTTTAAAAATATTTGTTTTTACTTTATTTTATTTGAATGCTCTTTCGTCTTATATTCATTGTCTTATTTAAAAATCCCCCATACCAAGGTGGATTTAGAACAAAATTAGATATACTAAATATATTGCATTATCATAGGATTTCCATACGTATGCAAAATTTCAGCTTATTTGGATACCGGGAAGTGGGTCAAAATCGGCTTGCAAGATTTGACGACGGTCGGACAGATAAATAAAAGCTTGTGATAATTATAAAAATTATCATGAAAAGAGTTTAATCGAAAGATATACAGAGTCTGTTTGACGAACTGTCATTGAAAAATGGCAGAAATGGTTAAATGGTAGCTGCAAGTGGGACGGTTCGAGTTCTTTTTTTTTTAATAAGATGTGGCTAAATCCTAGGGGACAAACCTTTGATACGTTAGCATGGTATTGACCGGAAGGGAATTAGGGTAAGGGAAGTGAGGGAACTTAAAAGTCTTGTTTTTGCATTGCTAAAAGCTAGACAACAACCCAGAGACGAAGTGGATTATTTTAATTTCTTAATAAAAGCTCACGGGGAGACCTGGTCTGGAACCCGGGGCCCATGGCATGGTGGTCGTGCGGCTCAACGAATTGATCCAACTCCTTTTCTTGCGGTCGCAAATATTCTATTTGCGTTATTTATTTATAACTAGTGGACGAAATGTCGCAAATCGTCAAAAGTTATTTTTGGCTGGGTATAAAATGCGTTTGCGACCAAGGTGTCGCAAATGGGTCGAAAAAATTTGTTACTATCACAAATTTTGGTATTACACGATTTGCAATCACGGTGATCAAGCTGTGACATCAATATTACGTCACGTTGCAAACTTTTGTAACCATTCACTTATTTATAAATAATATTATTAAATGTGATTTTTTTTTAAATTTTCATAATTCTATAAAAATCAGTTTTTCAATAATGGTTATTGCTTTTGAATTATTTTTAAATAATAAGTTTTTTTATGTATAAGATCGTCGATCTGGCGAAATCGTTATAAAATAAAAATTCTACAAAACTCCAGATACCCTAAAAATAGAACAAGCATTAAGAAGACACAATAGTTAAAAATCAAAAATACACAAACATAAAAAACAACACTTTACGTTACTTTTAAAGTAAACAGTTCCTCAACAATTTAGAAAAAACAACATCGAAACTGGAAGTTAAGCTAAAAGAACGGAAAAAACGAACCGAAGCCGAGAAAAAATCAGACTAGAGTCCTGATTGTCTCGGTGTTCTCAGGGGCAGATGGAGCACTCCGGGTGCAATCATCCAAAAATGTTCTAAACAAACGCACACAAATTTCGAACCGCTAAGAGTCCCGCGGGACCAGTCTGCAGAGTCATAGATATCTGCAACTGCTCCCATCATACTCCTTGTTCTACGATCCCAACGTGAGATTTGTCCCTTCCGCAGCTCCTTAAACAAGTGTTACACTGAATTGTTGACTTAGGAATTATTATCAAAGAATTCACCTGGTTATATGTCCTTAGCCCCAGGAAAAAAAACGATCTTATTATGCCAAATGTCGGGCATGTGAATTATGTGTGGAACAGGCTTCCTTCACCACCAAACACCGCTCTGAATTCGTCGATCGATACGTGATAGCTGGTTTGAATGCGCGAGGCTATGATGGCGAAGTTTGAAAGCTACATTAGAGTACCTAAGTGATTTGTAGGATTTACTTCTACGCGCAGATCGCGCAGCTGACGTTAAGTGAGTGTACTGAATATTGTGCGCGGCGGTCAATTCAATATGAAAACGGTCATTATATCAGTACTATGTTCCATAGTAAAGAGACGACTGAAAAGATGACGGGGCCCCTTTTGAAAGCCCGGGCCCGGGGGGTTTACCCCCTTCGCCCCCCCCTGTCGGCGGCCTTGTTCCTCCCCTTACTCTAATTTCATTCCGGCCAAAGCCCTAGGTTTTGGCCACATCGTAAAGAAAAACATCCATGATATCTTCATGAATTGTAGGTTGTCCTGCATCGACCACAACGTGCTTTACTAAACACCGCACTTATTAATTCAAGATTCAATCTGAGAATTCCTTTAACCAAGTTCATTCCATCGCAAATGGAATGTTGGCCTTATTATATCCCAGGCAGGGACTGAAAATAACTGGTATTTCTTAAATTTTTGAACAATTAAGTCTAAGGAAGTTGGAGTCGGAATAACATGAAGCAGATCTAGGTGATTCTCATTAAGGTCCCCATTGATTTCCGACAGAATTTTTAATATTTCAACAATTCATTTACTTTCCATTACATCATAAAACCAGTTCCTTTTGGACAATTAGAATTGTTAACTGTTAAGAAGCTCTTTTTATATTTAAATTTTTATTTCAGTTATTTAATATTCAGTTGAAAAGTGGTAAAAAAATCTTTTATTTGTTGTGATAGAAATCTGTTTGCTCTTTACTTATTTAGGTAGTTACAAGTATGTGTAATATAAACCTTTCCAAGGAAACAAGGTTTATGACAAAGTTTTTTGTAGGCAACAAGAGTTATCTATATTTAAATGTTTCTTCGAAGCGGGTCACATTTATACAAATGTTTTTTTTTCAAAAACTTTCCTTCATATCCTTCTCTAAAGAGATTGGCTCTTATCGTTCACGCTGTCCTTCCAACGCATTTCAGAGTTGAAAGAGCATTTTCGACTCTAAACATAATTTTAGGTGACCTTTCTGAGGAGAATGGTAAAAATATTTTATAACTGAGGTTGAACAGAGATTCACAATAAATCTAACTTAACATGTGAAAGAATAAAACTTATTTCTCATATTTCCAACGTTTTCTTTTTTATTGCAGATCTCCAAGGTTTAAATAATAATATTTCTTATATCTACAAGAAAAAAAATTGTTTTCAACGGCTAAAAAAACAAGCGGTCAAATAGAAAAAAATAAATGAAATGAAGGAAAATAAAAAGTCATTATAGCAGTTTCCAAAGAATTGAAAAAATGAAGGTATAAAGGTACTACTACCGGAAATTATTTTTAAAAAAATCGATTTTTCGTAATAGAAAAAAAGTAACAGCAGTTTATAGTCGACCACCTTCGTAGCGTGATTTCGACTCTCCGCAGCTGCCTCGCGCGATCCAGCTTTTTATCCCCACTCTTTAAAATACCGGTTTTTGTTTTTATACTTATAATATTCATTAGTGTTTCTCATACACGTGTTTAGTTATAATTTGGTCGTAGACGAAAGCATTTATATCTAAATAAAATGGGTCCGTATTATAAAGGAAAGATGGATAAGAGGCCAAAGAGCGCACCAAAACTTTAAACGCGTTTTTCTTGAAATGACATTTTTTCAACTGAGTGAGAGTTAATCTCAGGATCTACGGAACCGATTTTAATAAACCTGGGTGCGTTTTGTTTGTTAAGGTATACCCTTTTGAATTTTAGACAAAAAATTAAAAAAAAGAAAAACTTTGGCAAGAGAAAAAGGATGTAAAAATGCAATTTTTTGCAAACTTTCGCATTTTTTTTTAAATTTTGACTAATTGTGGTAAAGTACAAGGTAAGAAACCTTCATTTATAAAATCCCGTTCGAATTTTGTTGTTTCAGACATTGAGAAGTCCCCTACCAATAAGGCAAAAAATATAAATTAACTTAAATAATTTGATTGTAAGCTTTAAGGACTAATAGTATTATAACAAAAATTTCATGATAATATCTAATAAAGCGGCTGAAAAAAAAATAATTAAAAAGTGGTTATTTTTTGGTCCTTTTTCCGGTAGTAGTACCTTAAGACTTGCTAATTTGTTTCGAAAAGATAAGACATTTTAAATAACTGTTATTTTTATCATATTCAATGCCTAACAATCTAATCATATCAAGTGTAATTGTCCATAAATATCAGTCTGTCTGAGAAAAAAAACAGATATGATCCCTGTTCCCAGGTCGTAATCGTGGAGATCAGATCCTGGGTCAAGTCATGCGGATATGGTGGTGGTGCGCCATTACGTTTTCTTTGCGACAGAACACTCGCTTGAATTCCCGAAACTGAAGGCAACGAAATTTCGCTAATTGCGTTACTGATCAGCAGAGGGTGCTGTAGCGACCCCCCCTCCTCATACAAAACGGCAATGACCTTCGCCTTTATAAGTTCCATGAAGCCTTCCTCGAAGCACTCCGATTTTAACAGGTACACGATGGACCAGGTAATCAATTAATTGACAACCACAGTGTTATCCGGACAGTTTCTACAAAAACATGCGGCAAATATATGTTTTACCATCAACTATATTATTTGAGATTATTTTAACTTTTTAAATTTTAACGAGATTTTAATAGGACAGCCAAATCGGTTGAATTTATTTCAAGTTAATTTAGATCCAAACTAATTTTTTTTTATTAACGTTTATTATTTTTGAATTTTCTTAGCTATTAACTTCGTATATAAAAGAAGTTATTTTAATATGTCCGAAAATTTGAATAAAACATTTTAATATATTTTTATGTCTCAAGATCACTAGAGTAGTTTTACACGGAGAGAAAATTGCAGGAAAAATTACGGTTTCACTCGCCGTAATCGTGTTGGACATAATTGTTATATCCCATTTTTTTTATTAATTAACTACTAATAACCACTGAAATTTGTTTTGGTTGCTGATCACCAGTATCCATAATGAATTTTGTTTAAGTTATTGATAACCTTTATTAATTCTCAAAGTTTGTTTTGATTATTAATTAATCTCTAACGATCGAGAATTGGCTGATGGCATTGTATAAGGGATGCCTTGCCTTGACTTACATCCCGGCACTGTGCAAACGAGTCAAAGTGATGTTTATTCCCAAGGCGGGCAAAAGCTCGCATGCCACACCTAAGAACTTTAGACTTATAACTCTATCATCTTTTCTTCTGAAAACTTTTGAGAGACTAGTTGATATTCATCTACGCTGTAGTATCCCTCAGCTTCTACTATCGGCGTACCAGCATGCGTACTGTAAAGGGAAGTCTGCGGAGTCTGCTCTGCATTCTCTCGTGCACGCAGAAACTAGCTCCAGATGTATAGCTTTCGTTACCATGGCATTCCTCACCTTCGGCCAATACGTTTAAGATTAGGTTTACTTGGCGGAACTCGTTCCCGGGGAAGGATTCCCATAAGTTTATGATGCGATGATGCTCGCTGCCGATAACAGGTATCACAGTGACGAAGTTGTAATTGCACTTGGTGCCTAGCTTCCAAGATCCCCTATTTCTGGCGTATGAAACTGAGTGTTAAATGATCCTGACATGCATCGTTTTAAGATGAACGTTAACAACGGATTGTTTTTGACTAGGACAATCTGATGTTTGCAGTTGTCATAGAAACTTGAATATTGTAGCCTTCGGACTGTTATTGGCTATTGATAGCACAGTTGAAAGCCTCGTTGATCATTCTGAACCCAAAATAGAAGAGCGTGTAAGTTCTGTGGGCGGAAGACTTCTTTTAGCGCGATTGTTTAAAGAAGATATGCTGAAGTCGGGTTAAGGATGAATACTTGTTTATTAAGTTTCAATACTTTTTCATAGGAAGCGATGTTGTTGCACAGTTGCTGCACAGATAACCGTATTTTTTTCTTCCAATATATATAAGATTATAGTGTCGCTGCTGGAACTTCCCTTGAGACGTAGTCAGCTGGCTTGCAAAAGGTTGGTGTCTCCATTTAGGCATGGGAAGCACCTCCTATATCTGAGTAAGAAGATCTCACGCCATGGTTCTACGGTTCGGTTCTTTGCGAGTTTTTATCCTCCATATCTGGGCTGTTGTCCAGCTCGGGAGCAATGCAAAAATAAGACAGTCAATTTCGTTCATTCCACATACCTAACTCCCTTCCGGCCAAAGCAATGCTAAGCTCACCACAGGGTTATGTCATGGGCTTTGGCTACATCATAAAAAAAATTCTTTCATTTAACTAGATAAGCACTGTCGACAAATCAGCGATGTATTGAAATTGGAGTGGACACTGTCTGCTTTAAACGGTGCAAGCTTCGTTTTAGCAAACAGTGATAAATTTTGAATGTTGTCGAAGTCATGAACTGTTCTAAACAACTGCAGGGTAATCAAGATTTCAAGCTTCTTAAAAAATTCTTCTAACAAAATTTACTAGAGGGATGAATTCCAATCCTCCTTGCAATAGAAAAATTCTCGAGACGTAAAAGCCCTGGTAGAAATATTTTGTGCGAGATGCTAGGAAGAGGAGCGTCCCAGTCAAGTTTTTTTAACGCCAGTTTTTGAATCATACATTTAGTTATTAGAATTGTAGAAATTCCAAGGAAATTTTCGTTCAGTAAGTACATTTGGTAGGTCAAGTTAAGCGATTTCACAGCTTCATCAGAATTAGATGAATTAGTTAAAATCCACCAGCTTCCAGGATTCCTACGAGTTGATGCTAAGCATTCATTGTTTCCTCACATCCTCTGCACCGAAAAAAACATCACCACACAAAGGTTTCTCCGAATTATGTTTGCAGCAGGTGGAAATTTTGACTTTTCATTGTCCACAAACTGAAGTAGAGTTCGAAGCGCCAAATAAGGAAGAGCTGTAATATTATTAGTTACTTTAAGCAAGTGATAACTTTTTGTCGGCGCCAATGGTGTTCTGGGCTATACTGTCCTCTGTAGGTCGCAATCTCTTTTATCTACTTGCACCTGTACATTATTTTAATGTTAGCAGAGAATATAATTAATTGTTGTATCCATCACTACTAGAAGATAATTAATTGTTGTACGCATCACTACTACACATAAATCTGATTACAATTTTGGTTCAACTGACATGTAGTCTTTAAGAGACAATCTGCCGCAAGATTTCCGAAAACCGTTGAAAACTGCACGAAGTTATGTACTGACACTATTTTCGTTCAATACCCCATGATGCGGCAAGTAAAAAACAAAATTTGGTGTGGCAGTACATTATTTATGTTATTATTTATTTGATCACAAATGTGTTTTAACTTCTGATACCTAATCTTCCATAAAATCTATGGAGTCGCTTTTTAAGAAATAATTATAAGACGCTATTCTTCAAATCGCCGAATATCACATCGTTTTGGTAAACCGGACGTATTGGCAGGCGAACTACATATCTTCCAACCGGATCTCTTAAAGTTATAAAATTATTCCCATGCATTTTCTTCGTCAGTAAGAAAGACACGATGTTGTGGTACCTCCTCCACTTCCCAGGATTTCGGTAACAGCAGGCTTTTGATCAATTGCGCCATGTGATATGCAACCAGTGAATTGATAAGTCCTGATGAAAGCCATCCTAGCGAAGTGATCTCTGTTCTCGGGTTTGCACCAACTAAACGTCGATAGGAATATTATCAAGAAGTAAGTCGTATAATACATGAGGCACTTTAGTGAACTATAACAAAACGAGTACATAAGACTCCAGCAAAAAGTCTAGTTGGACGAGAGATAGAACTTTACGAGTTCAGTCGATGATACAACTCCTTTAATGGAAATATTGACTCCCATAGAAGGTAGTTGAAAATACGATGCTATAAAGGTGGAGACAAAGGTGGCTCGCGATCCTTGATCGAGAATAGCACGGTCTTGTTTACCACCTGGTAAGTGAAGATAACTCTGGTTGTGGAGACCTCTCAGTATCATCCAACGACAAATATATCTACTTTCTCTTTGATTTCTTATGGCCCTACAGTTTCAGTTACAAAGTGTTGGTCCAGAACAAGATTTTCTACACTAGTTGCACGGTCCTCCAGTTTGGGATCTTTTTTGGTTCCCGTGTGAGTTCCAATTTACAGCTTCTTAAGCGATGGTGTTTGGCTCTTTTATATGTGTATGGTGTACCAATTGCCACATATGTCTACCACCTCTTCGTTCACGATTCTATGTAGATCTTTCTTAGTAACAACCTTTGGCCAATGGATTTTCAGGATGCTTCGGAGTTTCGGAGCTAAGATGTTATTCGGCTTGGTCATTGCTAACAAAATAAGAAAGGTAAACATTAAAAAAAAAACGTCGAAAGCAAATATCGTATGGAATTTTTCGCTTTCTTGTTTCACTTTCGCGGCGGTATTATGTTTTATTATGTTTAATGTTGGCTAGGGGATATTGCAACGTTCATTTACTTCAAGCAATTTTTGACTGCTTTATGCCATGTGTTTTTGTGCGTGTAAGGGCAAACTTTAACGCAGTAAAAATGTAATTCAATATCCGAGGATGACGTTTTACTAATAAAGCTTATTGTCGCCTTTATAGATAGCCTATAGAAAGCTACGCTCAAGCGACAAAATTAATTCTGTGAAATTGCCGCGACCTCTAAAGGTGAATAGTCTCGTGACAACAATACCTTCTTTTTCGATTTATTCATGCAGGTAGGTAGCGAAATAAAGACATTTATTTTCAAATTAAAATCGGTTTTTCTAGCAAACAGTAAATTTAGTCCCCTTTAAGAGATCTGTGAGTAACATTCTATTCTGTAAGTCTTCGTCGCTAGATTGGATTGTCGATGACAAGGGTCGCGTTGAATGAAAATCAACTCAAAAGAATTTCCAACGTAGTTGGGATGACTTCAAAACATCTAAGTAATTATAAGTATAGCGTTCCTTGTATATAATTCCAACACATTTATGAGGGATACCAACATTGTGTGAAAATTTGCAATTCCAACCCTCGGTTTTCAAAGTTTAAATAGAACCATTTGCTAATGACTTGTGGTTAATGCTAGGAGTGAGTTAAGAGTCCACTTAAATGTATTTTAGAATTCATAGCAAACCTCAAATCTATCAAAGGCCATCCAAACAAGTTCCTTAACTCAATCCATATGTATATAAGTTCAAACGCAATAGACCCCTTTTATACATAAACCAAAGTCGGTAGAAATTGAGGCTTTTAAATCCCCGGAGTAGTCTTTGGATATCAACCCTTTAGGCTGTGTAAGCGTTTCACTAAAGGAAAACGACTCCTGCTTGGTAGCAATAAACTTCAAAAATAACGACCAAATAAAGTCTCATACGGTTTCTCTCAAAGGGTCTCCATTTTCCATCTTGTTATCTGCTGACCTATATCATTACGTAAGATGGGGATCTTCCGAGCCGCCCAGTAAAGAACCGTTAATGCGATGGCGAAAGAGTTTATCTCCATTTTATTACACTTATGTGAGCTAGATATTTTATTCACATACCTTATGTATGTATGTACTACATAGGTAGGCAATATTTGTAATTACTTACCTGCAAGAAACCTGCATCACAGTGGGTGGCATTGATTAAAGTGCCAACTTTGAACTTTTTAAACCGAAGCCGTAAGACCCAATCCCTTGGTGCTCCTCGGAAACTTCGAAACCGATACCAGCAGGTGAGTGGACGACCTAGATTTTGATTTGTCACTTCCGGTGATGCCACGTCCTCGTAGATGTCCACAGTTTTATTGCAATGGTCCTTGAATGTGTCGGAAGATCCTTTTTATATCAGCATGGGAGTCGGATGTTGTTATTACGGTCGGCATCAACATGAAAAAGAAAGAAAATCACGTACATTAGGCCTTTATCCAACTAAAAGGAAGTGAATGTATGTACAAATGGATGTTTGCAGGATGTACTGTAGCCATATTATGCTTAGAAATGTATGTACAGGATTATGTGCCATTTCTGTAACAGAATCGAATTGCCACATTGTGCCTGTTATAGCGAAATTTGGAAATTGTTATTTGTGAACTGGGCAGAAGATATCAACGAAGGGATGAAGAAGGTATCTTGCAATATTTGTAGAGAGAACACGTTTACACGTTTAGTCCTAAAATAGTCCTTCATCCCTGAAAGCAAGAATTGTTGGAAGTGGATCTACAAATTTGTGTCACATTTTACGTATTCGAAATTAAGTCATGCATTTAAAAAATAAGAAAACCATTTATCGTTATGACCCTTTATGAACTCTGAATGGGAAAACAAACAAATTTAAAGGCGGTAAAATAATCTTTTTAGATGGTTCAATTGGATTCATCCAAAAAATTTGTTAAAAGCATGTTGGGCACATAATAAGTTTCCGTAGAGTTATTTATTATATTATTTATAATTTTCATTGAATTTACCAACAAAGGGTTGTAATCATTTATTTTGTATTTAATTGGAAGATCTAGTGTACAAGCCTATTTTTGGTACTTACTTACTTACTTACTTTTCTGGGAAAGGTAAGGTAAATACAATTGTGAGCTTTTACGTCTCTTTATTTAAAGTTGACAGAACAAAAAAAAGAAAAGAAACTCTCACAGAAGAGCGCACCGCAGGGCGTTGAATTGGGTCCCACCTAAAAACACGGCTGCCCGGTGTGCAGTGTATCATCACTTCCAGTCATGAGAAATGAAAAAATCAGTCAGATTTAATCTGATTTAACACTTTGACCTGATTAAAGTCAAAATTCCAAAAACTCTACAAATGCGAAATAAAAAAAAAGTTAACAAATTTTCAATTTTTTCTTTTTTGTTCGAGCTTGTTCTATTCTAACAATTTTTACACATCGAAGTACTGCCAGCCAACTCAAAAAACACGTTTAAATTTAAAGTTTTCAAAATGTGTGTAAAATCATTTTCTAGGGCAGATATGAAAAAACGGTTTACATAGAGTTATTTTATAGACTTCAGAATATCGAAAAATGCAAAAATAAGAAAGTCGATGTTATTAAACCAACGCTTAGAAATCCCCCTAAAGATACCTATCTTAAGACACCTGACTCAACAATATCATCCTAGGCTCCCGTTCTGTGGTTGCTAAAATGGAAGTTGATCAGAAGATATAACTAAAGCACGCCACAATGTTAACCAATAATACCAAATTCATTCTGCTCTTAAAAAAGTCTAAAGTCTAAAGTATTTGATTCTATCATAGTTGTTGCTGAATATAAAGATATTTTTGGATTGGTAACCGCACAAAGAAGAGATCATCTTCTTTTCAACAAGCCAAAAAAAGGACATTCGACAGAATGTCATGCTTTCAATGCTTCTGCTGGAAATAATTCCAATAAGTGATACTTCCTATTGATGTTTAGGCAATCTGAGTGCACTCTAGCTCCCACTCCATTCACCATTGGTGGTACCTGCAGCTATACTTTTACAGTGGGCCTTAAGTGGTGGAAAGTAGAGCATGATATCCAACGCCGCAGTTATCGACGTGCTAACTGTTTCGGAGAAGCCCAAACAGGACGCTGTTTGAATTTTAGTTTCTCAGCTTCTATATATCTGTAAACGAAACTACTACTACTGCATATGGTAGCAAGAATAGGTCCCACAACGAAAATATACATCCAGTGGACAATGCGGGGGCTTGTGGAGAAAAGTAGAAAAGAACATCACAAATACTAACATATGTCAATACTAGCGTTTCCAGAATTACTTGTCGAAAGCGTGGTAAGAAGTGCTCCACCGTCTGTCACCACTATAGTGGTGGCATGCAAAAACTTAGTAGATATTCTCGAGTTATTGAACGAAGAAAAAATTTAACAATAATTCCTCGATATTCCCTTCTATGCATCTAAAACTTGCCGTGCCGATTGCCTGCATCTGGGATAAATTGGGTCATGTCTCCACCCTGGCAACCCATTCCTGCGTTCCTGTCTCTCCTCTGCGCTCTTATCTGCCCTTGACTGGGGGCACAGCTCAAAAAATACCTCAGTCACGAACGGGAACCAAAATTATTTTTATTCCAAAAATTCAAAAATAAATATAATTGTCCGGATCTCTAAAAAAACCGAAGGGTATCCGAGCTGGTGGGGTAAGTCCCAAAAACGGTGCGGTAGGGGTACGAGGAATACTTTGAACACTGAGCCTGATTCGAGTAACGCTGAAGGCCGGGCGGTTAAAAAGGCAGACTCAAACGGGCAGAAGAGTCGTATTGGTTCAAACAAGCGACATGTTCAAAAAGCGCCGTCCAAAGCGGCGAAAAGGTACGCGCTGCAGCGCCAGCATGCAGCGAAAAAGGTCAAGGTGCTTGGGAATTTCCCTGGTGTTCAGGGAGGTGCTGAAAGGTCAGCTAGTGCTGGCGGTAGTGTACAGAAGCAACGAAGACGGTACTATTATCGCCGACAAGTGTAGGAAGGTAGAAGTTAAGCCGTCCCTAAGTTTTCTTCAACCACTTATGTCGTAATGGGGAATGGCATCAGAGACACATCAAGGTTATCGCTTGAGCAGACCAGATATCCTAGGATCTCTACAAGCTGTTACAAGGATTAAACCCTCTAAGCGACAAAAAATAAAATAATGACATAAATACTCGTAGATAAGGCCTACCCCAATAAAAACTAAGATAACAGTACCTAATTTGAATATGCCCATGACTTTCACAGAGCGCAAATACCTTGAAAAATAATTCGTTTAATAAAAAATCATAGGGAACATTTTTTTTTGTATTTATAAAAAAAAGAAGTTACCCTCACATTTCATCCCTAATTTTTGAGTTACTTTAGCTTATAATTTTTTATTTATTTTGTTTTTATTCATTTATTCTTTTTTTTATTAAATCATTTGCAACGTTATTTCGAAAAAAAACACTTTTATAGTTCATCATTCAGTTATTCAATGCTAAAATTAACAGAGAGATGGCATGCTTAAAAGTTATACAAACATTTTTTCAAGTCCACAAGTTTCACAAAATCATCGAAAAACCATTGTGACTTTTAAAATAAAACTTTAATTTTGATTTACGTTTACCTTTATACCTTTATTAACCCTTACAGTACAACTATGGAGCTGATTTGAGCTAAGCAACATCCTCGTTGCAAGTGTTTCTAATTTTTTGCCCACAAGTAAAGCCTAGCAGATTTCTCCACCAATACTTTCAGAATTTCTTTTTGCTCAAGGTATTGAGTCACACATAATAATTTTTAGCATTATTAACAATCAGCATAAAACACATTAAGACACCCATCAAATGTCACTATTCCATATAATGAAATGTTGAATGAAATTATTCTGATGGGCTTGTAATATACGAAAAAAAATTCTTTTCTACTTTCTAGTGCAATTAGGTTTTAAAATAAAACCATTGTTTTTAAAAGTATTTGTCAATTTAGTATTTTTTACTTTTTCTTTCGGGTTTCTTTAACCCCTTGTGGGGCACTGTGGGAGACGTCTATTACACCGACTCTCCACCTGGTCCGTTTCTGCGCCAACGCCTTTAACTGTGGCCACGCTTTCTTGATCTGGGTACCCTTTCGATGGATCTTCTCCATGTGTTACGCGGTCGTTCAATTCGGCGTCTTCTTTGGATTCTGTGGGCATTCTAATCTAGAGCCTACTGTGCGATGTTGTTTGGCTATTTTCTTAGTGTGTGGCCTATCCATTTCCACTTTCGCCTGCGAATACTGGTATCTATATTTTTTGGTCTGTAAATCTATGTAGGTCCTCGTTGATAGTGATCTTCGGGCAATGGACTTTAAGAATGCGCCGAAGACACCGGTTTACAAAGGCTTGTAGCTTAGCTGTTATTTGACAGGTCACTTTCCATGTTGAACAGAACAGATTTTACGTTCGACTCAAAGATGCAGAGTTTTGTGCATCTGGTGATGTTGTTATTACGCCAGATATCAACAAGAGTATTTAATGCCACTCGAGCCTTATTGATGCGAACCTGTACATCAGCTTCAGCTCCACCATCTGCTGTAACTATGTTTCCGAGATAGCAAAATTTGTCTACTTGCTTTATTTTATCTGCTTTTCCAGATAAATCCTGGAGATCCTGTAGTTCAAACTCATAAGATGGGTTTTAGCACCATTGATCGTAAGCCTTGCTCTGTGACCTTATCTACTCAGGGCTTCGGACATTTGAGCTACATGACTTCGTACTTTTAGTCTTAACAGTTAAATTCCATGCAATTAGAAAAATTAGTACTTTTTGAATTTACAAAAAATATAAAATCTGACTAAATCCTAAATTTCAAGTTTTGTAATTGTACGTTAGTGACGTGGCGGCCTAGCCACTTTCATGCCTTTTAGTGTCGGCGCGAACAAACACCCTGCAATAATGTAGAAGTTTAGAATTTTTTGTTGAATTAGATAATCCACCACATGGGATTTAGAATGAGATTACGTAGCTTATCGTATTCTGCTGTTTAAACCCTTTCATTTGATACCCTTGCCAAGGAGGTTATAAAGAAAAAATTATATACGATCTTGGAGCGTCCGCCATTTTGGATTTAGAACGATATTAGCTATACTATTTTGTATTGTCATTAGAATCAAAACTGTGCGCCAAATTTTAGATCGATTGGATAGCGGAAAGTGGGCCAAATAGCAATCATTAAATTTGACCCATTCCGACATAAGAAAGTCTTTGGAAAATGTGTACGCCCTTATATTTAAAATGGCGGCCAAATGACATCACCCCCGACTCCGAAACTCAGTTTTATTTTCACTACTGACACCCCTACGTAAAGCGAAAATTCTGCTGACGCCTCTAAGAAGTACAGCCGAATGCCGGATTGGCCGAACTACTATTAGTTTGTACGTCACTTTTATGTTTTTTTACGTAAGGCGCAAAATATATATAAAATTTGATTCAAGCGCCCCCTTCGTGTGAGCTAAATGAACATTTAATTGCCCCCCCCCTATATTATGATAGTTGTTTTTATTTAAAAATGTAACAAAATTCATTGTTCAAACAAACAGTATTTTTCTCAACAGAGAGGTTTGTTTACCAAGCAATCTACTTTTATCCTATTTTAGTTTCACGACCTATGGACTCATAAGCTCCCGCAAGTACAGCCACTTAATCTGTCGAAAACTTCAAACTTCCCAACTGTCCGATATTTAATTTAAAGCTTTATAGGATAACGGTAAGATTGTAAATTATAACTAAGTTTACAAATACAAAGTTAGCCCTCTCAAAATTACTGAACCATAAAGGTTTGAAAATTATTATACGAATTCTAGCCACTTCGGCCATTTTGAACAACTTTGTTTTCAAAATAACTGCAAAGGAAGGCGATGTAAACTTTGAAGCAAAATCTAATAAAATCCCGTCTGTATTCGTTGGCGTCAGTGATGCAATAATTGTTCGATAAGTCAAACTAAACTCGCAAATTATGGTAAACTGACTTCATCCTGGCGTCGTTTGTTTACACTTTCTTAAGGCTTCGGGTATCTCACTTCCGCATGCCGTATCTTGGAAAGGAGCACTTGAGCACGCAAACTCGTTGTTGCAAAGAGGTAGTTTGTGTACAAGTGGGAAAACCGCTTCGAGTTAATCCTTGAGACGATCCAAGTGTTACCCTCTTAGGAATTTATCACCCTCAAAGCTTCATTCAGGTTGAGCTTTCAGGTACTGGTCCCTCTTAAGTCATCATAAAGTGCTATGGGGCTTCATCAAGAATTCTTTCAAACGAAGAACGTATGTATAAATAATTAGAGTCTATTATGTATAACAATTACGAGAAAATTCAGACTTCGTACTGTAACACTAACTTACTATTAAATGTGAATGGTGGCTATACTGGTACCGAACGGTGTTTAAGCTGCAAATATAACAATTAATCTGTTTTTCAACAAAAGAGCTGATTTGGGTTGCATTTGAATGAGTATTTTCCAAAGTGTGTCAAGGTTGTGTTTTGGATCGCAACACCGGCTTAAGGAGACATTCTTGTGAATTATAAGATTCTTACCTGGCTAAGATTAAAAAAGCTATCGATTGGCACGTTGTAGACATTTGAGTGAACTTAAGATTATGTCGCATCACACTCCAGCTTTGCTAACGAGCTGAACAGAAGTACTAAAGCCTTAGTGACGCCATTCATCTCCCCTTTTTTATGACTTTAAAAACGACTTCAGAGTTTATTATGCTTTCAATCAATATCGTCGCTATAAAGAGTATTTGGAATAAAGCAAAGGAAACTCGACAGTATGGTGGGGTCTGGGGTCCATTTAAACGTCTCTTTGCTGAGTTGGGATTATTGTGCGAACATCGCATTAACGAATGCTTCAAAATCTCATTGATAAGCCACTTCTGAAGCACAATGGGATGAAACAAAGCTGCTTTGCCACAGACGATGAGCCAATTATCAAATTACCACCGCACCGGACACTGCAATGTTTAGCAAAGCAGAGCTCGTTTTAGAGCCAATTGGATAAATGGCTGTCAGAGAAATTTCTGTAAAACGCCCAATCATCTGGATAAAGGGATAATTGTGTAATTGAAATTGAAGAGCTGATTGAATTGGTTCAGTTCCCAGTCAAGTAGTAATACCTTTCAAAATGCTTTTTAAGTTTGAACGATAAAAATCGTTTGTCTGATTTAGCGTTTGAATCCATAACGATATAAGTAGTGGGGGCGCTAGGCGTCGGCGGCCTCGCGCCTGAGGGGGCCTCGCAAAAAAGTTTAAAAATGTCATTAAAAGTTAAGCTATTCGTATATACCATATTTCCGTACGCGTGAGTAGTATTTATCCAGAATCGGAGATAGTACAGCTTCTACTGAGAGAATTTTTTCAAAGTTAAAATTGATTAAGACCTACTTGAGAAGCACGATGAGCCGAAAGAGACTATCTGCGTTATCAGTTCTGTCAATTGAAGCGGAAATAGCGGCTGGTGTTAACAATGACATAATCTTGAAAACTTCAGTGAGGCTAAAAACCGAAAAATTCGTTTATTTTAATTTGTGATTGTATATGTAATTTTTTCAACATTTGATTAGCAATAAAACTCATATACTCATACATCAGTCTCAATCTATTTATCGTTTTCTCTCTGACTGGGAAATGAAAGAGGTCTCGCAAAGCTGATATCGCCGACGTCTACATTTCGTCTAGCACCGCCACTGGATATAAGGAAAATTTTAGATATCTTTAAGAAGCAAATAAGAGAAGGTATTTTTGGAAATTTTTATTACTTTATAGTTCTGTAGAGACTGCGGATCTAATCTTCAAAACATATCTCTCTCTAGTTCCCGTGTTAGAAGAAATTCATGCTATTCGAGACAACGATTGCAAGTGGGCCTGCAATATAAAGTGGGTTCCGAACCACTAGCATTTTATCTGAAACCCCCATAGCCTTTTTATCGTAATCTGCTGTCAGCATAAAACAAACATGGGTTCCCGTCGGTGGGATTCGAACATAGGAAGTTGGGCTTGGTAGGCCGTCCCGTTGTCACTTACTCCACCGACGACTATTATATTTATTATTTATACGTATATATTTTTCTATTACTCCTGCTCATCGTTAGATTGAATTTGATAAATTTTCTTTCGGGTCATATTAACAATCCGCTTCGTTTGGAAACCCTTTAATTCGCGAGGTTTCATGCAGGAAAAGAAAAACCACGCATGTGTATACATACACACACAAAATGGTGTTTAAATACTATAGTGACCTTGAAACATAAACTTTGTTGCCAAACTGATTGTTATTTCCGGACCTTTTACAATAACTTCGCTATACAATAATTGGAAAGTTAATTATAATAAAAGACTGACGGAAATCCACAGAACATTCGACTAGCTGAGGGCGTCCTGAACTGAAAGCTATCGCACTAAAATTTGAGAATGGTATAAGGTATTTGTCATTTAATCTGGTACTTTGAAAAATTTGGTGTACTTTTGTCAAATCGCTCACTGAAATCAGAACATAAACGCATAATATCTTGACGGATTTGCTACAGAATATTCTTATTAAAGACAAATTTTCAGGTAAATCCTTACAATATTAGTTTATTATTCGAAAGATGGATACTGTATAACTGTTTACCTCTCTTAACTATATTATTTAATTGCTATAGCGCTGTAAGAGTATCAAAACTTTTTTTGGTGTCTCCGACACGAAAACTAAAGGAATGCTTTAATTAAAAAGAAGTGCCGTCAATATATGACAGGTTATTTCAAAATTTTCAACAAAGGAATTTTAATAAGTTTTCATTCAACTTTCCCGCAGCCATTGCCTCGATCTGATAATTCAACCTTGTCTCCAATTCGACCATAAAACGCGGCAGAATTATCGATCCGGCGTTATAACTTTGGAGGCATGCCTTTGTGTTAGGTCCTTTAACAAATGTTCGTACAGGGATGAAGGACTCTGCTACATGAAACTGAAGGGAAAATATTTTATCCACAGTTTCAGCGAAATTTAATAGAAGTGCCAGAACTGCCCGTTCCTTTAGTCTACACTTTGTACAGGATTCGTGCAGAATTTTCATGTTTTGCGAAAGTAGTCGGTCGACAACCATCAGACAAGGTAATGCGAGTGAATGGCATAATTATAAAAATTTTGATCGAAATTTATGGACACCTCACAAAATGGAAATCTTTGAAATTGGGGCCTCAGCTTAAATATTAACGCAAAAATAATTTAATTTAAGTGCTATTCATAGTATATGACAAATGCAAAGGAAAACTGGAAAAGCAGAAAGAAACTTTTCCAATTATTTAAGGATATATAGGTAGTACAAAGCAACTACTAATTCCATTTAAAATTTCGGAGAAAAATTTCTGTTTATGTTGAAATGCTGTGGAAATTGAAAAGTATTATTTGTTAATTCTACGGAAAAAATATGAAAGCACGTTGTAATTTTGCTCTCGTTCCAGGTAACGTCATATTAATACAAGGCCTATCTAATAAGGCGTGATGTAATTAGTTTAGCCGTTTGACTTCGGAATTTATTTTGTTTAGCTATGGAAATATTAAGTACTGTCAAGTTTCTATATAGCTCTGGAGTTTTATCCTTTTAAAATCCGGCAATGAGCTCATACCCTCTAGAGTTATGGCCATTTGAAGTTATTAACAATTGGCTTTGAATGTTCTTTGAAGCAATGAAAGACTGAGTATAATAATAAACGAAATAAAATCGTAACGCCGGTATACGGCAAGAGTCAGGCCTTTCACTTATTATATTTCTTCAGTTTCTTTAAGATCGTTTAGCTCTTATTTCAATCTTTTTTATAGAATATGACAGCATCCTTGCTTATCGGATTCTTACTTTTGCAGTATAATGGTACATGATATGGTAATGGAAATATGGTACGGTCAGACGAACTCATTTATGTATTTGTTTACTTTATCTACCGGCCAAAAATCCAATTTGCCCTAGATACAACAAATCGAGTAAGTTTCATTTAGATGCTCTCAATTCTTCTCATGACAGTTATTTGTGTAGGCATCTATACTACTAACCTATACTACAAGACATACATCACAAAAAAAACAAAGTACATGGTTTATAGTGTTATCGGATCATGGATCAGTTTGCCTCTTTAAAAATTCTAACAACTAGGAAGCTTTGGATGTAATATAATCGATATGCTCATTAAATGACATCTTTCTATCAAATAGTACTCCGAAGTCTGATATAGTAGAAGGTCCGTCACCGCAGATACAATATAGTAAACATACCAAATACAAAGAGACACTCGTTAGAATCAGTTTACAGTTTAATGCGACTGAATTAGCAGTACACCAAGATACCAAACCAACCAAATCTCGCCGAAGTTATAAGCAATCATTATCAGGAATCAATGAATCTGAAATGGAATGAACAGAATAGGATCTAACTGGCTTACCGACGGTCCACTAAATATAAATCAAATATATAATGAATATAAGGAAGAATGAATCCGTTGTCAGCAGAGAAGCACCATTGGTCCCATTGGGTGCGCTCGAACCTTGGACCTCTGGAATGGAAGGCCAACACGTTGTCACTTAACTTGCTCAAGTTTTAAACAATATTATTTTGCATTTGAAGCAATTTTAGCTGAAAAAACATGTTTTCTTTTCAATGTTTACCTCGAACACAATAATCATAGTAGACAATACAACACTTTTTGACTCTTCCTCATACCTAGAGAAATTAGTTTAGTTAGTGTAGTTCAGAATTCAAGAAGAATTTTAAATATATTACACTTATCTTCAAGAGAATCCAATAAGAATAATTTGTGTAATGGACGCAGAATATGAGAATCATTCAAGGGAAGACCCCTAAAGGCAAATATCAAAACCGCTGGAGGGCATCGATCTTGAACCGCATAAAAGGCGGATCAAGAAAGATAAGAGTATTCTAGAACATGCCTAACAAAAGTACAATGTAGAAGTTTTGTTATACAGGGTGTTTCAGTTCTCGTGTGCCAAAGTAAATGGGGGGGGGGGTGGTAGGTATCACCTAGCCAAATAAAAAATCTAACTCTTACCATTGCAGATACAATCACTTCCAAATGTGAAAAAATGTTTAACAATTACGTAAAATTCAAAATTTTCTCAAATTTTCTCCGCAATTCATGTAATTAAAACATCGGTATTTTATTCTTCTTAAGTTTCTTATCTTGTTACCTTTCCAAAAAGATACAACATTGCCATTCCATTGCCAAAAACCACTTCCTATCTAATTATTTCATTGCATTTTACGTAGGAAATAATAAGTTTTTTAAGATAAAAGGTCAAAAATATTTGTTTAGGTTACACCGGTAATTGATTTTAATAATTGCTGCATCAAAGTTGTGAAAATGTTATGTTTCGAAGATTAAGAGAAACCGGAAGTGTAACTTTAAACAGCACGAAATTGCGAATTGAAACATCGGAAGATACTGCCGACGTCGAGGAGCAAATAATCAGTTAGGAGTGTCTTCAGTTAAAGTTTGGAGGGTTATTCATCCGGCAGGGTGACGTTCCCATTATCATATCCCAGTCCAAGGACACTTATTTAATAGAGCCATTAATTATTCCGCATTTTTGCTGAATAACCAAATTTATGCGGACATTTTGGAGAATACAATGCCACATCTACTAGAGAATAACCATATGGATAATCTTATGGCAATGTTTTGCCAACAGGATGGAGCACGAGCGCATTGTCGTTTCATTATTAAGGCAATAGTAAATGAAAAATTTCCTGGCCGCTGGCTTGGATGAGGTGCACCGATTCCAGATCTTACTCCATTGGACTTTTTCTTATAAATAGTAATGAAGGATGAAGTTTACTTAAGGCCAGTTAACAATAGAGACGAATTTGTTAGCAGAATTGGGACTGCAGCGACGAAAATACGGGAGAAGCTGGCGACAATACACCTTAAAGTGGGAATTCTCTCTCCAGTTCCCGTAATCCCTTGTGGGGCAAGGTGCGGGAGAAGAACTTCACCCGATTCGAGACAACGGCTGCAAGTGAACCTATAATTTAAAGTGGATTCCGAACCACTGACATTGTTTCTGCAAACCCCATGGCACTTTTATGGTAATCTCTTGTCAACAGAAAACAACCATGGGTCGCCGTCGATGGGATTCGAACCAACAGACCAACACGTTATCACTTACTCCACCGACGACTTAACATTAATTGTAATAAGTTTTGAATTCAATAAAATGCACTTTAGGGTTGATTTGAGTTTAATTTCCTTAAATTGCTTATTTTTATAAGATGACACGATTTGCTTTGCAGGATCAATAAAATACGCGAAAGCAAGGAAGCTGTCGTCAGCGAAATTTTGAATAAAATTGTGACTGATATCTAAAAGGTGATTAATTAAAAGAAGAAACAAGGTTGGTGAGCGAACTGTACCCTGAGATACACGGCATTTATTTCGTAGGGATCTGATGTAACTCCGCCAATTAATACACGGATTGAACGACCTGACAACAAATTCTCTACCGATTTAACGACCAAATGTTTGAAGTTTGGCAGCATGCCAGACTCTATCAAAAGTCTTTGAAATATCAAGAGGACATTTCGGACGCCCTTAGTAATTCTCCGGTTAAGCGGCCATTGCGGAAACCGTAGTGGCAATCGTTGATTAGATAGTTATTCTCTAGATATTTCATCAACCGAGAGTTGATAAACGATAAAAGTCTTTAGATAAGACCGAAGTGATTGCAATTGGTCTGTAGTTAGAGGAGTGGCATACCTCTCCCTAATTATGTATCGGCTGAACATGAGCCAGGTTCCAAGAACTTGGAAACACTCCTGTTGATTATGACAGGTTAAAAAGTTTACGTAGAGGTTTAGCTAAAGCAGAGGCGCAGCATTTGCTGGAAGTGGTTGCGATGAAAGTGACAAGTATAAATTAGCAGCAAACAGGTTGGCCTTGTTCAATGAGCCAGTAAAACCATTCCCATTATAAATGAGTGGTGGACGTTTGCTTTTTTCCATAGTCATTATTAAACCAATTGGTGGTAGTTGGTTTGACATTTTTGAAGCCATGTGTAATAAAGCGATGTATCCCAAACCATAGGATGATCAAGATATAATTGGTACTTTTGTTAACGTTTCTCATATAGCAGCAATCATACCTCTCCAATTTTATAATACCACACTAATCTTTTGGTGGAATTTAGATTAGTACCAGTTACCGACACCTAGTACAACAAGTTGTTTTAAATTAAAGGACTCACTAAATAATTTTACCCGAATAGATCAAAGAATAAAAATTAAATAGTGATGTGCACACCATGAGTATTGCAAATTTATGAATCACCCTGTGATTCTCAAACAGTTACGGTTGAGCCTCCCCACCCCCCCTCTCCCATTCAACTGTTGGTTTGGCTAGGTAAGATCTATCACCCCACTTATTTTGACAATATAGACCTGAAACACCATCTGTGTAAGGGTCGTTGAACTTTTTTGACCAGCCTTTAAAAAAACATAGGGACGCGCTGGCCTTACTTACAAAAGAATATATGTAGTCTTCAAAGGAAAAGTGAGTATCAAATATGACGCCTTAATCCCTGGTCTTTCAAGTCTGGTTAATAAGCTACCATAAAATAAAAGTTAAAGTGCAGATGATTCCTTTTGCATGAAAAGGGAATAGTGTTACACTTGAAGATTTTCAGTGGAGGTAGTTAATAGAACACTATTTATGAAAGACGTCTAAGTCAGAAGCATAAAAGCATAAAATACCTTTTCATTTTAAATATATTACGACAGTTTGAAGTCGGTGCAAATTAAACAAACAAAACAACTACAACAAAAGTATTTAGTGCCCCTTCCTTATGATCCCGTGACCTGAAATGTTTAGGTAGTTTTCTATAGTATCGTCGCTTGTCGCGTAGTTGTTTTGTTTGTTTAATTTGCACCGACTTCAAAATATCGCCATAGATATAAAATTAAAGACTATTTTATTTTTCACTTTTTAGTCCCTTTATATATACGTTTCGAAAAATGCTGCTCGTACGAATAAAGCAATTACAAAAGTTACTCTATAGAAAGGAACTCCGGCATCTGAAATAGAAATCCGGAAACAAATTACGAAATTAGCCGCGATCACTCTTTTATACCCTTTCTTTAGATGCAACATTTTAACCATCGCCACCGTACGCTATACAACACGAGAGAATCATCGTAGTCATTATAGGTAGAATCGTGTTATCATTTACCAATCAGGAAGCGTATTCTGTACAACAGATTCAAAATCATCGAAAGCGGTCTATGCCTTTCGAAGCTAGGCGCCACCCCTATTTCAATTCTCAACATAAGCCACATGTTTAGTCATGACACAAATAGATGCTCTATACATTCAGAATAATCTACATCAGTCCTTGCGTTAAAAAGTTAGACTACCCCCACCACAACCCTTGATCAACATTTTTCCATAAAGTAGCAATGTATACAACATAACAGAATCATCCCAAGAGATCTATGCGTTAACATGTTGGGTAACTACTCTTTCCCAACCCACCCCATAAATTTTTGTCGTGGTACCGCTGGGCAACATATTCTACACATCAAAAGAAGAATCATCCAAATCAGTCAACGCGTTAAGAAGTTGATATCCACCCCTCGCCCACCCAACCCTACCATTTAAAATTAGACTACCATCCCCCTTGTACACATACTGAACTAAGTTCGAAAGTTTATTAATCCTGAAAAAATAAACATTGTGTATGTACACCAAACGCATACACGTCAACAAAAAATCTTCGACTCCTTAACATTTATTCCAAATACAGTCGTATTGCTAATCATACCTTGCACCATAATGTAGAAAATCATGCACTTTCCCATATTTGCGACAGCCATCAATTTCCTTACCCCAATATTTATGAATTCTAAGTCTCGACATAAGGAGCAAACTGAACCTATTTATCGATCCGGTAAAGTTTTCACTTGCCACTCGCTTTAAAGGGATGTATGTGAGAGTGTCATTGTGTGATCCTTGACTCGAAAAGGTTTGTAGTCAAAGCCCCTTACCACAAAAGGTTATTTTAATGAACTGGCGCTGTGGAAAGTAAAGAGCCATTAAAACTTAATACGCTATTGCCCATGTTACTGCAATCAGGACTTCTTTTCAGTACTAACATGAATATATGACATGCTGCGTTAATTAAAAGGTTGATAGGGTTGCCACTTAAGCACTATTATTTACAGCGTAGACTTTACAAGAAGTTCTTTGATTCTTTTAAAGCCAGTTGACAACAGCTAGGGACGGTATGCACTTTGTTAACGCTAATGAAGGAATTTGTATTAAGAATGAAAGACCATCTGTGGAAGCAATTCAAAACGTACTTCTTGTAACGATTATAAAAAGACTGTCCAGATGAAATATTTAGTACAAAGTAAATCAACCGTCCTCCTTATAGATTGCGCATTTGCAAGCTCATCAAGAGATTTGTGCAAAGGATCCTGTCATCAATACTTTAAGCGCCTTAGAATTGATTTCCGTAAAGTTAAAAGGACGAACTTTTACAATATAATGCTTACATACGCTTATAAAAAATTTGGTGTATACATACTTCATACTTTCTCCATGGTCACATTCAAAATATAGTCTTTATAAAACATATTTTTGGTTTTGTAGGGTTCCGTACTTAAAAGATTAAAATAACTCTTCTGGTGAGACCCCTATGGGTGGACTTCGGTGTCTGTCTGTCACGGTCGTTGTTCGCAGAAACTACCACGTGAGACAGTTACCAGCTCTTAATTGAGTCCTGATTAGGCTGAGTAACCTATTGCAGCCCCATTCTTGACAAGATCATCAGCCGCTTCGTTCCCAGCTATGCCTCTGTTGCCTGGTACCCAACAGAGTTGCACATTTCTATTCGTGCTGAGACTTTTCACAACTCTGTTAACCTCGGAGCCTTTAGAACTGCTTGGCTGTTCACTTAGATGTTCACCAAGGCGCCAATCAACAGCAGACTGTGAACAATTTCAGCCGCCCTATGTACAGCCATGGCTTCGGCTTTAACTATGCTAAATTCTCTAGGATGCCTGTTGGATAATTAAACATTAAGATCTTGATTGCTGCTCCTTCCCCCCATGTGGTTTTAGAGCCATCCGTATAGATATTAGCGACATTTACCGGATCCTCTGTTCTAGATTCCCAGAATAGCCTGTCTAGTATTACTACTCTGAACTTCCTATTGAAATCTCTAATAGACTGTGTAGTCAGCGTCCGTAGTGAGACTTTCTCCCAGGCTGCTGTGACCGTACCCCCGCCTCTAGAGGAACTTTGATTCCTTCGCCCTCTTCGCGGCGTTTTTAGCTTACAGATCCACAGGAGGTAGGTGTAAAATAGCATCTAGAGCACGGGAGGGCGTGGATTTGAGTGCTCCTGCGATGCCGATTCCTGCCAGTTTTTGTGTTCGCACCAGTCTGTAGGTATAGACCCAGTGCGTTAAGTATTGCCTTAATCTCCACTTTTTGCCGACGAGTCTCTTTTATGTGTAGAAAGCTAAGTTCGCTTTAGCAATCCTTTCTTCTACATTTAGCTCCCAAGACAATCTAGAATAAGTCCAAGGTACTTGACATGGGACCTGAGTTCGAACCGATTTGCGTCAATGCTTAAAAGTATAAATCTTATATATCCTTATGAAAAGTACCAATTTCATTTTACGTGAGTTAATATTTAATCCTTTGGTACCTGCACATGAACTTAGCTTCGTTAGTGCTCTTTCCGTGAGTTCGCTGATCGTGCTCAGGCACTAATATAATACTCTCTGACACTAATATAACGACACGATCGGCGTACGCGACCACTTTTATGACCTCTTTTTCGAGCTCCAGAAGTATTTCATTCATAACTAGAAGCCATAAAAGAAGCCAAAATGCACCGCCCTGTGGTTTGCTTCAGTCAACCACTCGGATGTTACCGTTCTATTACTCCGCAGCATGGCTACCCAACTGCAAATATTTCGGTCCAAAATCGCCATTTCAAGAGCATTAACGGTGGTACGTTGTTGAAGACACCTTCTTTATTAATAAAAGTTCTCAGAGTGAACTCTAATCATGTGGAGCTGCGTCCACCGATTTTCCCTTTGTGTATGTTGTGGCATGTTGAGTTGCGGATAGTAGGCCAGGGTTAAGATTCTCTCTAATATACGAATCTAGAACCCTTTCCAAAGCCTTTAGTAGAAACGATGTCAGGCTGATCGATCTGTAATTCTTTGGTTTAGCGTTACCACATTTCCCGGCTTTGGGAATGAAAACCACGTGAGCTAGTTTCCAGGACTTTGGTACATGATTTAACCTAAGACTCCCTTTGAAAAACACCGGTAACCGGGGGGCCACCAAATCAAGTGATTTTGGTAAACCTGTCGTCAGAGATGATTCCTGCGGCATTGTATATCCTTTTTGCACTGGCATTGCTTGTGGAGGGTATTGGGCCTACACTACTAAGGAAGTGAGTGCCCAGTGTCCTAGTGTCCTTGGTCCAAATACCACTTGTGCTGCACAGCAATGTTGGTTGGGCAGGACCCTCAACCTCGCTGTCTCCGAGGTTTTGTGGATTTGCTCACAAAAGAAGAACCAACTCTTCTTCTTAGTTGTTCTGATCTTCTACTAAAAGACCTTAAGAATCGTCCTATAGTTCTCCCACTAAATTCGTTCATTGGTCATTCTCGCCAGCCTGAATAATGAAGAAACTACGAAATTTATTCTGACTATATTGGCATGCCTATGAGTATTATATAAAACGGATTGTGCGAAATACACTCAATTCTACTATTTCGACCCCGGAGCCTGGTGTCCGAACCCATCTGCGGCTAATATGTGGGCTGCTTGAATCATATAACCAAAGTGTTATATAATGTGGAGTAAGAATCGTAAACCAATAATTACTGTTTTCAAAGTTGTGCTGTGGAGCGGAAAGCAAGTGGAAGTAGATGATCCTTATAAAATCGTAAGGTGCAAGGTCTTAGTTTAATATTTTTGCCCCACTGAAAGCGTGAGCTCGCAAGAATATATTTTTAAGTTTCGCTAAAGGTACCATCTTTGATTTCAGATACAACTCATGCACCAGAAACGTTTCTTAAGTTCATGATCTCCTTTACTTTCTAAAATTATCAAAAACAAAAAAGTAGCATCACGGGCACTGGTAATAACTTGATAAAAGACCAATATAACCACGGTTTTATGTGAACTAGATACATAGCTTCTACAGCAAATTAACATAAATGCTTAAAATTTAGTGTTTGTTGTTTTGGCTAGTTTTTTTTTTTAATTTCGGCCACGCAGCGCCAGATAGGTTCGAACCTAGGACTGCGTGATAGAACTCGACACATTATGATTTACTTCACTACTTTGTAATTAAATATACGTTAGGAAAAAAAATATATTTGAAATTTGTCTGCTTCTTAGTTTTTCTGGGCATGCTCGTCATGCTTGAATTGTTTGACTCATTATGCCTATGAAAGAAAGCCTTACAAACGGACAAGTTTTCTTTAGCAAAATTATGTGTAAGTACTTCCTTGGTCCTGTAATAGCCCAGATATGAGTCCCATAGAAAATCTCTACACCATCAATAAGAAAACATAAGATGTAAATCTATTACAGATAATCTCAATAATATGTTGTACAAAGCCGACGAAGTCAAAACGACCTGCTTTAATACAGTTCAGTGTATGTCCATTTGGATAAAATCTTTGATAAACTTTATAGGAATGCATGCCATACGTAAATAATAGATTCGATAGATTAGATAAATTATCCCATACAAAGATCGAACCCTGCGCGAGGAACTGATTTTGAAAGGTTGCACATTGTTGTTTTTTCAAATGAAAATAATAGCCATAACAAACAAACAAAATATCCATAGTACCCAATTTTCATTTCCTTAGAAAGAAATAAAAAAGCCTAAATTTTATTATTTTACACGAAAATACTCTTTCGGAAAAAACGAAAGATTCACAAATTAATTACACTAATATTAAAGAAATTTTTAGACACTATTATAAAATAGAGAATAGTTTTCATTTTACGATGATACCAAAAAAGTTTTGGTTGCTTTATTTTACCTACATGCCCAAACATGGATTCGAATAGTAGAATTTTGTTCGTTCCCTTATTAGTCATTACCTCCTTTGTAGGCTACATTGAAATAACATTCCCATTGGATCATATCGACACAAATTAGATCTCGTATTGAATCGAATTCAATTTAAATTCCATCTAGACTTTCATTTGTGTTAGTCTAATAAGGTTTCAATTGACAACATCGAGAAAAATGATAATACTTCTGCAAATATTAAATATTTTGCCACAAACTTCAATATAACAATAAATGGCAGAGGTCCCTTTTAATATTGAAAAAATAAATATGCCTAGCAACAACAAATGCAACTACAGTACATAGATGAACGTCTATTGTGCCCAAAGAAGTTTAGCCACGTGGATATACGTACGTCCACAACAGTTGAATGCCGAAGGATTTAGATTTAACCAAGCAAAAAAGGGAAATGTAATCCCTAAAGCTATGGCTTTGTCTTCATGTCAATTTGTTCGAAGGCTCCGGAGCACACACGCACGTAAAGACATTGTTCGCCTTTAAGATCTAAATCGGATGTGTCGTTTATTCTCGAATCCTGTAAAGAAGCTACTTCCTCCTTATTAAAGCTGCTTCTTCAGTGAACGATTCTACTGCTATTCTAGTCCGGATAGCTTGGTACATTGCGTTTTCTTTCCCTGAACAATACTACATCTGCTAGGATCAGCCAAAATTAAATCGGATTTGGTACTTTCGCATGGTATGTATACCACCCTGTCTTTCCTTTCATCACACAGCAACCCTTGTTTGTAACCACTCAGCAGTTTATATTAAAATTTAACTGCGTCATCAATTTTCGCTACTCTTGGTCACTATCTAATCGAGTGATTTGGCCTCATGTCGTCAGTGTACTAGTATCGAAAGGAACAATATTTCTCCAATATCTTGACATTTAGGTAGGGATATTTTAAAAATTTATATAACTTTGCAGGAAAACGTAATTAATTCGTATCCTGCTGAGAGCATCTATTGCTTCTGAAACATCTGATTTGTAGAAGGTTGAATGGGTATCAGAGTCAGCATCAGCGGAGACGTTCTGAGACAAGTGGTCATTAGACTTAAGTTTATTTCACAGTCAACTTATAATGAGCGTGGCATAAATAATTTCGTCCTTTAAGCAAAATTAGTTTTGAAAGCTTGGAATGACTAAAATTCTTGCCGTACACAGGAAAAGACTAGCTTTTGTAATGAAAATTATTTAGCGGTACCCAAATTACAGCAATTTAACTTCAATTTAAGTGGGTACTCCAACCGAAGGGTTCTTTTCAAAGCAATCCCACCATATTTTCTTAAAGACATTCCGAACAAAAAGTGGTTTCGAGAAAGACTTATTGCTTTGCTTTCGTTCAGAGTTGAAATTCTTCGATGAAACCTTTTCGCTTTACAGGCTCCTTTACGTTAGGTTGCTGAGCAGGCTTTTCGTTTAATTTGACATCGAGTTCAGTTTAATATTTAAATTGTTCGTGTCTTTTTATTTTTGACATATTGTTCGTCGTTATTTGAAAATCTGCAAATGTTTTCCTATATCCAGAACGTAAAGAGCAGTAAAGTTGGTGTTTTCGAGAATATTTTGAAAATCGATAATTGTAAATTTTGATCCCTTTTGGTAAACTTTCAGTAGCCAAATGACGCGATGGAGCGAACTTAATTTTGGAAATATTAAGGATTTATTATCTCTCATTAGAACAGCAGTAACCCCTCTTGAGTTATTGATTTTATTTATTTCGGGACTTGATTATACACTTTTCCTAGGTTGATATTGAGTTCCAATAGTGTGTAGACTACTTAAATCTAGCTTCGTTAAAACTTCATGTGTAATGTTGAATTTCCTCTTTGCGTGTTATGAAGGGCTATTTAGGCTTACAGAAGACTATTGGTATACAGAAGTTTATAAATTATTACACCAGTAAAGTATTTTTTTTTGTAAAGTTACAAAGTTTTCCTATATTTTATGCTATGTATTTCAACTTAGTCTTTCACTTAACCGATATAAATGTTTAATAATCATGGAAGGCATATTAGGCAAGGCAGGGTTTACTGTTGTTGACTATGCAGATGACTTAGCTATTTTGGTATTTGGCATCTGGTGTGGAAAAAAGTTTCAGGCCAAGGCTTAAAAATTTAGTTTTGTACACTCTTTGAAAGCTGAGCTTGTATATTTTACCAAGAACAAACGAACATTACCAGAGTACAGACTTCCAATTCTGGCAGAAGGAAATATAATTCTTTTTTACGAATTTAAGTACATACCGTTGATGGTTCAGCAATAACTCCTATGTGCAGAGGTTACTAATTTAAGGGGTTAGGCTAGATTGGCCTAAATAAAATCTATTTTATTTTTATTTTTTTAAATGGTCCCTTAGGACCTCGAAAATGATGTCCCAAAACATTATAGCCGGGAAAAATCTCTAAGTACTCGATTTTCGAATTTTAAGATAAAAGGTATTCCAAAATTATTCCTAATTTTCTACTACTCAAAACTTCAAACGCGTTTATCTCAAAACTAGATTTTTCAAGTTGGCTGGAAACATAACTCAGACAGTTTTCAACCGTTTCACTTGAAATTTTGAATGTATCTTTAAAAATATATTGTCTATAAAAATACGTAGGATTATTTTTTTATATTGCATAGTTCATTTATTATTAACAATTTTTTGACGTTTTTTTAGGCAAATTTTCAACTTTTCACTTTAAAAGTTCGCCATTTGGCCAAAAATCAATATATCAGAAAAACGTACTTTAATAGCTGTTGTTATATACAATCGAAAAAAATGCATTGGCTCATTATAACTGAAAAATTACAGCTGTTTGTGCGGCCGTGGACATCGCAAAAACGCTGCACAGCCGCCATTTTGAACATAATCGCTTCAAAAATTGTATACAGTCAATGATATGCATGATAACCTCCCTTTTTTGTAATCTGGAATTTGTAGTTTTTCTGAAAAAAAAATCCCCAAAAAAGCCTATTTTTTCGGCTTTACCCCTAAACAAATTTAATGCAATATAAATCGTATTGTATTTTCGCACCAATCTGTAATTTCACCTATAAACAAAATACAGTGTATAATATTTAATAAGATTATCGTTCCGATGGTTCAATCAAGTTCAGAAGAAGTTTCTTGCATTTTCTGATAATTGGTGAATAATGTACATAGAATAAATTGCGATGTACCGGCGATATTAATTTAATACTAATAAGTAGACCGCATGAAAATGGTAAGAAAGGCCTTCTTTAAATGCAAGTCATTTTTGGGGTCAAGTCGGGATTACAACCCTTGGCTGAACACGTCAACAGTGAACACGTGTATAGGCTACAAATCGAGATCTCTCCTTGCTAGAGTAGAATAAAGAGCGTTTTACTTCAACAGATGAATAAAACAGAACTGAAATGAAAGAAACCTCCGAGACGTTGAAATGTACGGATGGGTATAAAACTCGTCAGGGTGCAAGAACAGGAGCATACTCCTGCGAATGGAACTGGAACAATGAGGCCACTTGGTGGTCAATGCGCTGCTGGTCGGAAAATATATTAGTAGCATCTCCTTAAACCTAATTTTACCTCGTAGTTATAGGATTCAGTTTCCTTTGCGCCCAAAAATTCGGTTACTCAACCTGACTTATTCCATCATTTTCGCGCCACGTTGCTAACATGTTGCTTTAAGAAGGGTGAACACGATGGAAACATTCCACAACTCATATTAGAAGAAAAGTTAAAGCAAAACAACTCATAGCCAACAATAAGGTTTTCAGTTAATCCGATCAATTGAATTGTCCAACAAAAAATAATAATACGTGTCTTTTTAAATAGCATTAAATTAAGATAGAAAGGAAATATGTACCCAGCGAGGGAATGAAATCTTATATTAAATAACATATCAACAACTGGGTAAAATGGATTAAATGGATAAAGCCAATACTCAGCTCGGAAAAGTACAGCTTGTCTGGGAGAAGAATAAGTAACTCTTACGACCCTGAAGGGCTGTCTTCAAGGAGAGGTCCTGTCCCTTCCCCCTTCTATGAAGAGTCATCAACTCATACTGAAGATTACAAGCTTCGAAAAACAAGAACACGCAGACGACTTGTTTATTATAATCAGTAATCCCCGTACAAAGCAAAAGACCAGAACTGGTGCCAGCAGGAAGATCTTCTATCCAACCCTAACAAAACAATTAAGGTTACTTCCATGAGAAAGAGGAAGATAAATTCACAAACTCCGACCACTAAAAGGATAGATTTAAAATGTTTCAGGGCGGTCAAGTATAATCCAAGGTTCAGAGCGGTCGTATATAATTCAATATCAACTTATTTAGAATCCTCAACTGTAGCCGTCTTGCGACCTTATGGACGTGCGAACGGCTGATCAAACTTTTGAGAAAATTGTTTTCGAATTTTGTTCAAATAAATAAAGCAAATATAAAAAGGAGGAATCAGCATTAAAAAAACGTTTTAACAAAGCTGTGTAAAGGAACGCGACAGTATCATTCGTTTATACCTATCGACTCGAAAAGTATTGCCTGCAGGTAAATTCCATGTTTAGCGTAAAGCGTACGCTAATTATAAATTAACTTGTGTGTAATTGGAAAAACATAAAATAATGAAATGTTATTAACAAACACTTTCTGAACTGCGTAAAGTTATACATTTCTAATTTTAAAATAAAAATATTTAGAGTAATATATGGTCCCACTGTAAAAGCGTTTCTAGGTAACGCGGGCGCGTCTCTTCATTGTAAGTTTTGAAATGATTGAGATCCTTGTTTTTTTTTCAACAGCTTTCGATTTCTTAGATTTTTTCAGATTTTTCATAGCCCCAGAACACACAAAAAAATTATGGATTATGGATTATTACTTTATGAATAACAAGCTTTTGTTTATAAAGTGTCCAAACACTTCATTTTGCAATAACTTTGGTTAAAATAAAAAAAAAAATTTTTGTTTGGTAGTATTATTATCATGGTCAAAAAGGAATGTTTTTTTCAAAATTTCGACAAAAAATAAAATAATCGATTTTTTATGTGAAAATTTCGCGTATTCTAACCCCAATTTTATTCACTTCACAATTTCCTGTACTCTCTACGGCATCTCATATTTTCCTGGTTTCCGAAATTCGGGACATGCGCATTGCACAACTTTGCCAGCCTACAGTACATGTTGCAATATATATATAGGCTAGGACTATCTCAATGTATTGGCAAAAGCCAACAATATTACTCTAGCCTAAGTACCAGGTCGCAAAGCCATTGAAGGTAATGAGGTTGTGGCTCACCTTGCAAATGAGCACGCTTAGGATACATTAATTGGTTGCGAACCCGTTACTCAATTAACTTACAAAACACATTACATCCTGGGAAAACAGGAAAAAATAGGGGTTTGGGAAAAGCTTCTAGGGCCGAGTCAAGCGAAAAACTTTATAAACTATTCGCAGCAGAGGAGAAAAAATATACATCAAACTCAACAACCGACTAAGAGCAAGTATTTTCACTGAATATTGCTCTCTGAGATATCATCTCAAAAATATGGTCGAAGCAGAGAACTAAACTGGTTGCTTCTATATCAGTGATGTCCAAACCTATGCCCGCGGGCAAGTGAGCTTTTGAGCTTTTAAATTCGTATATGCACTTGTTTGGCTGTATTCGGTTTCCTGTTTTTGCATTTTTTAATTATTAAAGCATGCAAAAGTTTAAAAAATCTTCATATTTAAGTAGTTCTGTAAGCAATTGTTCAATATCTTAAGATGTACAACCTTTTGCAAACATTTAAAGTTTCTAAATTAAACAAACAGTACAAAATGCTTCTAAAGCTTTTAAGCATTCCTCAAGTTAAGTAATGTGAGTTTGGCCATCACTGTTCTATATGGAAGAAGTTGAATCTCCATATCTCGAGCTTTCTGAAGCGTTAGGCTGCATGAGGAAAATTACGTTGCCAAAGCCAGAGGATGTTTACACGTGGCTCAAAGGTCAATAATATTATTTATTAAAGAGCTTGCCTTTGACTGGGCTAGTGACGATACGGTTAATTCAATAAAGATTGGACGATGAGGCAACCATAACACATTCACGACCCTCTTTACTTAATAGTAATAATTATAATCACCAACTGGAAGTAGTAGTTAGTCATTGACTTAAATTTTTCCATCCGTATTACCACATATTGTCTACCGTTAGTATCGTTAGTCTGCACTAGGCTTTAATCTCATATATAATAACTGGTTCAGATCGGGTCTCGATCTCATTGTATTAAACATCGTAAAAGAGTTATAACTTACATGCTTTATGAAAGTACTCGTCGTATAACTTAGGGTATTCCAAAAACAATACTTAGTTTTTGCAGCCAGACATTGGATAACAACCCTCCGGGATAGTACTAAAAGGTCAATCTGAACAGGTCTAAAATCGAATCTCGTAATGAACAATAACTATTCAAGAAATACGGTAAATTTAAAATAATATTGTATACATTTATTATACTGAAAGCTACGAATATATCTCCAGAGGATTATCCCAACAAAATATTTCACATTTGCCTTCTTAATTTACGTACAAGAAGATATAAAAAATTGTGAGGAATTAAAAATCGTGTTTAAACTAACCCATGTTCAGTAATTTTTAATCTGTTCACAGGCACTTTTCATGGTATAGCACCGTTATATTTACTTAACTCGTAAGCTTTACTCTTTAATTTTGGAAAAATTGACCACCTGTTACACAATTATTTCTAGAAGAACCAGAAAATTTTTTGATTCTCCACCGTAATTCGCTGATACAGATTAATATAAAAGGTGAAATCAAACAAACTTTAAATCATTTTCTTCGTTCTGTGAGACTTAGTTTTCCGTATTTCTGAATTTCGATGTAATTTTAAAAGGTAATAAACTTTCAATCAATTTGTTAACTCGACAGACAGACAGAGACAGCTCTTTTAATCTCTCTGTGGAATTTCAGACTGTGTACATTTTTGATTTCGTTTTTTTTTCCTAAAGGCGAATTAATTTGATTACTTTCAGTCCTTTTGAATTTTATGCTTAGAATACCCTTTGAAATCGAAAAGGTACACCGATCTCATCATTCAGGCGATTTTGCTTTGCTGTTCGGTAAAAATTAAGGTACCTGACAATCACACCGCGATTACAGTTGAGAGCCGTAATTCTAACCGGAATTTTCGTATAAAAATTCCAAAACATTGTCCTTGTGTAGCAATTTGAGGAAAATGTGTATGTAACTTGCTTAATATTCCACTACCACTGCGATTTCTAACCACACTGTTGCTGACCTTCCGTTTTTAAATATATTTTTTTTAGAGATATTCATACCATGCAATTTTAAGCAACTTCGACGGGCCGATACAATTCCAGAGAGAAGCATATAATAGCATTCGCAGCAGTTACACAATGAGGAAAAAAAAGATAATTAAGGTTGGAATGGCTAATATCCGTCGACATCAATAAATCTCACTTACACCAAGAATGATTCGTTGTAGTTCCACTTTCCTGCGAATTTCGCTAGTTCCCGTAAATCCTTGTGTTCGTGTGTAGAGTCCAAAGATCTTATTCTGATTCTATGACAACAAGTGGACTTATAATTTGAGGTGCATTCCGAAACTTCGATCAGAGTTGGGCTTAATCAATTGCTTTTTTGAATAAGGTAATTGACATTGAGTATAAAAAAAATTCAAATTACATGAAATTTTTGTAAAAAATTTATTATTTATAAAAAATACTTGTAACGAATACCATTTGTTTTCAAATGAATTATTTCGTAACTGCAAAAATTAATTGAACTTTAAGTGATAACTATTAAAAAAAAGATTACTTTTTGTGAGGATTTCAATATATAATAAAGCTTAACGTTAACTTTCGAATGCTAGTTTTATTGACTACCAATATTAAATTTTGTATAGTCATTAGTGATATGAATTGAATTCATTGTGTAATTAAGTATATTCCAAAAAGAATCACACCCACTTTTATAGAATTAGTTTTAGCTCAATGAATCTCTTCATTTACGAAACAATTACTTAAATCGAAACTAATTGAAAATTTGAATTACCAGTTATTTTAATTCAAAAGTGGGATCCGAACCCTAACAATTATGATGGAAGGACAGCAAGTTATTTCTTACTGTGAGAATTATCTTAAGCCTTATGATCTATATCATGAAGTCTGCCGAGTATTTGTCCTATGCATGTTAATTTCTTCTCGACAAACCCAGGCATTTGCAGAGTATGTATTGAAGGATTTTTACTTTCTTTTCATTCAGACAGCTTCCTTTAGTAGCATATATCTTCTTTCTAATAACCTAGTGTGGCCACGGTTTTCTTGTCATACAGCATATTGTCAAATTACATCAACTCTTGTTTGTACTGTTTCTGGATGTTAACCGTTTGACCAGTCATGGAAAAAGCGATTTTCTTAGCAATGTCTCCAGGAAATCAACCAATAGTTAATAGGAGTCTTACGCCGAGTGATCAGCTGGACACTTAGGTAAACCGTCAGCACGGTGAGGTGAACTACTACCTCACCTAAATCACCGCATGGGGAAGGTGCCGAGCCTGTGCTGTGTATACTGCGGCTCTCCATCGGACTCCGCTCTCCGCACATTCTATCAATGTGTCCGATGGAGAGCGGAGATGGCTAAGCTGGAGGCGGATATCACATCAGCAGCATCACCCTGGACAATATGGTTGGGGTCATGCTGCAGCGGGAGGACCACTGGCGAAGGATTGCCGCTTTTGTGAGGGGAGTCCTTCGCCAAAAGGAGGGAGACATCAGCGGGACTCCCTAGCGGGATAGCCTGCCAGCTTGTTGGTGGGCGAGAGAGTGGGGGCTCCTCTAAGGGAGTCCTGTTGACTTGCGAGCCTCGTAGGAGGCTGTTCTATGTATAGGACGTCACCGCGAGGTAATGCCTCCTAGACGGTTCCGTGGTGGTCTTCTTGGAGGGAGGAGGGGGGGGGGGGGGGGTTAGCCGGTAGGACTGGTCGTTGGCCAGGTGATCCCGGCACACGGGTGGCTTCGGTCACTTAGATGCGTAAACGCATTTCCCCGCTCAAATAAAAAAAATACCATCTACTCAATTCACTCCGCTGAATATTTTTGATCTATCGGTAAAGACTACTGTCTCCGTAGCGGTGACACCCTGAATCTACTTCAATTACTCGCTGTCTGGAATTTTTTACAAAAATAGCTTTAAAGCGTGTAATGAAGTGGTTGCACATAGCCTTTAAAGTAACTTTTCTATAGATGGCAACTGAAATAAGGTGGATTGATTGCTTTAGAAAAGCGCCAATAGGCAGTTGTTTGAAGAAAAAATCGGAAAGCACCTCTAAAGTATGTAGTTTCCACCTTACTAATTAGCTATACTCTGCAACAATGAAAGTAGATATCTAGTGGATAATGCAAGGACTCAACTTCCATATTTTAGCAAATATTCTTTTACATATATAGGACACTTCCGTAGCCTGTCTTTGGATCTCTTCTATTTTTATGACCCAGCTTAGTTTGGATCGGTTGTTGCACCTTGGTAGCTTTCATGGGTACTTAGTGAAATGCTCTAGAAGGTACTAAGTCATATAATGACACGGCTGGTTTTGGTTTAAAGAAGATGTTTCTGGTTAGGATACATACTAATAAATTGGCGCGAGGTGACAGTAATTCGAAAGCGGTGAAGCAAGCCATGTGGCAGCAAAAGATTTCAGACCAATAAGTCTCTCATCCTTCACGCTCAAAGTGCTTGAGAGGCTATTGGGCGTGCATATAAGAAAGGTACATTCTTTACATTTCAAAAACTAACATTCCTATACTAAAGGGAAGACGCTGTTAGAGACGCCGCAATGGTGTCGGTGATTTTGTTTTTCGATGTGCCCAAAGCCTAGGGGGCAACTCTTTGATTCGTTAGCATGGCTTTGGCTGGAAAGGAATTAGGGTAATATCAATTAGGAAATTTGAGTGTCATGTTTTTGCATTGCTGCGAGCTAGACAACAGCCCAGAGACTGAGTGAAATTTTCAATTTAACTTCTTAAACCTTTAATGTCGGAATTATTTCTAGCAGCGGAATTTTTTTGTTTTGTAAGAAATGTGCTATTAGGGTTCTAAGTATGGCATGTTTAAAGTTTCGTACCGATTGGACTTAAGGTGCGAGTATTAGAAAAAGTTACGTGTACGCAACATTGGTTGGGTAGACGGGGAGACTTGGTCTCGAACCCGGGAACCATGGAATTGGTAGTCGTGCCGCTCAACCAATTGATCCAACTCCGTCTCCAAAAGATCTTTGGACTTGCTTTTCTAGACGTTGCCTTCAATAACGTAAAACGGAAGTCATCTATAACCAGCTGAAGAGGACGGGAATCAGTAAGGGCCTGTAGCTATAGGAGCAGAAGTATACTCCGGCAAATGAAACTTCCACGAATCATATACACTGCCACAACGAGATTATATTGCGATTATGCAAGAGCAGCCTAGGCATGATTTCCAGATGTCACAGTGTGATCCTATGCTGGACGCCCGGAAACATGAATATCTCAGGCAATGAAAGAGCGAATTAATTGATGAAAAAGGGTGCTGAAAAGGATACCTCTGACGCGATCACTCAAATGATAATTCCGAACGTCACTTCTAAGATGAACATTACCAGTGATGCCTTGTATAACAAGAGGATAATTAAAACCCTCCTTAATAATAGAAGAACTGACACCAGGAATCTAGTAGGGGTCTTAGAAGGTCTCAGAAGGTTGTGTCGAGTGGCAAATGAAATCTGCCAGAGCTGTAGGTATCCGGAATAAATCGAATCAATTTAGCATATTCTCTGCGAGTATCCTGTCCTGCAGGTATGAAGAGGTAGGCTGCTGGATAGTTACTTCTTCACAGGGCTTGTGGAGCTGCAGGCCATAGAGCTTTAAACCTGACTGAGATTTCTTAGGAAAGCCATGTATCTGTGGGGCTTAATGTACCTATTCATTGGTCTAAGTGAAGCAAGCTGAAAATGGTTTCAGTAGGCACCCTTCTAACTTAACCTAGTGTCTTGATCCCTAATTTGCTCTCCTTCTTGAAAAGAACACTCCTTCCATCTTTCAAGGGTTAACAGACAAGCCACATTTGCGAGTACACCATTCCATTAAATCTACTTCAATTAAAACCGGCATTTTATTAATTTATTGGTTACTAGAAGCTTGTGTAGCGTTGGCAAATGTTTTATTGAGCAAGTCTGCCGGCAACTCTAATAATTTTAATAAGGCTTTTTAACATTGCAAAAAGTACAACGACGTGAAACCTTTTCGTAGGCAAAGTGTTAGAAGCCGTACAAATTTATCACCAATCATTGATGATAAGTTACTTTTAGAACTTCTCTTTTACCGTAATACAATTTCACCTGATTCGATGACAACGATTTCAAGTGGACCAACACTTAAAGGGAGATTGTAGACCACAATCATTATCCATTAATATAAGATCAGATCATAACTAAGGGAAAACGTGCTGGATTTTAGTCAAACGAGCAGTTTGGAATCCTACCGACGGCCACCTATGTTTGGTATTCTACTGACAGTAAAATACAATCAGAAGTCATTAGAAGCCGGATATTTCTGCCTGAGGGTTCGGAATCCACGTAAATCTTTCGGGCCACTTGCAATAATTTCCATCGCTAAAGGCTTTTCCACCCATTACGCTTTTGCACACAAAAGCGTATTCTAAGAATTGGAAATAAATTAGTTAGTTTCCTATTACTGTTATAAAATTATTTATAACATTCTTCATGCCAGGATAGAAATCGCACAGCTGTGGTATTTTCTACATATATTCTGATTTCCTTTTTAATGCGCAACTAAGCCGCAAATCATTATTTCGTTTACTCTTCTCCCTACGATCTGTTTAATTTTTGATGTGGAAGTTGCCCTTATTCCACCAATAATTATAATTATTAAATACTCAAACTCAATTATAAGAATATCAACAAGAAAATATTTTATTATAATTTTAATTTTAGGATTATATCATGAACATCAGTGGTAGCAAGTCCTTAAATGACCAAATATTTTCTTTATTATATTAAGCAGCATTTACATAAATTTAAATTAATTAGCCTTACCACAAAACACGAAGCCTAAACACATTTTTATATGAGAAAATACGTGTAAAAATTTGTCTCCACCAGAAAAGCGTTTCTGTCAATGTGTTCTGCAATAAGCCCAAAGTATGAATCTTGTCGCAGGTATCATCAAAACTTTACCTAGGTACATCGGAGGTTCAATTAAATCTACATCCCCTCTGTGTGGGTAAGTATAAGAAATTGTTAACAGGAAGTTTATAGGGTCGGAACATAGCTAAAAACATATACTTCAAATTATTATATCAAATACTGCTTGAAGAAAGTGTTATACAACTTCAACCGTAAAGAAAAAAATATACAGAACAATTCTAAAAACAAAAGAACCAGTTTTGGAAAAAGAAGATTGGCAACATTTTCGTTCCTGGTTCATTCTTCTTCTTCTTAATAAAAAACACAACAATAGTTACATATCGGAACCTATCTAATCTTTAAAGTTTACATTTGCTGGGACCTAGCCTATTAAGGAATATAACACTATTGGTATGGATATATCTTCTACTCACGATCAGATCAGAATAGCAGATGCTGCGATCCGGGATATTTGACATAAGCCGAGGGCTAAGTACTCTTTAAGTTATTTGTGTCGGAAATTCGAATTTAAAAAAAACTTGCACGTATTAGGCGGACGTGTGTGTACGTACACACACACAGACACACACAAATACAAGTGTTCAAAAACATTCGTAAAACACTATGGTGACTTTGAAATCTAAAAAATTTTAAAACTGACAATTTTGAAAATCAGGCCCATTACAAGTGTGCAAGCACGTGTGCTATGCTGTTGAAAAGGCTGTGAAATATTTTCAATCTTGTCCGAACTTCCGAAGTAAATCGTTTGTTAAGTTTTCCGATATGTCGGACAGTGCAAAACTAGGCAGTCGAAACTTGTACGTGGAAAGTGGCGAAAGAAAAGGTCATTCCGGCGACGAGTCTGCTAAAAACTCAGAAGGACGTAAATACAATTTATAATTTAATATGCTCGTAATAACTTTAAGTTGATTAATTTTTTAAGCGCTCTTTAAGCATGTGGTTGTGCAACGCCTATAACTCAGAAACCAAAATATGTGCGATATTATTATATTTTTCCGTGTTGATAATCTATTTGAGTGTTTTACAAGTGTTTTAAAGTTTCACGGGTCTTTATATAAGAAGTTGTATCAGGGGTTAGTTTTTTTTATACGATGTGGCCAAATTCTAGGAGACAACCTTTTGATGCGTTAGCATGGTTTTGGCTGGAAGGGAATTAAGATAAGGGAAGTGAGGAAACTTGAGTCTTATTTTTGCATTGCTGCGAGCTAGACAACAGCCCAGAGACGAAGAGGGTTATTTTGATTTCTTAATAAAAGCTCACGGGGTCATCTGGTCTCGAACCCGGGACCCATGGCATGTTGGTCTTGCCGCTCAACGTATTGATCCAACTCCGTCTCCTGTAGTTGGGACAGTTTGGGGGGGTGGGGCATAGCCACAAATTGTTTAATTAAATTAAATTACTATTTTTTTACTTTTTTTCTCTGTTAGGATGCGTACCTGGAACAACTGAACACAGCAGCACATGCTGTATTGAGTAGTGGAGTGAGTGTGAGGGCAGCAGCCAATCAATTAGGTGTTCCAAGAATAACATTGGCAAATTTAGAATAAAATCAAGATCACAGGAACGTCCTACAATTAGTCCATTCAGAACGCGGAGCGGGTGCGCAATTGATTGTGCTTTACTATACTTTTGCGTTAATTGCGACAGTGATTACCTGTTTTTTTTACAGTTTTACAGTCTGACTGACGGATTTAATTTTTTTATTTTTTATTACATTATTTTCAACTGTAGTACGAATTTGATTTCAATAAAATAATTTAGTACTTGATGTTATGGATTTACTATTCGTTTCTAGCCTTTTTCAATTTGTATTTTCTCTGCTCAACTTACCACCAAAGCTAATCCAGCATACCCCGCGTTTTTTTTCACAATAAACGCTTTCTTTGTTTAACCTTTATTTTGATATGACTATTGTAGTTGTCCAGTGAATAAGAACATATCAAATCTCAAATCGAAAGTGGCTAAACAAGCCCCGCCCTACCCTAATAAAAGAACACAAGGAGAGTACTGAAAGAACACAAGAAGAGTACTGAAAGAGTAGGACGAGATTGCTAAAAGAACAGTAAAAGAGTATTTAAAGAACATGAGGAGCGTACCAAAGAAAAACTAGAAGAGTTCTAAAAGGACATGAGTAGCGTACTGGAAGAACACAGCTTCAGTTACCTTCTAGGTATCTTTCAGGTAACGAAAACTTCCGAATGAACCTAGGGACGACTTTTCAATACTGTAAAGGAATAAAGTTTGTATTCCTAGTGTGCTCCATGCACGCCTCAAGGTTCTTCACGACGGGTAGTTGACAGAAAACTAGAAGATACAGAAAACTTCGCCTCGGGAATTCACAAGTTCTACGATTCTAACATCAAATGTAAGATTCTGTCAAGATCGTCAAGATTGTCTACAGGTGCTTTCACGTGACTCTATTCGAGTGAAGGTTGTCAATTTCTAGAAAACCTGTGCTAGTTAGAGAAATCGTTTTATTTGTCTTATAATATTTACATAAACCTCTATCAACTCTAATTATGATTTTTAGCTTTGCAAACTTCGGTGATAGGGGGTTTTGGAAATTTTTCACCATAAGACGAAAAAGGGAAATTAAAATATAAAAATATAGTTTCTAATGTGCTAATAAAGCCCTTTCATTATGATTTCCCACTTGACCTAGTAACCCCACTTTTAAATGTTGAACCCTCCCCCCCACCACCCCTTCCAATAAAAATATGCTTTATATTTGTTTCAATTACAGTAAAGGTAGGCAAGCATTATTTGAAACTGTGTGTGTGTGTGTGTGTGTGATAGACAGACAGACAGGCAGATACATAGATGTAGTGGAACTGTAAGGTTTCCTTTTACCATTTTGGTACGGAACCCTAAAAAGTAGTACGGTAAAGTATGTCGATGCAATGACCGTTGTCGAACAGCTTTTGATGGTTTCGCATATTTTTAGGAGTTATATTTTCGTTTATCTATTGATACATACGTGCTCGAACTATTCAATTCAATTCGAGCTAATGCTAGCACCTCAGTTTGTAGTGCTGCACATTTTAACGTCAAATATAACAGCCTAGGCCATTTCAGCTTACAGAATTCGGAATCAATTAAAAAATGGAAGTTACAGAGCCCATTCATTTATGCAGAGAATAACTGGGGGGTATTGAGAGTTGTAAAACTTTTTTTATTAACTAACTAAGACAAAAATCACGAAGCAAACTTCCTGTGAAGGTCTCTGCGAGCTCTCTTTTTAAAAAAAAAATTGTGTTGGTAGATCTGGAATCTTCTGTCTACCTAAGAATGTTTTAATATGCAACATATGCTGTAAAAAAGTCAAGCATAAACATTTCTGTGAGATAAGTTTGCATTAAATGTCCAGAAAAATTCTTTTAATATTTCTTGCTCCGCTCAAGTTTTGAACAGTTTGTTTTGAAATTTTTTCATAAATTTAATTATTTTTTTTTAAGTTTTTTCAATATTTTTTATACTATGATATGATTCAATATTTTTTATACTATGATATGATGTACGATTACGGATGTCAAGTACTGTATGTATATATTTGACACGTTAATTTCGCTTAATACTAATGATATGAAGCATTAGTCCATTTGGTTTTCCTCGATGGTGAAAGAAAACCGAAAAGGATACACATACTGCCAATATTTTGAAGAATTTTTGTTTTGTGTTTTAACTGTCGAACTAGTAGGCTAACAAAAGTTTATTACGGATTTGGAGAGAACTTTTCCAGTCCACGTAAACACAATATCATTCATTATCAATATTATAAGGTAACAACACAAATTCTTGGATATTCATCAACAAATTTCACATCAAATAGCTGAAAGTTACTTGACTTTTTACATAAAATACATTCTTCAGCTTCAATCTGCTGACTATAAAATTGCCTCAACTTAACATTAACAATACGATATATTGACATTTCAAAGAAGTATTTTGTTTTATTGAACTGTTACACGATTCAGTATCATTGAACCAAAAACATCATAAACTGTACATACTCGTAATCTGGAAATTATGTGTCAGTCAAATGACGTAAACCTTCACGGTACGTTTATTTGATCTTTACATTCGCTCCAACGGCCTTTATCATGAGTATTCAAGCCGTACATCACTACATCATGGGGGGTTTTTGAAATTAAAGCTTTCCTTTACTTTGCCCTGACAAGGTTCAATTCTACCTCGTGCAGACTCGAGCCATAAATCATTCTTGTCCGCTATAACAAGCTCACCCCGGATAGCTGGAGGAATTCTCTTTTTACCCAGAAAATCGCAAATCGTAGCTCAAACGAAGCCAGGACTGAGACTAACCCGCCTGACTGTGTTATCCGTTTGTAAGGATGTAAGTGACTCCCTTGCCCTAGACGTAGGCGACTTCAAGCAAGTGAAAGGGCCATTAAAGATGAAAACTCGCGAACTAGCATGTAGTAAAGAAACAAACATAGGAAAAAAAACAAAACAAATCCGCCAAATACCTCTTTTCTGTGGTGGTGGTATCGATGGAATTATGCACTGCACAAGCGCAACCGATATAGCAATCCACAAAAAGGTTATCCATAAATACGTCCCAAAGCTGTATCCTCGAAATTGGTTTAAATTAAGCAACATGACGTCACGAATTATATGACATATATGAACTATAGGACCAGAGCGTAACTTTCATCCCTGGCATATGTGGGGTTGCAGTTTTTGGCTGTCACGTTTCACTTCTTTATGACAGACTACTATAAGCACTGCACTTTTCATTAATAAACATTGGTTGACACTTGAACTAAAGCACCACACACCCGCACAATAAGCACTTTAAAGCTTGCGAGCTTTGCCAACCCGTACAATTTTATCCTAAAGGTTCATCAACCCGGCAGCCTCAAACTCTCAGCTTCTACGTTACACGTCTGGACCTACGAAACGACCGAATCAAACTGATCTGTGATATGAACGGTCGGTCAACAATCACCTCAAAATAGATGCTTCAAGCAGATTCTACGGAATAAAAGCTCTTCTGCTTAGATAATAGCTTTTCCTGGATAAAATTAGCTTTTCCTGGAATTGGAAATGCAGCTTTTGAGGAAATCGATGCTTTGTATATGCGCACTTTATACTTTCCATGATTTCTGTTCAAAGCTTTACTTCAGTTTCCAAATAAGCTCATATGCTATATTTGCAACGGTACTGTCCTGCTGAACACAAGGTACGTAGAGTTAAAATAGTCATACTACAAAAATGAAAAGGAAAAAACACTTGTTTTTTCTTCCACAAATTAGGAATGAGATGGATGTTTCGACCGGAGTGCAAGTGGTCATCATCAGCGTGGCGCTTGCACTCCTTACCACGGACATCCATGACGAAAAGTCAAAAACTCAACTCCTATAAATACTCAGTTCCATCTCATTCCTAATTTGTGGAAGAAAAAACAAGTGTTTTTTTCCTTTTCATTTTTGAACAAATGACTTCCACCAAGTGCTGCTGAAAGGTAACTTTCTGTAGTCATACTACATCTGACACGTCATATTTCGGGATTTGGGCGCAGAATGCGCTTCTATATTGACCATGATATGATGTTCATTGTGACTTATATGACAAAGAAAGTTTTTTAGGGTTCCGAACCTCACAACGAAAAAAGGAACCCTTTTAGGATCACTTCGTTGTCCGTTTATCTGTCTGTCCAGGCAGACACTCGCAATGAAATCAAAACTTATAGGGTACTACCGTTGACCTAGAATCATGAAATTTGACAAGAAGCAAGTAAAGGAAAAATTTTAAAAACGGTTTTTTTTATAGTTAACAGTGAGCCATAACAATTGGCGTTGATAAGCTAATATTGCTAATATTGGCGCCTTTATATGATAACATGAAACCGTTAAGTTTACGAGTAGCATAATGTTTGTAGCACCGTAGCTTAAGCTCTGAAGAATAATATGATTAAAATCCTAGTTTATGTTGATTAAGGGACACCACTGTGAGAGGTGCAAAGAAGGTGCTATTTTTCGATTTATTTTTGTCAATTAGAAAATTTATCTGGGAAAGAGGAGTTTATTAAGCATACTGTTATGAGTAATTTGGCTTATCTCTAGAATTTTAGATTTAAATGATGCATGATTGTGATGATTAGCGTGGTATGATTGGGCCTATTCGAAAGCGTCAAATTTTTATAGCATGAAAACAGAAAAGAAGGGGCAGTACTGCATCCGAAACCAATAATTCAAAACAGTAGATGATAACCAAAGCAGATATTTGCCGACAGCTGTGTTTATTCTTTGACTTATGCACAGACCAGCTGGTGGTTGTCTTGAAGTCGCGGACTTGACGACCCCGCAGGCACTAGTTAAAATCTCAAAAAAGGGAAAAACTGATGGTATTGTTTTGCTATATACTGATACAAAATAGCCTTTGAGGAAAATTGAGTTATATAACCCAGTAGGAAATTGGGTAATCCCGGCATCGACGTTTTCGGAACATTTTGTAAGCAGTTTTGGCTACTTTTATCATTACATCATCGATTACATTTACTAGAACGGAGGTTATTCCAGCTACTTGTTGCTTACCAAGAACTGCTTATATCAGGAGTGAGAAAGAACCCCTTACATTAGGAGCGAGAAAGTTCGCCTTACATCAGGAGTGAGACAGAACCGCTTACATCAGAAGTGAGAAAGAACCACTTACATCAGCAGTGGGTAGAACAAAAAGGAGTGATAAAGACCAGTAATGCAAAACAACACCTAAATTCCAACTAAATTAGTCTTTTACCAGCAACGAGAATAGAATTACCAGTGTCAGTACTGTTAATTAAGTCTATATTACAAGATCCTTGCTTTACTATGTAATATAAATAAGAATTAATTGCAAATGAGGCTCTCACATCAACATGCATAGGAATAAAATCATCTAAAGTAATGGAAATGAAGAATACATGAAAAGAAACCCAGCACACATCATGGTTAAAAGAGAGTGAAGTGAACACAGAAAACAGACATTTCTTAAGGAGAGGGGGGGGGGGGGGGGTGGGGGGGGTAAGGTATTAAGAATTTTTGTTTGCATATTTTTTTATTTGATAGTACAACTCTTCAAGAGTATCTAGTTAAAATTTGAGATCGATTGGAGCAAAATTTCCGGAGATACAGTGCCTCGGGTCTCCCTCCATCCGATACATCCCATATACGAAAGATCAGTGTTAAAACTTTAAACGCGTTTTTCTCAAAACTACTTTTTCAAAGTCCGTGTTCACTGCCATTTAAAAACTACTAGACCGATTCATTTGAAACTTGGTACACATTTTCTACATATAAAATACCTCCCCCCAACGTTCAGTTAAAATGTTTTTTTGTACATTAAGGGGGTTTCCCACCCACAAAATGGCGGAATTTTTCGTGAAAAATAGCAGTTTACACTTTAGATGGCCACCAGAAATTTTTAAATGAAAAAAAAAATAATCGGAGAACGTTGAGGGGAGGATTTGATAATACTTTGACCAAAATTTAATGGTTTTTGATTTCAGATAATTTCCGACCGCAAATTGTATTTTTTCAAAGACGTTCTGGGGCAAGCTCTGTCACCGGCTTGTTTTGCAATATTTCTGCATGAAAAAATTACAGAATATTGTTAAAAGTATGCTTAATAATGCACAAAAGGTTTCAATAAATTTGCTCAATCCATTCCTGTGTTTTTTTTACGCTGAAAGCCTTGAAAATTCTAAAGAACTTCAGAGCGACTCTTGATTTGTTCTGTCTCTTAGATTTGGGAGAAAAAAAAACAAGACGAGAAGCATAGGGTGGAAACCAAGCCTCTTAAGTTTAAATATAATTACGGAGCGAGGAAGTTTCTCAAAGGCTTTAATGAAATTCGTATACAGGGTGTTTCAGATCTGATGCGCAAAATTATACAAACACTAAAAAACTACTATCCCAATGATCTTTCAAAAATTGTCAACAATCTTGACGAAACTCCTACCATTACAGGTACAGTCACTTCCAAAAGTAAATTTTTTTTTGAAATTCATGTAATTAGTACACACCTTTTTTTTATTGGATTGCCCATCTTATAACCATTCCAAAATAGTTTCCATGTAGAGAAAATATGTAGAAATTTAAACGTAGAAATCCAATTAATCTTGATAAGTAACAAAAGCCGTTCAAAATGTCCACCACCGCTTTGGATGTATGCCAATAATCTCCTTCTTCCTGTTTAAGGCGTATTGCACCCAGGCTCTCCCGTATTTTCGTCGCTGCATTTCCAATTCGGCTAACTAAATCCCCCCTATTGTTAACAGGGCTTGAATAAACTTCATCTTTCATTGTCCAAAGTCCAATGGAGTAAGGTCTGGAGACCCAGCAGGCCAAGCAATCGGTGCACCTCGTCAAATCCAGCGGTTAGAAAATTTTTCACTTAGTATTACCTTCATAATTTTTACTATTAAGCACCTGCGGTAAAATTAATGGTCCTACTAAATGGTTGCCGATGATACCAGCCCAAATATTGACACTAAATCTCTGCTGGAATGAGGTCACCTTTGCCCTGTGTGGTTAGTGTTCGGTATGGAGGTTATGGTGAATTGACATTCATCTGTCACATTCATCTATCACAATGGTGATTATTTGCTGCTCGACGTCGACAGAAGTTCCTGAAGTTTCGGGTCGTGTCTCCATGTCGTGTGAGGTTACACTTCCTGTTTCTCTTAACCTTTAGAAACACCGTGTAAATACCCCTCTTTGGGGTTCTCGCCGGTTAGGGAATGTTCTTTGATATTCCAGTACAGTGGCTCTCTCCTTTCCGTCTGCTACAACATAAATGTAAATAATTTCCGCGTATTTCTCAAATGTAAATTCTACCATTTTTTAATAATTTTTGCTTAAAAACTCCGTATTTATCGATTTATTTTTCAACTATGATAGGTATTCTTGCTGATTGACTCTTTTTTATAACAAAATTTTCATCAGGTACGAGAAAGAAAACGCCAGGATACAAGGGTGTGAATTCTGGCTAACACAAGGTAATATCGGCAATAAAATAAAATTACACTAACATTTTTATAAGTTTTTTGCAGGAATAATTAAAATTAATTACCTGTTTACCCAAAACAAACATTTTCGACTTTTTATCTTAAAAATTTAGTTTCTTTAAAGAATTTCCTACCTAAAGTTCTAAAGTAGGTACTCAGGGCGTTCTAAGGATGCAATTTTTCAAATCCTGTGTCTACTTTGCCATGTTGCACCTTTTTGGAAAGGTTGTAAGAGGGGGAATCCAATTAAAATAAAAAAAAGGAATACTAATTACATGAATTTCGGAAAAAATTTGGGAAAATGCAGAATTTTAGGTAATCGCAAATCATTTTTTTCACTTTTGAAAGTGACTGTACGTGCAATGTTAGGAGTTAGATCAGTAGTGTTTTTGGAAAGGACATTAGGATAGTAGTTTTTAAGTGTTTGTTTGATGTGGCTTTGTTGGGTAGATGAAGAGATACAAATAAAAGAGTAATGTGCATATCATGAAAAACTGAAATTTATGAATCACCCTGTAACTCCCAAATGGTTGAGATTGCCCCCACCCCCTTGCATACAATTTTTTGTTTGTCTAGTTGAGATCTATCACCGCACTCATTTTGGCACGTCATATCTGAAACACCCTGTATATGCATTGCGTTTGCATGCCTCGTTGGAAGTCTGAAATAACATGGAAGGTAAATTCCACCAATGAAAGTTAGGGTTGAGTTAACAGCCATTAGTAGTCAATATGCTTTGTGTCTTTCGATTAAAAGGAAGCAATATCCGTCTGCAGTTCGTTTCGGAAAACGTGCTAAAAAATATGTATAAACAAAATTACGTGCTTTCTATCAGAACCCTTCACCATATAGTCTAACCGTGGAATATTTGTTTTTGATGAGAAACGTTCAGGCCATTTGGTAGATTTGCTTACTGAGCAAATAGTCGAAATGCTCCACGATATTGTTCTCGCCGATCGATGAACGAAAGTGCGCGAACGACCAGAGTTTGTAGGTGCGTCCTTCGAAATGCTAATAATTTACTATACATGGTAAGTCAAGGCTGTCGGCTCACGGTGGACATAAAGCGGATACGGATGTCAATCAATAATCAGTGTTTGGACCTTTTTAAGCGAAATCCGTAGGAGTTCTTGGATCTTATCCATTATTACATCCTACAGATCAAGTAACAATCAAAATAATGGAATCTTCAAAATCATGTTACTCGCGCATTCCTTCCCCCCTCACCCCCTTCTGTACAAACAGAATCTAGCTGCTTTGGAAGTGTCATTATTCATCTCAGCGACACCGAAAACTATGGATTCGACACTTATAACTAAATTTTCGATTATTTGTACATGCTACTCTCTTCACACCCCCATCTCTTGGGATTTCTTGACATCAAATTATTTAACGGCATGGAGAGCATCATTATTGATCTTACTGACCCAGAAAAGTATAGATCTGGCACTAATATCGGTCCTTTGGATTGTTTGTATACATCACCCATAATTAGCCTAAACTAACTACTATTGGTCGTTTTCGATAATGTGTACACTTCTCCCTCTCCTCCAAAGTGAACAAGTATCCTAAGCTTTGCCTAAGCAAATACTGCACCTTTCCGTTTCCCGTGAAAATCCCATCGAAATCGGATTAACCGTTTCCGAGATTCCGAAAAACAGATAGACAAGCAGAAAAACAATAATTGTAAAAATAATTGAATTTTCTTGATTGATTGGTTTTCATATCATTAAGCTTACAAGCTAACAAAAGCTTACAAAATGACAAAAAATGACAAACAAACACTCCAATTTTATTAATATAAAAATAGAGCAAGAATATTAAATATAATTATACATTTCCATACAACAATGTAAAATACTACAACATTTTGTTAAATGATTGAATGATTGAATCGACGGTTATTTTGTTTAACATGAAAAAGACTCTGAGAACTTATATCGCCATCTGAACTACTAATATTTGGATATTCTAGAAAAAACAACTACTCTTGTTCAAGCATCATAATTCCCTATGGGATATCTATCCCATCAAAATATTTTCCAAATATTTTCTTTCTGAGTTGTGCTCACATAATTTAGTTGCGTGTGCGATAACAATCCCTCGTTACATTCGATTTTCATATATTCCAGAGAATTTGCATATTCTCATTTCAAACATATCCTGCGGGATATAATTTTCTAAATATATTGGAAGAGGTAGCAATTTCGATTCTCCAGTTATTTTTCCGAGATTACACTCTTCCCTACTTATAATGAATGAAAATCGAAATAAGGTAGAAGTTTTATAAGTTCGCTCTTGGGTACAAGCTATAAAGTAAAAATGTCTGAAAAATATCTTCAGCCAACTCACATATGGAGATAAGAAAATGTTCGAAGTCTACAGAAAACTGATAACATCAACATTCTTTATTTGAAAAGTTTTTAACTTTCTTGTTTTAAGACTTGTTCAATATTTCAAAGTATTTGAGTGACACTAAGCTCATCGAATTTTTTCGATAAAAAAGCTTTTAAATTAATGCTATGCTCAACTTTTACAAACTTTATAAAGACAATTTTCCAATATTTCCTAACTTTGAATGAGAGATAAAACTGCAATAGAGCGTTTGGTTTGATATCGTATTTGTAAACCAATTGAAGAAGTTCATATATATAAAGGTAATAGGCAGGTTGACTAGCAGTTAATTCAAGCAGTTTTGATTTCTAAGTTGATTGCCCTCGGATTACTGTCTTGATTCGTAGACTGGGTTCGCTGGTATTTGTCGTGGTTCTGTTGCCAATAACATACACAATGTCTCTGGTGTACCTCAAGACAGCCACCTTGGTCCACTCTTATTTATTATTTACATCATTTAGATTATAATGTATCCTTATTTTTATCTAATTCAAATATTCTTTGTTATGGTGGTGATGCGAAGATTTTCAGTGTTGCTTCCTTCTCTCGTAATTGTCAAATTTTAAGTTTTAATTTAGACTACTCCTATCATAACTGGAGCTCAATAAACTACCTTTCTTTTAATACAAGGAAGTGTACAACTATATCTTTTTGTCGTAAAAGATTTCAACTTGAATTCAACTGCACTATATATGGTGGTATACTAACGCGACTTGACAAAATTATTGTCTGGTTGATCAATAGTTTGATCTTCGACTACCATATTAATGCGATTGTTAACAAGGCAAATTCGAAGTTCGGTTGGCTCTTTGTGGGTTCTCTTTAAACTCGACGATATCCTGTTGCCTTTTTTCTAATGTCCTTTTGCCTTTCTTTAATTTCTCAGTTCTATCTCGCTCCTTGAGAAATATTTTAGAATATCCAAACATCGCACTAATTTTGGTTTTTACAAGCCTAAGACATTAATTCTCGTTGTTTCATTTATTTATTTATTTATTCATTACAGATTCATCAAATACATAGATTACTACAGTATATATAAAATTCAAAAATAAAGAATAGAGAACTACGGCCAAAGATAATAGTCGGAACAAACATTCATCCAGACAGCGATAACCACAACAGCCAGACACTGCCTTAGTAGACACCTCAAATTACGCCTAGAGATGTCCAAGTCGAAACTACCGAAGTGTTGATTGAAGAGGCAGGACAACGACGTGACGGGTTCGTGCATGCCGTAAAGAGTACGGTGTCATGGGTCAAATAGGAAGTCGTGATTCCTCGAGGTGAGTTGAGGTATAGCAAAATTAACAGCCTCCAGTAATTCCGGTGAATTAATAGTTCCCTGCACAAGATCGAACATAAATACTATTTTTGAAATATTGCGCCTCATTTCTAGAGAGTCCAACGAAATTAATCCCAGACGATGGGCATAAGATCGAAGCACCCAATGATCATTCCAGGGAAGCCCGCGTAAGGCAAACCTAAGGAATCTGCGCACCACCGCCTCGATGCGGTCGATGTGAACGGCAAAGTAAGGGGACCATACAGGGCTAGCGTATTCCAAAATAGGTCTAACGAAGGTATAGTAGAGAAGCTTGGTCAGGTAGGGATTATCAAGTTCCTTAAACCATCTCTTGATGAAGCCCAGTATCGAGTTAGCCCCAAAAACAATAGAGTCAATATGGTCCTCGAAAGAAAGACGAAAATTGAGGACCACTCGCACGTCTCTCACCCTGTCAACCCTACCCAAGACAACGCCTTTGATGGAGTACTCGGAGAGGACAGGATGTCTTCTACGATAAAAGGTTATAACCGTGCACTTGGCCGCATTTAAAGGAAGGCCAGTCGCTAAACACCGCTAAATCTGAGATGAGGAGATTAATGTCTAACTCATGGCCTGCTCTTTCTCCGGACCTTAACCCGGTTGAAAATGTTTGGGGCATTATGGTTCGCGATGTTTATGACAACGCAAAGTAGTTTGCGCCGCAGGGCTCAGGGAAGCGATCAAATTAGCATGGGACAGCATCAGCGCGAAAAGTCTCGAAAATCTTAATAACTCAATGGTGAAGCGAATGACAATTGTATTTAAAAAAGACGGAAATTTGACTGATTACTAATGCTTTGTAAATAAAACCTCTAAGTACTTCAATAAATTAATTATTTACGGAAAAACTGAATTTTCTTTAAGTGTCCGTATTAACGTGGACACCCATTTCTTCACATAAACTGTCCAAATAAACAAACGAATAGGAATATGCTGGCCAAATTTAAGTTAAGTTTGTTAATTCCACCCCTTAATCCACTAAAATTTGGTGCAGTTCGATACAATAGAAAAAAATTATCCTCAAAAAATTGGGTGTCCCTATTAATGTGGGGCACACTGTACCAGTATTTCATCGCATACCTCCAAATAAAACTTAAACTCTTATTTAAGAGTACCTACATTTTGTGAAAAAATATATTTATATACTAGCGGATATGCGCGACTTCGAGACCGCATCAAATACTCGAATATGTCCTGTAAACATCGTCGGAGACGGAGTTGGACCAGTTCGTTGAGCAGCACGACCAACATGCCATGGATCCCGAGTTCGAGATCTGGTCTTCCCGTGAATTTTTAGTAAGAAATTAAAATAATCCGCTCCGTCTCTGGGCTGTTATCTAGCTCGCAGCAATGCAAAAACAAGACATTCAAGTTTCCTCACTTCCCTTACCCTAATTCCCTTCCGGCCAAAAACATGCTAACGCATCAAAGAGTTGTTTCCTAGGCTTTGGCCACATCGTATCAAAAAACTTCAAGTATGTAAAAAGAGTTGCCGTTAGGACATATCCTTCTGGATTAAAAAAATATTTTTATTTTTTAATAAAAATGAGATGATGATTAAGAAATTTTTTTTTGATAATGCCATATAATACAAAGCATGGTGTGTTGTCGAGTATTAGTTTCAAGTAAATTGGACAAAACACAATCTTATCCTATACAAACTTAATTTCCAAAAAAAATCACAATGTTTAACCAGACAATACCACCTCATGACTTTTTTAATGGTTGATTTTTAAAGTAAAACCAACTTTTATACTTATAGCTTCAGAGGCTTGGGCTCGACGATGATGAACCAACCAATCAGTCAGTACATGTGTCTTGTACTATATATATGGGGTATTCTATTGCGACGGGTACAATTATATTTGTTTTTGACTTTTTTTGTTTTGTTTTATGATGTTGTCAAAGCGCAGGGGACAACCCTATGATGCGTTAGCATAGATCTGACTGTAAGGGAATGGTAAGGGGAATGAAAGAAAGTGAATGTTATATATTCTTTACATTGCTACGAGCTATACAGCAGCCCAGAGATGGAGTGGATTTTTAATTTTGTTTTTCATAAAAACTCAAGAGGGGGCTTGTTTACAAACAGTAAATAAAATACATCGTTATAAAATCTAAAAAATGGCAGTAATTTAAAAATGCAGCTTTTGAATCTTATGGGTATGGGTATTAGGTATTTGAATGTGGTTCCATTCTCGGCTGCAGGCATACTCCCGCTGAAAATGTGTTTGAAGCGGCATCCCGGTCAAGTCAGTAGTACCTGAGAAAGCATCTCAACCGATTTTGAGAACATAGTTAAAAAACCCATTTAAATTTTTTATAAGAACGCTGCTAATCTAATTGGTATTCAATCAGACCCGAAGGTAGTCTTCTGAACACCAGAAACAACCCAAAAATTATATATCAATTTTGATTTCATATACTCTTTTCCAATATTCGAATTTGCCCTAATGCGTGAAAAATGTTCTATTTTAATTGCATGAATATGGAATATATAGGGTACTTCGCATAAGGTGTGCCAAAACAAGTGGGGTGATAGATCTCACCTAAACAAAAAATGGTATGGCGAGGGGGAGGTGGAAATTTCAACCGTTTGGGAGTTACAGGGTGATTCATAAATTCCAAATTCTTGTTTACCTTTAGATCTACTCAACATAACGACATAAAACACGAACTAAAAAACTAATATTTGAATGACCTTTCCAAAATTGGCAACAATATTGATCTTGTTACTACCATTGCTGGTACAGTCACTTCCAAAAGTGATGAAATGTTTTGAAATCACCAAAAATTTAGAACTTTCCAAAATTTTCTCCCATAATCATATGATTAATATATCCCTTCTTTATTTTTATAAATTTATCCATCTAATAACCTTTCCAACACGGTATAACATGTCCAGGATTAGAAAAACCGCATCCTTGGAAATTCCTGACTACCTAATTATTTTATTACAATGTAGGAAGGAAATTCTTTAAGTAAGCAAAATTTTTAAGACAAAGGATCGAAAATGTTTTTTTGGGGTACAGAGAATTTTAATAATTGCTGCAAAAAAGCTATAAAAATGTTAGCGTAATTTTGTTTTACTGCCAATATTAGCTTGTGTTAGCCAGAGTTCACAGCTTAGTATCCTGACGTACTGTTACTAATACCTGATTTAAATTTTGCTATCAAAGAGGGTCAGTCCGCAAAAATATCGATCATAGTTGAAAAACAAATCAATAACTATGTGTGCTATTAATCTAAAAGTATTAAAAAAATTTAAAAAAAAGTACATTCAAGGAAGAAGGGCATTTAATTTATATTTATTGTGAAGGAGACTAAAACGAAAAAGCGGCTGTACTGGAATATGAAAGTAGATTTCTAATCGACGTGTACCCCAAAGAGGGATATTTTCGCGGCTTTCCGGAGATTAACAGAAACCGGAAGTGTAACATCAAACATCACGGAATTTCGAGTTGAAACATCGGAAGATTCTACCAACGTCGAGCAGCATCTAATCACCCTCTTCGGACAAGACTCTGAAACGAACCCGAGACAAGTCGCAAGACAACAAGAAGTGTCTTCAGTCAAAGTTTCGAGGGTTTTTCATCCAGTAGAGTTCACAGTTCACAGAGAATGGTATGCCAAACTTCCAAAACCTCCATTCCTGGTCGATACTCACCCACATAGGACAAGGGCAGCTCTTGCCAGCCAAAATTCTTAGCCAATATTTGGGCTTTTATAATCGGTACCCACTTAATAGGCCCATTTATTTTTCCGCGAGTGCCAACATTGTGATACATATGGATAAGGTGCACCGATTCCTTGGACTGCTAGTGCTCCAGATCTTACTCCATTGAACTTCTTTTTATAGAAACAATTAAGGATGAAGTTTATTGAAGGGCTGTTAATGATAGAGATGAATTAGTTTGCAGCGACGAAAATACGGAAGAGGTTGGCTGCAATACACTTTAAACAGGAAAAAACAGGAAATTAGAACCAGGTTATTGGTATACATCAAAAGGACGAAGGATACTTCGAACAGCTTTTATAATATAACTCTACGTGAACATGCACCTTCTTGAAAATGTAATGAGATGGGCAATTTAATAAAAATAAAAAAGGGATGTAATTATATGAACTCGGGGAAAATTTGGAAAAATTCTGAATTGTTGGTACTTCCAACACATTTTTTTCATTTTTTGGAAGTGACTGTACTTACAATGGTAGGAGTAAGATCAATATTGTTGACAATGTACTAATGACTACTGGTAATGGTATTTTTTATCATCTTACGATACCAATTCCGGGAGTGGTATTGATATTTAGAAATTTGATAAGAACAGATATTTATTTTTTAGAGCTCTGTTTCCGGTTTAATATTACTATATATGTAAGCTTGGTTGCCATATGCAGGGCAATCAACGCTGTCCAATGTTGACAATAATTATGGTCGATGTGAAAAAATTTAAAGGCTACAATTACGACAAGTCACAAAAGTATACTGCCTTTAAACAGGATTCATGCTAATGGTTGTATTTAGGAGCTTGTTATTTCGATTTTAAATCAATCGGCCTAAATACTCGTATTGATTTACTGTCAAGTTAACTTTCATAGCTCTCGAAAACTGGAAAGCAACTTTTTATCACCGTCTCGACTCTTTTCTAAGAAAAAAATCCTTCCTTTGACAAGGGACCAATGGACATCAAATTAGGTTCTTTCGGATAAAGCGTCTGGCACCCAATTACCGTACATTGTAATGAATTCCAGACTTCAAATATTTTGAGTTGTTACCCTGCCAACATCGAATTTCTGTCCTTTTTCTTTATATTTATTATAATTAGTTCAACCTGTTGTCATTGGCATGTTTTTCTTTTGTGAAGCCTTCACAATCAAGGCCTTTTTCTGTGACATTTGTTACGTTTACAAATAAAGTCGATAATTTAAATTTTGTGAAATACTTTTATATAAGTGTTTTCAGTCAGCGTAACTGAGCCGTAAATTAATAATAATAATTTATTAGTTCATATAAACTTTACATCTACCTTTTACGTGTTTATTTTATATACATTATCATACATGGTATTCATCTCTTTATATATTGCACACAACCCTTTTTAAATTGTCTAAAAACTGTTTCCCTTATATAATAAAGAATTCTGCGATCCTGCTCGTTTACGTTGCTCCAGCCTGTAGTTTATGTCAGCACCCCTCAGTCTGTATGGTTGTACATCCGCAACAAGATTCAGCTTAATACTCAAGTACCTAATCAAGTAATCGACCCATCTTTATGTTGAATATAAATGTTAGTACGTTTAATTCAATTCGTTTCTTACAACTCATCCATTTCAAGGTATCCAACATCAGCCTAATAGACCCTATACACATGAATTCTTTTAAAAAACCCCTATTTTTTTACCTATCGTTTTACATATATAATCCATGTACGCATTAAAATTCAAATTCTTATCCAAAACTACACCCAAATATTTTATTTCAGTTACATTTACTATTCACCATTAATTTCAATGTTCACAGTTCAATTTTATTGTTATAAACTTATTTTTGGACACATTTAACAAAAGCTTGTTTATTTTCAACAATTTCGATAAATAATCTAAGTCTTGCTGTAATTTAGATTTTATTAGTTCCAAGTCACTTCCGGACTAGCGTATCATCTGTGAAGAAAACTGGTCTAGAATAATTGAGAACAATATCGTCGGCTTAGAGTGTAAACCTGCTAACTCAATATTTGGACATTTTATAAGGCAAACAAAAAACCTCACAAAATAGGTACTTGTTGCTCGAGACAAAAACCTAAAATACAGTTTGGTTTATTACAAGCTATAAAAAAGCAATAGAACTCAGCAGATACATTTTTATGAGCGTTTTTGTGACTTAGCAGGTTTTTGAAAATAAATCAAGTATGTGGACTTAGGACTTAGGAGGATTTTTGAGAAAATCAAAAATAGATGAACAAATAATTTAGAGTTATTATTAAAGTACTTTTATTAATACAACATTTTAAACATTAAAAATGTTTTAAACATTTATCAAAATTAATAACTTCAGTCTTTTATTTAAACAACTAAGTGTGAGTTTCTTGACTCGGGAAACAAAAAATAAAACAAATAAACTAAATATCTTGTTTTTTTTTATCAAAACTACTTTATCAACTTTAACATACAAACTTCTTTGATTTTCTGTTAAGGGGGGTCTCGCGGTTTCAAAAAATCGATTTTTTTTTTAATTTCAATCTATATGTATCTGAGAATACGCCACAGAAAGGATTTCGTGAAGATCACATTCCTTTGCATGTTTCTGGTAACAAAAAGGTACCCGCTTCCGGCCGTTTCCGAGAAACGTTTCAAGGTCGCGAGAGTTATTTTTTTTCGTCTTAAGAAAAAAAAATTGAAAAGTAAAAACATGTGTCTCGAAATAAAAAAATTTTTTTAAATGTAATCAGTAGATCCTTCGCAATTTATTCCCAAAAAACCGCTCCATTTCAGGCCTCGAGAGTAGACCCCCCCTTAAGACAATTTACCTCATGACTAAGATATTGTGACTGTAACAATAAAACTATATTTAACTAATGAAGTAAATTTTCAAAATACGGACGGTAATCTTCAGGTAAATATATCTTTAAGTATTGGAGATCCTCAAACTTTCTGGCGCTGATTTTTATCTACTTTGATGCAAATTTTTAAGGCAGGTAAATGGTAAGGGGGTCACAGACAACGATTTTCTTTGCGGTATTATTTCACCACTTGGAGTATAATGCAGAGCTCGTATGTCAGTTATTTTCGCAATGCCTTTTCCGCGACCAGTGGCTTATTTCACGGACTTACAAATTGTGATTTACAAGTGATTTTCAGAAAAATTATAGGAAAATTTATTTAGTCAGTTTCACGAAATTTCTGTGCTACAAAATTGTAGTTGTATTCTACAAGATGAAATTTGTAGGAATTTGTCATTTTTTGTTTCACCAAAAGTTAGGTATTTGTAGTTGTATTCACAAGCTACAAATACGTAGAAATATAACTTTTTTGCAAATTTTAGTTTCACAAATAAATAATAATATAATAAATAAGCGAGATATAATAAGCGAGAATATTTCACAATTGATAGGTGTTGTGTAAAGCTTTTACAAATTGTTTTCTTGAAAGTATTAATTTCGTTTAATATAAGAAAATGTCCCTGATGCGTCGAAGACATAGAGCAGTGATAGTTGCGGAAGTAATGACTTTGTTTTGAGTCTTCGACGAAGAAGAATAGTATATCGTCCTCGCGTTGATTACACTTTACTTGATGTTTTTGAATTCAATGAAAGGTTTCGTATGAGCCGCCGTCTAGCAGAGGAACTAATTTTAATTATCGGACCGCGAATTGCTCACCGAACTCAAAAAAATTCTGCACTAATTCCTAGCCAGCAGTTCCTCACATCGTTACATTGGCTTGGAAATGGCGGCCAGTACCATGGAAATGCAGACATGCACGGCATATTTAAAAGCACTCTATGCAGATGCGTTCATCGCGTCTGTACAGCAATTGTGGACTTATTGTTTAATAGCGTTGTACGATGGCCTACGGAACACAATATTATATGTGAAAAATTCTTCAATATTGCTGGTTAGTACTTATTGATAAAGTCATAAAATTGTTTTGCTAAATATATTTCTTTCAACAAAGGCATGCCATGCGTATATCCATAGATGTATTGATGGGACCTTAATAAACATTGATACGCCCAATGAGTTTGAATCGACATATATCGATAGGGAAACACAGCATTAACTGTATGCTAGTATGCGGTCCAGACTATTCGTTTTACAATGCACATGTTAATTGGCCAGGAAGTGTGCACGATTTAAGAGTATTGCGAAGAAGTCCACTTTTTTCAGAATTTGAAAATGGATTTCGACCTTTTACTCATTCGGTGTTACTTGAGGACTCCGCGTATCCTTTAAAAGAATGGTTAATTACACCAATTTTAAGGGCCTCAACTCCAACAATTGATCGGTATAATCGAGCACATAGGTCAACTCTGCAACCTCGAAAAGCAATATATGTTATTAAATGCTGCATTGTTTTGACTAATATACAGCAAGCAACAGACTGTAACCCTGAATTACTTTCCACCACAGAAGAGGAAGAAAACTTGGAAGATTATGATGATGATGGTTTGAACAGTTTAGGTTTAGATGGACCAGCTACCCTGAATTATTTTCTTAATGATTTTTCATTAAAAAAAATGAAATTAAGAGTTATTTAATCGAAATAAATGTATTTTAATTCATAATGAAAATGCCATGTTCAATATTCACTTATATGATGAATGTTCTCCTGTGCAGCTGAATTTTGTACATCTGTATGATTTCCGTCTTCTATTTCAGCTGTCAGACGACTTCTCCTCAGTCCCAAATCCCGTTGCAATCTTCCTTTTTTTTAAAAAAGGATTTCATCATCCTCACATCTTTCCGTACTCCTCTTGGTAACCGTCTTTTTATTTTGTACTGGTATTCTAATAAAAAGCAACAAGACATTCAAAAAATTACATTGGAAGAAAAGCTTATATATATAGTTACGATGTTTCTTGATGATTCTGTTGATTTCCTTCAATTTGAATCGTCATTAATGGAGAAGAGGAAAGAGTGGGTGATGGTTCTTCAATAATCCCCTGCAATGTTGGAGATTCTTTGTCAATAATTTCAATAATGATCTGTGAAAATACAATTTTGGCCGCCTGCTGAACCCGTTTTCTTCGAATTATCTATTTTTGACTACAAAATATTAAAAATCATCCTCATTTTCATTTATAATTTTAAATATTGGTACATATTGATGTTTGAGGAAAAACTTACAGTAGTTGCCCTCTTCATGTTTTGACACACAACATCGCGATGATATTTGTAGTCTTTTTCTTTAAAAATTCAAAATAATTTTCCACTCGCTTATTTTTTTTTCATGAGTAATCTCTTCCGAAAATTTCCCTATTTTATATCTTACTAGAGAAGCAAGAAGCATTTTATTTTCCTTGTTCATTGCATTATGTATATTTTAACGCTGCCTATCACTTCTACAGTGTTATGAAAAACATTTGTAACTAAAATCGCAGTGTGCTTATAGCTGATCACAAAAAATCATGAGCTACTGAAACCAAAAAAGCCGACATACATATCCAAGAATTTGTAAGAGAACACTTGTAGTTTACAACTTAACTACATATCTTTTGAAACGGTACTTATACAATATAGTCACAGACAAAATTGTTTATTTACAATTTTCCTGCTTCTCATAATAAATTTGTCAAACAGTTGTTTGTACTTTGTGAAACCGAAATTCGACTTACAAATTGTAATTGTGATCCACAAGTAAAAATTTGTGGTTATAATTTGTAGTTTTGTGAAATAGCCCACAGGGGTATGCTTTTAATGAATTGAACTTCGTAAAATTTTTTTGGAAAAATGGTATTTAGGTACGTTACGTCGTAAGGTTTGGGCTTTTTCCGAGCTGATCTACAGATATCTATATATTTTGCAGAAACCTTGACAGTTTTGTTCTTGAGAGCTCGCTCGATAGTGGAATGCATATAATATGCTTTCATTTGGGTGTGCCCAAACTCGAGAAACATTTCCTTGATATTTATGTTATGGCTCATAGCCGTGGACAACAGAGCATTGGTCATTACACATTTTCTGTTCTGATATATGCACCCATTACTACAGAAAAATCTTTTAATTAGTTCTGCTGATTCGTTTTGTGGCAAAACCTTTTCTCAATTAATTCGCTCCATACACTCACAAACTCCTGCGAATTCAAGCCTCCTTCGTTTTCATTTCACAAATAACAAAATACGACTCTCAGATTATGAACTTGAAGTTTTGTTCTGTAATATAAGCTACTAATTTTTGATTTTGATGCCATCAGGACAGTCTGTAAGTCAACTGTAAAAACAATGGTTTCTTTACTCTTGTCTTTGTCCTCTTCAGCTCTAGCTTCTACTTTCTTTAGTTGATGCTCGAAATATTCTTCTTGAGATAGACTACCAAATTTATACAAAGCGCAATTTTTTCATTCATCTTTTTTGGGAAAGTATAATCCAAGATTTTTCTAGGCCGCACGTTTCGTGTTTTACACCAATTGTTTTTTTTTTAAATTCGTAAACAGCTTGTTTCGTCGTCCACTGCGGCAATAGACATTTTTTCTGATTGGTGGCACGAAACTAGTGCGATTCCACAACGGGTGAAGAGTCTAAAAATTTATCAAGCTCTTGGCGTTCTTCGGAAAAAGGCTTAGAAGAAGCTTCGGTGTCAGGTTGTTGAAGGGCTCTGGAAGTATTTCTCTGTTTACTGACATTTTATTGCTGATTTTCCAGTTGAGCACAGTCCACCTACCAATTCCATGCGTGTTAAGAAACATAATTCTGCAGACTTTAATTTGCTGATCTTGATTTTTTAAATAGTAAACCAACAATTGTTCTCTGCTAGACTCTTTAATGTCCTTTTTGTTATGCGGTTTTTTAACAGATAAAGATGTCACGAGGCCATCGACGCCCAACTCATAACTTGCATAGTGACCCTCGTACCTTTTTAAAATTTTTAAATATGAAGAAGAAAACTGATAATTATCCGTCTACAATGTAGTACAACGGGTCGTCCAATTGCAACGCGTCCAATACTGCCAACAACTTTGCATTATTCTTCGAGAGTGCCTTTCTTCTCTCAATTTTGCGCCATCCTTGGAAGAGTTTGGCCATATCCAAGAGCTCCCTGCTGCCTCTATTCCTTGCCCAATATATCTCGTGATATTATCATAAATAGTATCAGGGAGCTTAAAAAAACTTTTCCTTTGGTCCTGATGGTGTTCCACCTGCGTTCGTGAGGTCCTGCTCTGACGCCTTACTCACTCCACTAAAACTCCTCTTCAGCAAATCTCTTCAGCCCGGTAGATTTCCCATGCTATGGAAGAGTTCCTTTATAATTCCTGTTTATGAAAAGGGTCACAAAAACTTGATTAAAAATTATAGGCCAATCGCGAAACTTTCCTAAATACTCAAGTTGTTTGAGTCTGTCATATATTCACAGCTTGTTTGGCCATATAAGGGGCTAATATCGTCTAATCAACATGGCTTCCTGCCTGGTAGATCGACGAAAACTAACCTGCTTGAATTTATTTCCCACGTAATCTCTGCCTTTCAACAGGACCTCCAAACCGACTACGTCTGCACCGAGTATCTTTTCGAAATACTTTATCTAAAGTCGTTAGGGCTTCTACTGGTCTAACCCAGGGAAGATATCTAGGTCCGCTAATATTTATTCTTGCCATTGACGACATTGTCGCCCTGATTAAAACTCCAAAATCTATGCAGACGATATGAAGATTTTCCCTTGCGTTAGAAACAGTTTTGATGCTTCCTGCATTCAGGATGATTTAGACACCTTCAAGGTTTGGTGTGGATCAAATGGCCTGCAACTGAACCTGGATAAATGTGAAGTTAAGTCATTCTCTAGAAACCTGAGTCACCTCGTCTTTGATTATACCTTTGTGGATACTACTATCAATCGCGAGCAGTCTGTTACTGATCTTGGTGTGAAGCTAGACAAAAAGCTCGATTTCACCAGCTTTTTAACTCGAACATAGATTCTCGTGCCCTCGCAGGTGAGGTTTCTTATAGACATACATCGTATAGCTTTAGGACACTCCCTTTACTACATGTCGATCGCATGTGTAAAGCCGTGAATATATGCCCTGTTTTCCATCTTACTCTTACTAAAGATTTGTTTAAACGGTCTCTGTTCTCTGTGCACTCCTGATTGTTATGTGTGTGCGAAGTCTAGTTTTGATTATTGATGTTTTCGCATGTTGATGTGGGAGCCTCATTCACCTCAATATATTGTTTTATTCTGGTGAATAGGTGAACTGATTCTAGGCCCCTGCCTTAGAAGTGCGCCTTCTGAGTTAGAAGGGTTAATTCTAATTAGTATCTTTACATTGACATCTATTTTTTAATATTCTTGGTTCCCTTGGTACTTCATAATTCCATGTTTCGTCCTTCTTTCTTCTGTAATGATTTTATCCAATTTTTTCTTAATTTCCTATTGTTTTCTGCAAACTAGTTAGATTTTTGAATTTGCGCCCTTCTTTTTCTTTTCTTAATTTTTTCGGGATACTTATCAGACTCAGAGTCAAAATGTATATCATATGGAACAAAGCCACCTCGACCGCTTTCATCTGATATTGGGTCTTCTATTTGATCTAAGATGCTTAACGTACTAGAAACTTGACCACTTGCAAGAACTTCAACAGATTTTCCCGTGTTGTCTTCAGTTCTCTCCAGAGATTCCTGATTAAATTCGACGATTTCGACCACCGAAGAGTGGATGTTTGTATGTAAAGATGACATTTGTAACAAGTAACAACACGTTAATTACATTTTTTTAGTTAGTTTAGTTTGATAGTTGCTAATAGTATACAAAATACCAGCTAAATCCCAGAAGTCAATAACGTCGTTGAAAATATATTGCTAACTCCCATATTAGAAGTGTTAGGTTATCTATTTTAAATCAAAATTTCACTTAGCTTTTAATAACTTAAGGGAAAAAAACTGAATAAAGATAAAAGTAATTACCTCAGTAATATTTCAGTTCTCTATCGACACAAAAAAAAACACTAAATCGTTATTTCTTTTTCCGAGAAGAAGTGCTGCCGTTGAAAACACCAAAAAAACTGACAGTTGTGTCGGACTTAGCAGCGAGATTGGCAACTGCATGGATTTAGCAGTTTTACTCATCACACGTTTACGATAGCTGATTGACGTAATTACACGAAAGTGTTTTACCTAGGCGATGCGTCGTCTCTTCCGTTAAAATGGGTATAAATATGGCATGAAATAAAAAATGAATTTAGCAGGCTTACACTCTAAGCCGACGATATGCATATCATTTATATATATCAGAAAGAGAAGAGTTCCGAGCACCGAGCCTTGTGGCATTCCCAAATTTGCATCGCAAGATTCTGATATAAAACTAATAATTTTAGTTCTTTGTGTTCTTCCTGTTAGGTAGGACGCAAACCAATCTCTTTCCTTCCCCTGAATACCAAAATCAAGAATCAATGGTTTCAAACGCCCTTTTAAAGTCCAAAAATGCAGCTATTACAAAGTTGTTATTATCAATTTCTTCTTTCAAATCGTTGATGATCATATTCAATGCAGTTTCGCAGCTGTGTATTTTGCTGAATCCCAACTGTTCCCTCATGATGAGGTTGTTATCATCCAGGTATTGTACTAATTGTGTTTGAACTCCTTTCTCAATTATTTTCTCAAATATAATCGGCATATTTATTGGACGGAATTTATCACATTTATTCGTGTTTTTTACATTCATACATATTATAGTCCTTTTTATTATTCATGGCTTTACATAATTATTTAAGTCGGTTATTGTTTACTTTTCAAATTGAAATCTACTTAAGCACTGCATTTCATTTTCCACGTTATCTACATTTGGAATTGACATGGATAATTCCTCTATACTGTTCATAAAGTAAGGATTTAGGTTATTACCTATTTGTTTATCTTCATACATTTTAGTTTCGCTAAATCGCACTTCCCTAATGCTATCTTTACTTTCTTTGAATATCATTCTCTTCAAAACTTTCCACTTATCATGTTTTTGTAAATATTTCTTTTAATTTTATATAATCTCCAATCAGCTAGTTCATTTGTTAATTTAGCATGCTCATACAAATTCATTTTGTCTCGCCTCAAAACTCTCAACTGATTTACAAAATATTTATTTCCATTTCAATTTTCATTCTTACCTTACATTTTTCAAGACATTCCGCTACTGTTTTACTCAAGCGGTCAGAAGTTTCATTTAGATCGACACTTTCACTTACCCTAACAATTAACCAGAAGATGCTGTTAGTGGTAGGGGTGTTTCCCTTTGTGCCTTTTTTTATATTGAAGGTACTTTTGGCAACACGTCGTTCTCATCTATTGAAGGAGCGGCCATTGACAGAGGTATTGATCTGCCGACGTTCCGATGGATTGGGGCAATGCTGAGTAACCGGAACATAACGGTGAGGTTGGGGGACAAATCGGTAACAGTAAGGTCCACCAGAGGTTTTCCGCAGGGGGGAGTTGTTATCGATGACCTCTTGGCTAAACTGACTGATGCTGGCTACGAATGCCAGGGCTACGCAGATGACCTGGTTATTACCATTATGAGCAAGCAGGACAAGACTTTACCAGTAAGACTGCAAAATTCTCTCAAAATGTTACAATCCTGTTGTAATAGGCAACGGGTCAAAGTCAGCCCTAGAAAAACAACCATTGTACCTACTCCTACTCTAGAAGTAACACGGATAGAATTCATAAGTGAGGTCAAATATCTAGGACTGATTCTAGATCAAAGACTCACGTAGAATCCTCAAATCAATAGGGTCACAGAAAAGGCAATGACTGCCCTATGGTCGTGTCTAAGACTCTTTGGCAAAACTTGGGGTCTAATGCCTACAATGGCCCTTTGGGCATATGAAGCAATTATAAGACCCGTGGTCACTTATGCAGCTCTCGTGTGGTGGCCAAAAACGGAACAATGACAGCGCAGTCAACAGCGCAGTCCAGCTATGGGGGCTCTACTAGACCTCATCCCTTAACACCTATACCTAAAAAAGGAAGCTGCCTCAAGCGCAATACGGTTGCTGAGCACCAATCTCCTCACAGCAATCAATCTGACTAGTCACAGGAAAATTCTTGAAGGATTAAAAGATGATCTGGTGATCAACTCAATCTCAGATGCCATGCCGAAAAGGCACAACTTTGATATACCATTCAAGCTGATCCTTGAGAGCATAGATTATTGATTCAACAAAGGACACATCTCTGAAAAGGGATCTCTGCTTTGGTACACAGATGGATCCAAGATGGAAGACAGAATGGGCATCTGGGTCTACCAACCAAGAATAAGGCTGCATAAATCGCTCGGTTCTGCAACAACCATCTTTCAAGCAGAGATACATGCCATCGAAGTCTTCGCACATGAAATTACTAATAGAGGTATACGCGGTGCTAAAATATATATTATGTCCGACAGTCGGGCGGCACCCAAGGCTCTGGGGTCCTACACCTTTGAGTCTAGAGTAGCCTGGGACTGCCTCGCTGCTCTTAAAGAACTGGCTCAGGGCAACAGCATCACGCTGGCATGGGTACGAGGGCAATGATGCGGATCACCTGGCAAAAGAAGGTGGGGATTCTCAGTTTATCGAACCCGAGTCATTCTGTGGCTACTCGAAAAGCCGACTAGCAATGCGTGTCAGGTCATGGGAGGAAAAACACAAGCGCTCACACTGGACAACTAATCCAGGGTTAAGCCAGGCAAAGAGGTTTATAACCAACTCAAACAGAAAACGGAAGCGCTGCTCTCACTTAGCAGACCAGATTTAAGGCTCATAACAGGACTTCTAACTGGTCACTGCCCCTTGGCTACCACCTGAAAAAGTTGAGGCTAGCTGAAGAAGACACCTGTCGTTTCTGTTTAGAAGAGCAGGAGACAGAGGAACACATCCTCTGTCACTGTAAGGCCCTCGGCCGTATCACGTTCAGACATCTCGGTGGGGCTTTCCCATCACCACTAGATATAGCTAAGGCATCCCCAAAGAGACTTTAGGTCTAATTAAGGAAATAAAGCTTGGCTGGGTGGCTTAAGTCTGACCTAGGATCAAGTCACAACCAGATCATCTTGGTCGAAGTGACTAAAGGATGTTTGAGTTCTTCATCCACTCCTAATAATAATACCCTGTCAATTCCTTTATTTCTAAGTTCATTACAAAACTATTTTTATCATATCGTACATATTCGCACCATTTTACTTGCCTTACATTAGCTTTGTAATTAATAACATAAATATCCAATGTTTCATGATCACTAATTTTATAATTATTTGTACCCACTATTAAATTGTTTGAGTTAGTAATCTATAATAGTACTGCAATCCTCTTCTATTCTCGTAGCATCCTTCTTCTTATAAGTACTTCTTTTTATAAGTACTATTTCTATACCAGTTGATATTAAAATCGCCTGCTATCACCACGTCTTCCGTCCATTCCTGGAATACCTCAATCCATTGTCGAAAAAGTTCACAGAAGTCGCGTTCCGAATAGCTTGGAGACCGGTAGGTTAAACCCACCATTATATTATAATCATTAATTAGATCATGACGAAAAAATAAGATTAGTGAAATTAGTAGAAAAAACCCATACGGTATTCAATTAAAGCCGAAAAAATGGCTTAAAAATCATTGATTACTTAAATGAAATATGAAAAAAACTGGAGACTGCTCTAAGGCATATTTTTATAGAGAATCGAAAGACAAACACTTTTTCCATACAAAATTTATAGAATAAGAATAATCCAGCATCCAGAATTTTTTTTTTACTAATCTTATTTTTTCGTCATGATCATGTGTAGAGGTTGAATTTAACAAGTGTGTGTTCAATCGGTTGAAGGAGAATGCCAACCGGTTTACAACATGTTTACTCATGGCAGTCGAAGCGATATGAAGTATCAAAATCACACGCCAGCTTCCAAAGAGGCGACTGAGGATTTAGAAGCATGTTCCGGGGAACGGCATGGGAGAATTACAGATCATGCGCACAAACTTAACACATTTATTCGTTGCTATGAAATTTTTTTCTGTCGTTTTTGGGCCTGCGCTTTATTTATTGAAACGGTTTGGTTGTCTGGAGGCAACCATTTGGCTGAGAATTCCTACCCTGTTCTGTTTGAATTCGAATCACATCTTAATATTTTATACCCTTCTATACAAGGGCGGATCCAGCCTTCCAGTCAGGGGGGGGGGGGGGGGAGTTATTGACTCCAAAATTGCAATAACATTTGACGCACGATATTTGACTCATTTAATTACTGTTAAAGCACCTCACCATATTTCAAAAGCTTCTTTACTACACAACGTCAGTTATATGTATATAACTCTTGAATTGACTTTATATAATTGTATTGAATTATATTGCTGTAGTTTTCTCTCTTATTCCAAATATTATTATTCAATGTCTTGTATTTAATTGTTATTAAAAATCACTTATTGTTAATGGGTACTGCTCCTCTCATTTAGGATCATATGCATAGCATTAAAGAACTACAAGTTTTACTTGCACTTTAGAGATAATTTTTGAAACACTTATATTTATTAATTTTTGGCAGTAATATACGAAAAACTCCTGTATTTTCACTTACTTAGTGTTTTAAAACTAAAACGATGGCCGAGTTATCTGCAAGAATGGCTGAAATTAAGTCGCGACTCGCGAGTCTATTGTCACGCATTTATCACAAATTACAAAAAAAACCAGAACAACACTCGAACGACAAAAGTACATAGAACACGTTGCGATCGAAGAAAAACTTAAAACCGTAACATTATGAATATTGTGGAACGTCTTAAGGAACACAACATTGAGAACCAGAAACACATTTAAAGCTAGGAAAGCCCAAAACTAAAGGAAAGAACACGATTTATCGAAAATACAGAATACACAGCCGAACAAAATTTTAAAAAGTAAATCTAAAAGAAATTATTGAGAAGAATATTTGAAAGCATTAAGATTATTAGATTAAAAAATTAAATTCAAATTTTCTATAAGAAGTTGAGTAAATAAAAGTTGTCCTTGTTTTTGAAACCTAAAAAATATAAATTATTTAAATAAAGGTAATAAGCACCCAGCAGAAAAGCAGTCACCGTGGATAGTCGATGGAAATTGTACCCTTATTTCCTCTTTTCGAAAATTTCGAAATGAACGCAGTTTTGTTTCACTCCAAGTGGTAATTATTTTTTGATTAAAAAAAGTTGTAATTCGTAAGCATTTTAAATAGATTGGAATTTATGTTGTGAGTATTTTATTGTTTTATACTTTTTGGTAAAATTTTATTAAAAATATATTTTCGACAACTACCCAGTAGAAATTCACGTGGAAAGTCGGTAGAAATTGTACACAAGTTCTACTTGGAATTGATGTGCAAATACCCCGTAAACTATTATACATCGGTATACAAAATTCAAGTTACTTTTGACATAGAGTTTCGAAGCAATTCCACGTTGAATCATCGTGTATTCCACGTAATTTTTATTACTGGGCAGTAACTTATTTAATGTAATCATCTGAACTCATTCGAGGATTATTTGTTACGGGAAGGAGCCGTGGAGCCGATTGTAGCCTATTTTTAATTAGTCATAATTTTGAATTTTTATAAGAAATCATCAAATTGCCATGAATTTAACCTTTGTTAAATGTGCAATTATATACTACAAATTTTATTTTATTTTTTGGAAGTGACTATTTGCGTTTAAGTGTACTTACGTGTATTTACGTGTACTTCCGTGTTTACACGTGTTCGGGAAAGTTCGGCTTTTACGCGTGCGTTTATATAAATATATTCTCCAGCAGGGGGAGAGACAAGTTAATAAAGCAACCAAAAGAGTGATTAATACAATCCCTCCTCCCAGAAAGTTGAATAAAAAAGTTTGATGTAAAAGCCAAATTTTCCCAAATAAAGTACACGTAAGTACACGTAAATACAGGTAAGTACACGAAAGTGCAAATAGTCACAACCTTTTTTTGTAAGTGTCTATTTACGACCGTCAAATTGCCGTGTACACGGAAATACACGGAACTACACATAAGTACACGTGCAAATAGTTACTGTTCTAGATACAAAGCTGGTGGCCAGTTAATAAAGGAACTAAAAGCCTGATTAATACACCCCCTTCTCCCGACTGCCGGTCGGGCTGCCTAGCGGGTGGTGGACCGACTGATTGCGAACTTTACATGATCTGTAATATCATGCCACGGTACTTTCATTGCTCTTTCTTTCGTCCATTTATGATAATTTTAATACTAATTAAATACTAATTAAGCAGAATCTTCAGAGAAAAATAACCGTTGGCGTAGGCTCAGGTGGTGGGTCATGACCCCCATTACCCCCCCCCCCCCCTCCTATATTCACTTCATTGTCAGGGATATCATTTTTCAAATGTGTTTCAGTTAGGAGTATCATTTCATACTCATTTTCACTCACACAGTGCTATAACTCAACTATATTATTAGCTAAACATTGGATATTGATATTTACATTTAATATTTTTTGATTGTAAAAACCAAATTGTTTTTTTTTTCATTTCTCAATTGGTTAAAATACATTGGACACTCTTTACTCCATATATTGTGGTTCGTACCGAGAATCAAATTTAGCCTACTATTTGCTTTTTCACAATTAAGACACTTTTGAATTATTTCTGTTACCGAACAAGACACTTCCTTATTATTACACTGGGTGGATTTATGGCATTTATAGCAACGCTTAACCTGTACTCCGTCATACACATGGCACCTGTCCCACCAAATATAAATTTTTTATATTTATATACATTTTAAAAAACTTCACAATATATGTATTTCTATAATTGGTTTAAAACAAACAATTTCTTCTTTTCGAATTTCCCTAACACTTAAACATTTCATTTCACTGTCTTTCAAATAATCATTCTGACACTTAATTTTTTCCACTAATTCATTCTAACTCCATTTAAAATTAATTCCTTCCACCCAAACTTTTGGTTTTCGCAAATTTGGTACTTTGATTTCATATGAATCTCCTAGCTTCTCTTCGACTGCACTTTTTAACCACACCACTTTGTTTACTTCTAATACTATCGAATTTCAAATTTGTGGGGTAAGCGCTCTTTTGAAGATCTTCTTTTGTTTTAGCGGGTTTAGGTTTCACTTTCGGTTTTATGATAAACGTTTTTCGTCAACATATTGTTTACATCATATTCCAACAGCCTTGCACGTTTTGCACAAAAATCCTTTTTACAAGATTTCTTGCATTTGACTATTGGACCTTTTCTAATTGTTTGATCACTTTTATCACACACTATCGGCAGTTTTATAAATTTTCATTTCCAAAATAACAATTTTCTTATATCGTATAAATGATAAAATAATTCATTTAAAAAAGTGAATGAAATCTAATTTAAAAAGCAAACAGTCGCCTCATTCATGTAAGCTCGAACAGATGCTAAAAGTTCTGATTATTACAATTTTTCACAACTCAGAAGTCATTATTTACTGAAGCCTTTTTAGAAAATAATATCATTGCCTGAATCAAATACATCACAATATATTGAGTGAATTGAATTCCCATAAATATTTCACGTCAACTTACGTTGTCTTTGGAGAACTTTTATCAAATTGAATACAGCAACCTTAGACAAATTAAATACATACGAATGATTAGATGGGCATAATTTGTTTTCAAATTTATTTCAGTTTAATCTTAACTTAAATTTTTCAAAGCCGAACATTAACCAACGCAACCATGATTGCATATTTATGAACTTTCATCCAAATACGAGTTCATTTCATAATGCAAAAACGCCAAGAGTTAGCAATGTTCAGAGCCCGGGAAAGAATAAAATATGTAGAGTTTCGCCAAAGTACACGTGGAAATCTTATTTGAGAGAGTAAAACAACGACCCGCGATACTAGAATATTTTAAGCAAATGAAAAATCCGCCCTTGTGTAGACAAGATGGGACTGCCTCTCGAAACCCTTACTCCGACATAAACATAATGTGCAATTTCTGAAATGGACCCTCGACATAGTGTAGATTTAAGAGATCTTTTGACTGTGTTCCTTTTAAAGGAGATGCATAAAATGAATCCCTTTTTAAGTAGCGATACCGGGCACACCTATAAGGTGTTAGTCCTAAACCGTAAAAAATTGATGAAAATGAAATCAAATCTCGTTGTAGTAAAAATGGAATATACGCGCATAGATTACCATCAAAGATGGATGAGATTGCTTGTTCAGAAGAGGCGCACTTCAATTGGATTGAAAGCCGATACTCCACCCTCCTTGTTTGCCTACAGTTTGCTATTCAATGATGTGTTTCAATCTCAATGTTTGCCCCCAGGGTTAAATTTATATTGTTGGTAACGTACATGTGTGGCATATGTTTACGTAGGTGTTCCTACATTTTAACTTCTAACCCCTTAAGGTCATACGTTTGACTTTTGAGAAGAGTGATTGATTTATTGGAATTCATTCCATTGCTGATAGTTTCTGGGTGTTCCCTCCACTCCTTAAGGAGTCGGAAACAATATTCAAATCTAAAAGATTCTGTTAAAGCGGCAGATGATTTAAGCCTTTAATTATTCTAATTCTTTCTTAAAGCCGAAAAGTTTTTTTTATTAAGTTAGGAAAATTCCTTTGTTTCAGAAAAAAGTAAAGTCACGAATTTCGTGAAAAGTTTCCTACCCTCTTGTCTGTGCCTATTCAGGTCACGTTCCCTGTAATAAAAAGAAGACTCATAAGTAATCTGAAATTTTCTCGTCTTGCAAAAGAACAATGGGCAATGCCGATGACATAATTGTTTCCAAGGGATAAAAGGAACGAGGTCCTGTCCGTTTCAGCAGAGAAGCCTATTGAAGCTGGAGCTGGGTCGTAAACATTACACTGGAAGTGTTTTGGAGAGGAAGATTGCATTTCTTTTACTATTCATCATCCGTTCTGGTTAAGGGACAGTTGAGGGAGGTGGTGGTTTATTGTCTTCACTTCGCAGTGCTCCTGTTTCGTTGGTCTTTTAATTAACAACTTGAGAAGTGAATTTGTAACAAAAAGATTGTCATATATGTATCTAGTGACTTTTCGGTAAAGCTCTTTGTTCTTTCAATGAAACTATTTCGTTGCTTTGAAAAGCAGAAGAGGAAAGTATACCTCCGGGGAGCAATTGTCAATATTAGAGACGTTGATTGAAAATATCAAAACACCCGAAAATTTCACGTTTTTGTAGACCTTCGAAACAATTATGTCACCCTAAAATTGAAACTGTAGCGCCCTGGAACAAAAGTAGTTTTTTAAGGGGACTAAATTTATTGTATCGTGTAACTACTATGTATGTCATCGATAATTTTTTTTTTGGAATTTTATCTTTTTTGTGTCTTTTATTCACAATTTAATTTAATTTTGGATTTATTCCCTTCACTTATGACATTTGACGGTCGGAGCAAATTAAAGAAATAAAATAAATCTAACAAAACTATTTAATCCTCCTTCCTTATGAACCCTTTTTATAAAGTTTCTTCGATAGTGGTTAGGTAGGTATTTTGCTTGTTCAATTTACACCGACTTCAAAATGTAATAGACTTAAATTAAATATTACTTTATGCTTTTAAAGCAGATAGGATACATGAAAAATGCTGCTCTTATGAACATAGCAATTACAACAGTTCCAGAGGTAGTGCACTGTATAGAAAAAAGAAAAACAAAATTAGCCAAATCTGGCTAATCAGTGCCACCTTTTCCTACCCTCGCAGAAACTGGGGCACGCATTACAAAGTAAGTGTGCACTTTCCTTTTACCGTAGTCAATCTAGGTTCAAAATATTTTATCATTTATCTAGGATACCTATTCTGTACAAGAGAATCAAAATCAATTATTAATATTTTCGGATTAGCCGCGTAAATCGTATCTAACTTATATACATAAGTACTCACCCCGAACGTTTCGCTTCAAGTTACATTGAGCGTGGTCACCGGGAAACTGCCTGAAGCTGTTATCGATAATTTAAGCTACGCAGATTATATCGGTGCGTAAGCTGTTGTTTCAGTTGATGCACTTGCTGTTGTTGCTGGTGTGGTGCAGAGTGTTGTTGAAGGCAATCAAAACTCACTACGTCACTTTTTGAGTATTTCAGATCAACTGCATTGTGGTGTCTAGAATCCGAAAATATTAATAAATGAATTTGAGCAACCGCAAAAACCTAAAAAGAATCAAAATCATCAAAACTGGTCTATGTCTTACAAGCTAGGTGGTTCCCCCGCAGTCACTCTCACCACAACCTACAACTTTTGTCATGATACAAATTAAGCAAGATATTCTGTTCAGCAAAAAGACAATCCCACCAAATCAAAATCCAAGGCCAAATTTTTTGTTGTAAAATTAGTAATGGGGGATCATACCCTATACGACAAAATAGGATCATTCGAATCGATGTACGGATTGCAAAGTTGGTTTCGCACCATCCCCCACCCACTCCAAAATGTTTAGTGGTAGGCTAAAGGGAGAACATATTTCTCACATCAAAAATATAATCATTCAAAATCGACTCTGGCGTTACATAGGTCAAAAAGTTTTTTCATCATAGGTCATATTAGTTGCCTATTTTCCTAAGAACTAAATATTTTCAAATTAATAATTAAGTTGTTTACATGATAAGCATGTTATTCACCTCTCATATGTAATATTTTTTCAACTACGCTCATTTTTTTTTGTAATTTGAAACACTGCGTCTTCGAAAGCTTTCTTTAACTCGATTTCAATGAAATAACACTACGCTACAAAATTTTGCGAAATTTTACTGCGGCAAATAAAAACCTCTATTTCTATAGTAAATGTTTTTGCTGAAACTGAAAATGACAGTGGTTTTGCTAGGTCATAGTGGTTTTGTTAGGTTATAGTGGTTTTGCTAGGTCTGATTTTCGAAAAAAATGGCAAAAACCAAAAAAATGCACTCTTCCGACAGATAACTCCACATAGGCTAGAATAAAAATGCTATTTTTTATAATATCACTCCAAATGTTATTTTCAGTTACCAATAAGTCACAATAGCACCACTAGTTTAGTTACTACGGCCAAAAACAACTTTAAAAAATGCATTATTGTGCTATTTTTGAAAAAAAATTCAACTGGGTTGTATGGAACTCAAAAGATTATCCCCTTATCTCGAAGAAAAATTAATTACAAAAATTGTAAGCAGAATAATATGTCTATATTTCGGCTTCATGTTACAAAAGTTAAGTTAAAAAAACTTAAATAATGTAAAAATCGATTTCTTTAAAAAACTGGCACTTTATGAAGATTTAAGCTAACAAAAATTTTTTTGTATGGCTTTTATTCCCATATTTTGTTATTTTATTAATTTGAACGTTCATTATAAAATTTTAATAATAAGGTGATTTTCTTATATCATACAACATTTTTCGTAAATGTTCGTTGCGTTAAATGTGATTCATGTTAAATGTCAAGTAATAACCAATATAAAAATTTAAAGATTTCGAGATCAGACAGAATAAATAAAAGAACCTGGAGCGAAAGAACCATACACATTTATGAAGAAACCCAAAATATTTCGTCCCTTTAAGATCCTCAAAATATTCGACATTTAAATTAGGTCGCAATAAACGGTGAGTTCAGTTATACCCTTACCTTTTTCCGGAAAATATAAGAGGAAAGGCGCCATCCGCAGTTGCTTAAAAAGCTTAAGAGTATTTCCTCTGAAATATTGAAATATTGGAATATTTTGAAAAATAGCATTTTTACTCTAGCCTATATGGAGCTATCTTTGTTAAGAGCGCATTTTTTTTGTTTTTGCCATTTATTTCGAAACTCAGACCTGATCCAGCAAAACCACTATGATTTTCGGAATCAGCATAATTTTTTACTACAAAAGTCTTGATTTTAATTTGCCGCATTTTTGTTGTTGTGTCATATCGGATTTATTTAGGTTTTTAATTTCTGTAACTCTTGTGCAATTTCAATTTCATGAAATATTGGGGGGGTGGGGGGTGGGTGGAACCTAACTTTGTAACGCGTGGTCCGATTTCGATGGTTATTTTCTGTTGTATAGAGTATGATCTCCTATTGCTAAGAGGAGAATAATTTGGTCCTATGGTGAAAAGTGAGGGTGGGGGGAGGGGTAGTCTAACTTCGTAACGCGTGAACCGATTTGGATAATTCTTTTTCTATTGGGTAGAATATGGTCCTTGGTTGATACCACGAGAAAAAAAATTGTTCATGTGGTTGTGGTGGGAGAGGGGGGGTGGAACCTAACTTTGTAACGCGTGGTTCGATTTGGATGCTTCTTTTGCTGTTGTATAGAGTGTGATCCCCCATTGTTAATAGGAGAATAATTTGGTCCTATGGTGGAGGTGGGGGAGGGGGAGGGGTAGTAACTTCGTAACGCGTGGACCGATTTCGATGATTCCTTTTATGTTCGGTAGAGTATGTTCCTTGATTGATACCATGAGAAAAAAAGTTTAGAGGAATGGGGGTGAGGTAGGGGGTTAAAACTAACTTTTAACGCGTGGACCGATTTGGATGGTTCTTTCTTCGTTGTATAGAGTAGAAGACACTAAAAAGTGAAAAATAAAATAGTTTTTAAAAAAAAAGTTGAACCGACTTCACAAAAAGCGCTAAAAAGCATAAAATAATTTTTAATTTTATATCTATTACGACATTTTGAAGTCGTTGCAAATTAAACAAATAAAACAACTACAGTACCACAATTGAAAATAATGCATAATACTACCTGAACGTTTCAGCTTACGGGATCATAAGAAATGCCGATTAAATACTTTTGTTGTAGTTGTTAGATTTGTTTGATTTGCACCGACTTCAAAATGTCGTAATAGATATAAAATTAAAAATTATTTTATGCTTTTTAGCGCTTTTTGTGAAGTCGGTTCAACTTTTTTTTTAAAAACTATTTATTTTGATTTTATCCGTAAAGAGGTTTGTGTTTTACTTGAAATTCCCGCATGAATAAAATTCATTTATTTATTTAAGCTTAATACAAGCTATTACATAAAAATACAAAAAAAATACAAGCTATAACTTAAAACTTATTCTACAAACTATAATAAATGATAAGTAGCCAATACGTTTAGCTCCGACGCCGATGCTCTTGTTGCAAGGGAGACACCAGACGGTGAAGGCACAAAAATCAGGCGTAGGCAGAATCGTTGTCCCGCATTCTTGCCGGGATTTCACTAGTTAATTAGCAAACAAGGCAATACTACGAATTTAAAATTAGTGCCATCAAGCAACTATGGTTCCAAGCCGAATCCCGCCAGTACGCTGTTTGGGAATTAATTGATGATCCCATACGAAAACGCTATGATGTGAACAAATATATTCAACTCGAAGAGGAAGTGAAATACACCACAATACAATTGTCAATTAAGCTAGACAGCATATCTACTGTATCGGCAATCATAAGAGTTAACACTAACTCGGCTTTAAATTTACCTAAAATTTCCATACCAATATTAGACGGACACTATTCAAAGTGGACACAATTCAGGGACAAGATGGTTCACAATCTGCCAAACTGTCACAAATTATGGTACTTAAAGGCTAACGCGTCAGAAGCAGAAAAGTTAATCCGTTATCTGTCACAGTCGAATGAAAGCTACCTTTTATTAGCATGGGAAATGCTCCGGGGATAGTTATGAGAAATCGTTCTCACATTCAACTCACGTATCAGGAGATTAATTTTATGTCACCATACAATCATTTCAAAGAAAAAGTGTTTAATGGGGTTAGAAAATTTAGGCATCCTCATCACCACTTCTCCTACATATACTAATTAAAAAGTTGGATAAAAATAGATTTAAATAAAATTTGAAACGACTTCACTAAAAAGCGTTAAAGAAAATAAAATAATTTTTCATTATATATCTATTACGACATTTTGAAGTCGGTGCAAATTAAACAAACAAAACAACTACAACAAAAGTATTTAATCCTCCTTCCTTATAATCCCATGAGCTGAAATATTTCGGGAGTTTTAAATAGTATCATCGATTGTGGGACTTCCATCTGATCTGCTAAATAAATGCCAGTGTACCAGGTTTAGTTTTTTCAGCACCTCTTTTTTCCCCCTCCATTTGAATCCACAGTTTCGCCGACGATAACAACCTTGATTTCACGTAATCTTTTAATTCTGTTATAAATTCTCGTAGGAACTCTACAGAAATCAACCCAGAACGCACACGCATTTTTATAACTCTATAAAATCAAAAATCATGTTTATCGCAACCAAATTTCAATGTTCCTTAATGTCCTTTAAAAAATATTCACCGGTCGGGCGACAGAGTAAATATACCCAATTTGCCTTCTCTTAACATTTTGGGTATTCAGGTATTCAGTAGTCTTGCAAGAGTGACCATATATTTGCAGTGGAAAAAATTGCAATGGAATATCTTCATCAGGCCAAGGCCCAAATATAATATCCACATTTGTCGAAGATTCTAAGAAGGGCTATTAAACTTATTGGCGATTCTACAATTTCCGAAAGCACTAACTCTCTAGAACAACGGGGGAATGTCGGTTGTCTCTCACTATTTGTACAGATATTGTTCTGACGAAATTGCTAGCCTGATTCCTTGTAGACACATCACAACACATCATTACTCATAAGCAGCAAAACACAAATGTAGAACCTTTTATACGAGGAGTATAGTCTAACTTCCTTAATTCAATCTTTTAACACATTCTCCTTACCTGCCGAACTCCGTTACTGCCAAAGCTATAGCATTATAGGGCATTCTTTGATTTTTGGAAGTATCGTATAAATAAGAAACAAAATGACGGAAGAAGATATGACATTCAAATTATTCCATCTGACATATGGAAAGGACTAGTTTTAAAAGATATTTACCCCACAGAACATTCAACAACAACAACAATTCCAAGATAGCTAGAATATGACCCTAATATAGAAGATATGGAATTGGTTTGGCCTCTGTTTAGATCAAATAACGCCAACTGTACTCTATGCAAGAATTGCTAAAAATTCTATCATAAAACGACGACGTCTCAAAGCGATTGTCGAGAGACTTGGGTACCCCGAAGAAGTGGGGTTGAAACCCTATTACTGAGGCTACAGTAAAGAAGAGTGCTAAATCAAAAAAATCTACATAATTTGTTTTCAATAATTTTTTATGTTTACTATAATTTTGCTTAATAAATATGCATAAAGAAGCCCACACCATTCATATAGCGAAGTGGTGTGCGTTAAATAATTTCTATCCACCGTAAAACAAAGTTTTTCACTTAAGTCTCCATGGACATAATTTCCGAGAATGCAAGCAATTTGAGAATAAATTTTGAATACAGCTAGTTCGAATGAGCTGATTGAAAGGAGAGAAACTATAGCACTATATATTTTTATTCTCGCATATGTAAGTACTATATTGCGGGATTTGGAATATCTGGAGTGATCGTATGTGACGATCTGGATAAACCTATGTTTATTGTTACGTGCGTATACATACATACGCACACACTTTCACTTGAAAGAACAGCTAAGCATAAGCCTAAACACAATATAGTACATATAGAAGAAGTATGGAAGTTGTGCCCGTGGAAACTTTACTTCAGTAGGCCATAACTATAGTTTTGCGGTGGCCATATACTTTTCGACAACTTTCCCATATTAATGGTGTGGGTCCTTGACATAGAAGAAATGTCCTCGTTTCATTTTAAAACCAATGTTCGACGTATCGGCCGCTATGGAACCACAACCTCCATTCCTAGATGGATACTAACCCACATAGGAACGGTGACCGAATTCAAGCCCAACTTCTGAGCCAATGTTTGGGCTGGTATTATCGATTCCCAACACAAACGTTAGTAGGACCATTCATTTTACTGTATGGTCTTAGTAGCCAAATGTATGCTGACTTTTTGGAGAATACACTGCCTGATCTACTAAAGCGCATCCGTTTGGATAATCCTATGACAATATTTTACCAACACGATGGAGCACCAGCACCTGCTGGTATCATGTTAAAGGAAATACTGAACGAAAAATTTCCTGACCGCTGGCTTGGACGAGATGCACCGATTCCTTGGCCTGCTAGATCTCCAGATCTTTTCACATTGGACTTTTTCTTATAGAAAACAATGAAGAATGAAGTTTACTCAAGGCTATTTAACAATAGAGACGAACTGGTTTACAGAATTGGGACTACAGCAACGAAAATACAGGAGAGACTGGCTACAATAAACCTTAAAAAGGGAATAACAAGGGGTTATTTGCATTCTTCGAAAGTGGCCGAGCACATTTCGAACAGTTTCTGAAACATAATATGATAATGATTGTAATAAGTTTCAAATTCAATAAAAAGCATTTTAGGATTACTTTGAGTTTAATTTGTGTAAATTGCAGATTTTTGTTATATTCCCCGAAAAGTTTTCCACGTATAAATTTCTACATCCCTTCTCTACAAGGACATGTTGCGAATTTTTGGAAAGGTAATAAGATGGACAATTTAATAAAAATAAAAACAGGTGTGTTAATTACATGAATTTCGGGGATTATATGGGGAATTTTAGGTAATGGCAAAATATTTTTTTTCATTTTTGGAAGTAACTGTGCCTGCAATGGAATTAGTTACATCATCATTGTTGAAAATTTTGGTAAGGTAATTGAGATAGTAGTTTTTTAGCGTTTGTTTGACTTCACTGCGATTGCCCCCCACCCGTACATTTTGTTTGGCTAGGTAAGATTTATCACCGCTCATATTCTGTATTCTGGCAAACCTTGTGAAACACCCTATATACAGAAAACACAATGGTCACTGTTTTAAACGAAAAAATGAAATAAATTTTTTTAACTCAATTAGCAGTAACCAAAAAACTTACAAAGTCTTGAATCAACTGAGATATTAAAATTGTCTGTAACACTAAAACTGTAGAAAATGTGTGTTAAAATGTAAGGCTGGTTAATTTCATCGTAAGAAAATTTCAAACTCGCATAGCTTGAGTGGTGAAGGTAGACCCCCCACCCATAAATTTTGTTCGTTTCTCGGCAAAGAGGTGAGCAAATATGTTTTCAAATTAAATTACGGCGTATAATAAGTTTTCATGAATTTGGTATGAAATTATCTCTCGTATATTAAATTACTAAGTTCCCTGGGCGTCAAATAAAAACAAAAAAATCTTTTCAGATTGAGATGATAAATTGCGAATAATAAATCTCATCCGGAGAAAGTCGTGTAGATCAAGCAAAAGCATTTGTGAAGTCTTAATATATCCCGCAATAATATACAGGGAAGGAAAACTAATTAAGAGATTGCTGCTTTCAATATGCTTAATAAAGTCGGACCAATAAACGGAGTGCTTGATGGTATAAGTAGCACTACGAGGTTTGCCGGAATGGGTGTTCCATTTCCTTAATAATTAACACTCATTTATTCTAGAAACTTATTCCATCCGAAAGCTTAGCCAATGGTATCGGTTCCTTAGGAAACCCATTATCGTAAGTTATAACAGCAATTAATTTAAACTTACCGTGCTTGCGGTCTATTCCCAACTTGCAAGTCCATTAAAAGAGGTCGAAAAATTGTTTCGGTTAGTAATTCAACCACTGAAGTTATCTTCTCGAAAAACTTACCTTTTTCCTTTAGGAATATTCGCACACGAAAGGGGGGCCATTAGGTTGATAACTTTCTGCATTAGGTGCGATATGAGCGGAATTTGTTTTCCCATAATTTGTCTCATATACTTATTGTGTGACCATATGTTGGTTGGTATAAATTTACGTAGTAATAATAGATGATGGGAAAGTGGATTAGTTTTATGACTCCATTGCTTACCAATTTAAATTTCAGTAACATATGATATTAAGGCGTAAGCGTAGAACCGGACCAGCTGGAAGATCGATGTAGCAGACGCCCTATGCAATACAGGATGTTCAAGGAAACATAGTCAATAGGTGATTATTACTGTGTGATGCAAATACCATAATTCAATAATAGCTTTGCAAATATTTTAGATGACTTATTCCTGAGGCGGTAGTGTTTTTAAAAATGTCTATTATGTAAAACGAAATAAAAGTTACAAGAGAATTTTACATTTAACGTGGAAACTTAAGAATCTAGTAAATTTTAACATTAGTACCAAATTGGTATTCGAGATGAACGGTTTCCAATTAGTTTGACGAAACGATAATTTTATTTAGTTCGTAAAAGCAGTCATTTGTAACAAAAGACCGCAAATGATTCTATACTTGAGCACTCATTAATTATACAACCATGTCTTAATCAGTTATGAGCGTCACTTTAAAATCCCACCCATTCTTAATTCGGGCATTTAGAACAGCTTTCATAGCCGGCACACCATAATGTACATAAAATCATTTATGCGAAGTTCGTCGTCGTACCACTGTGAGAATTCCGAAAATCCCGTCAAAACAACTTTACTGCATGCAGTGATAATATTTTGGCGGATTTAATTAAAGAGTTGCTGACCCAGAAATCCTGTGAAGCAGAAGACCAGGTTTTATGTGTTATTCCTGGATGATGAATGAATTCTACAGAGGAGGTGTTGTACCTACCTGGAACTTTTTCGTACAATCATGTTTGCTTTGTAAACGAAAACAATAGAAATTTTCCTGTGGATTTCAACAAAAGGTTTTATGATGTAAAGTTCATCGGGATTTTTGTAGTTTTGTAGAATTGTGCGGGTACTTGCAAGATGAAGTCGTCCTTGTACACTAAAGATAGGTAGTTTTACTGGATAAATCATTTCTACTGTAAAGGAAAATTTATTTTGGATTTGGTTCTTTCTTCATGCAATCCAACTGAATATTCCTGTGCAAAAAACAAACAGGTTTTTTCGACATCATTTAAACTCTCTGCCTATTGATTTATTTAAGAGAATTAAATATTTTTAAGACTGCCCTCAAAAATGCCTCATATTTACTTTTATGGCTATTACAAGGAGAACTCTCATGTTTGAGGCGAGAATAAACAAGAAAGGCTGATGTATAATTGCGTAGATAATTGTATACGGTATTCTTGATTATAGGTAGATATTTGTTTTGTTAATTCAACACCAACTTTAAACAGCATTTATGGGCATAACTTCGCGGTAGCAGGTTTCAATTGAGGAAAGGAGGAGGGAAATCCAAGCGCTAGCCAGAACATATAAGTTTAGATAGATTCCATGTACTATACAAAGGCACTCACGCTGACTCCAAGGACCACCACCCACCCCCACCCCCACCCCCCGACCAATAACCCGTTTATCTGAAATCCAACCTCTACATACGAAACGTCCAGCACGACTCTGATAACTGGGACTTTTTATGATGACTACCAACGATCGGGCTATGGAATATTAGAACTTTGTGGGACGAGTGTGGTTACGCTGAGATCATGGAAGTGGACCGCGAAATAGCCCAGTAAAAATAAATTTAAGGAGACGAAACTAGATGGAGAGGAAGTGAAGAGCTTACATCACCGACAACTAAAACCAGGCTTTTATACTGTGCCGAAGAAGAATCAAAAACAGCCTGCATTGCAAATACCAGCTTCAAGCTAAATAAGCTTGCCTTCCGTCCACCACTGACTGAATTGATCACAGATATCCGACCAAATTCTCGTCGCGAGAATCCGCACCAAGGCAAGCCGACCGGACAACCGGATGTAACAAAAGAGGACGTCTACAAATTTATTGGTGAGGCCATTTATTAGGCTCCTAAGAGTAAAATTAAAAGATTTTTATGGTATGCCAACGCTAATATCGGCTTAAACAACATCGGTCTGAAACATGTAATGGAGAAGCTTAGACTCGAAAAACAATTGAGTGGGTATATTCAAGCCCATAGCAAATGCAGCCGTTAATATTTTTAAAAGTATATACGCGCCCGTTGCGTGCACGCATAGCGAACAAATGTGCTAGGTAGTATTATGTAATCTTCTGCTACAGGCCCAACAAATTAAAAATATTCCCGCCACACGGGTATACACGCTCTCGCTAGAGGCACAAAAATCTAAAAATACGTCCGTCATAAGTACACGCTTCTCTCCCGACGTCAATCTATCATAGAATGAATTCAAATTATAGTCTAGAAAAAGTGTGAGCATACCGTGCTTGGAGTGGAATATTTCGTCATACCGGTTCCCATTTCAGTGCCATTCAGGCGTTTTGACGCTGCTAGGAATGGGTGAGTCTTATTTTTGCTCCGCTATAGAGCAAAGAGAGAGAGAGCGCGCTATAAAGATTAAGGATAGCATTAATCCTGTTTCCGATGTTGTAGTCAAATAACATCTTCCCAATGTATACCGTTCCTTACGGAATGGTACAAGGAGAAGTATCGCGCCCGACATTATTATTGCACTAATACTATAGGCAGAAGGGGCGGCCTCCTGCAGTGAAAGTCGGAACCTTTATAAACCCCTAAACCCAATGAAGGCGTTGGCATTGGTAATGGACATGGCTATTGCATTGAATTCGGAGTTGACGCCGGACTGAAAAGTTTTCAAAACCCAATGAAGGCGTCAGACTTGTACAGACGTTTCTCATCTGTTAAAATTTATATTTAAAAAATGGACCAACTGGAATTACAAAATATAAAAAATGTGTTTGGTGTTGCTGGAGCGCTTAAAGAAAGCATTTCCCGAAGACAATAGATCATGGCATCGGCAACGGTATCGGCGTTTGCTGACATTCGACCATTGGGTTCAGTTGTACTGCCACACAATATTTTTGATTTTGACAGATGACAATGCAGTGTTCATTGCCGACGCCAATGCCATCAGGCCTTTAGAATGACAAGGAACTGACAGGCAGCCCTTGCAACTGCACATCAGGAGGAGGGGAACATTAATTGCGAAGATAAAGAGAATATTTTGAATATAAAAAACCGCAGGATGTGGCCAACATTAGAATCATACCTCTTACAAGATTCGAGTAGATGGAGCTCGGTTAAGCCCCAGGCAATTCTGGAAGACTAGCTTCATTAGCCCCCCCCTAGTCTCTTGTATTATTCGAAAGCTCTGTGAGTAAATGCGTCTTTTCTCTTGACGAAAACAGGCAGATTGCTAGCATTTGTGTAGGGTTTTTGTGAATTGTAAGTAATTGTAAAACGAGCTCTGATGGATAGAAACCTAATATGCCCGATCACGCAAATCCACAGTGAGTCTTCCATGAGAGACGATTCAAGGCACTGCCGCCAGGGGTTGCACAAAGAGTGTTGATATATAAGTGTTGAGTTTGATATATGGCGCATAAAGGTTGACCTCAAAATCCGCCGCAATAAAATCGTGGCCATTTACATCAGAAAGAGGATTTTGGAGGGATTGTTTTCCAAACAGAGGCAACACTCCGTCTCACTAGACAGGTCTATCTGATGTAAATGAAATCTTCCGCGTAATTTAAGGTGGGTATCCTTGTAAGCATAGGGTTTAATAAGCGGCTTAGCCTGGGTAAGTCAACGGCAGTTTCTTCAGTATAGCAGCTGCTGACTCCTAGCCCAATACAATTAGGTTCGGGGCCTTAGCACCCAGAGGATGAACCCTTCCTGGCGATCTCATTGCTCTCGATACCCGTGTGACCAGGTATTCAACCGAGCGTGACCGTGTTATGGACGACAACTTATTGAAGGGTGTCGAAGCACTCCTTAGTAAGCGTCGAGGAAGAAGTCCACAAGGATAGAGCCTTGAGACCCCCTTGCCTATCAGAAAAGATAGTTTTATTAGCACCTTTCAGTTCTTTGTTAACGTTGATAATTGTGCCAACCATGAAGCATTTGAGGCTACTAGGGTCCAGACTTACACCACCGCGTTCCGAATCTACTTGTTCTGGAAAGAGAATCCTGATTATTCTGATCACACGCAGTTCCTTAGTCATGTTATCTGTGATGGTACAAATCTATGGCAGGAATGTGCTGAAGAACTTAACATTCTTAGTAGCGAGATATGTATTCGCGCAGTCATTACCCGTGCGCAGTGCTGATTTTATTAAAGCATTAACAGTCGAGTTGAATTTTCCTATAGTAATAATTTCAAGGTCATTGTCATAACCGTTTGCTCGATAATCAAGCTCACATAGATTATTTAAAAGGCCGTCTACTACTAAAGACCAGAGCAGCGGCACCTTGTGAACACTCCTTAGTTGTTGAAAACACCTTTTATGTTAAGAAAGGCATATAATGCTATTTTTTTATGGTGAAGGATTTTCTGAATATTGCTAACAAGATTATGTAAGGCAGTCTCTCTTGATCTACCTGTTGTGCAGGCAAACTGAGTAAAGTGAAGGGGAGATGATTAGTTCAGTTTACACCTGATGTGGAGGTCGAGCAGTCTCTCTTGTCTTGTGAAGGAAGTAAGACTGATTGGTTCTAAGAATCTTCCTGGCTCCAAGTTTAATGTAACCTCCATCAATAAGGGACCCCTAAGAACTAACACTTGTGTATTACATGATTACTCAACAACCCTCACTTTGAACAAAATCCTCCCCAGTTTCTAATTAAATGAATATGACAAAAGTCTACAAACACTTCTTAATGTTTTTAAAAAAACAATAAAATCCTAGGCGTGTTATGAGGACGTCACCCCAACAAAAGAATTCAAAACTCCGCAGGACATAATTGCTTTAATGTTTGCTCCTTCTCTGGACCCTAAATCCCTACACAACGGACACATTATAGTATCGTATTAGCATACAAATGATAATATTTTCTGTTTTTATTACGACTTCCAGTCCAAAGCAACGCATTAAAGTTGTAGCTCTTTCCACTGATTTGTAAATGTGCACACTTTGCCCACGTTTCCTTGCTCGGAATAATTAATGTGTTCAGATACTTATTATCGGAGAGACATAGCAAAAGTACATTTGTTTTTAATGGACTTAAATTTATCCTGGAAATAGTACAATAAATATATTGTCCAATTTACGGGAGCGGATTCAAAGTCAAAGTATTCATCAATTATTCAACCAAAGCCCTCTAGTATGGTCTAGTAGTTCATGGCTGATAAATCAGGAGGGAGTATGCCTTTTAATTAGTGAGGATAGCTGGTGTTTCCTCATTTGCAATGCTCCATTGAGATGGAATTTAGAATTCAAAGTGCCGATTTATTTTGGACGTTTGTACTGATTGGGAAAGGGATAAGTTATTTTTTACCACGTCGGAATGTCTTGTTTTCGTAAATGGTAGATTTTACGGCAGATGTGCCACCTGGATATTAGAGTCCAATTAGTATGGTCAAATTTAGTCTTTGTCAAATCGAATTTACATTCAGATTGTGAACTTGATTTAAAGCTTAGGCAAATTCTGTGCTCTTTGGATAGGCAGGGGCGCAAAATATTCAAAATACAAAAATGAAGCATGACACAGCTGAAAGCATAGGGGACACAATTAAGGTGTATGTACTCTTATTTGCGTTGACATTTTAGAGGTTAGTTCAAAATGATGAGCTACCTGTTGCCTCACCTGTTAGTTCGTTTAGTGTTAGTGTGAGTTGGCTTGGTGTGTGTGTCGTTAGTGTGAGTTGTCTTTCATGTCACTGTATTGGGTAAGCAGCCCTTATGAGTCCATAAAGTTAATTAAATCTCAAACAATCGGCTTTGATGAAAATAATTCTCGGTTTTTGTGATAATATTATTTTGTTATCAAATTTTCTTATATTTGTTGCGTATTATAAATGACTCACATCTCCTGTTATAATTTTTGAGAATTACTCGAATCCACACCTCCAGCTGAGATCCTTTCTATGCCGATAGTTCGAGCTTTGATCCCAGCTAAACCCTCAGATCCTGCTGTTGTGCTTGGAATTTTAAAATGCCAGTAACCTTGAGTTGTCCACCGCCAATTGGCATATTGGTAAGTTAGAAGAGACTCTCGATTGACGATCATAAACATCACGAAAGAGTCCCTGGAACCTCTGGCCAAGCCGAACGGGGTTGTGGGATAAGGGTTTAACTCAACAGTTTTGAAGGTTTACAGGAACGATGAGGAGGAAGCCAGGAAAGACACTGCTGTAACAGCGGTGGTAGGGGTATCGTCGAGCAACAAGGAGCGGCCCACACAGGCTCTAGTGAAGGATTTATTTTTAGTGAAGTACGATACCTCTGAGCCGAAGCTCTCGTGCAGGCTCCTTAACGTATCTGACGTAGGTCATTGATACAGTGATTGAGGCTATGGCCAACAGCAGCTGGTCCAGATTAACCTACATCACTCCAAAGAAGCATCTGCTGCTATTCTTCTTCGTCTGGCCAAAGATGAGAAAAATATTGTTTAAGCCGAAGAACCGCGGGTCGCAAGAGGGCAAGTCCGAGGGCTATAAACACCGGAGTATTTAAATCTCTACAAGACGGTAACTTGAAGAACCAGATTCTGCATCCTAGTGGAAAAAGCATTGCTTCAGCCAGTATCAGACCCTTTTAAAAAATTTAAAGGTTTCCAAACAACACCCCTTCTCCAATCACAGGTATATTCAGTTTTATACTGGGGACCGTCCTCAGATACTCCTAGTCCTCCCAACAGCGAAAAGTATCTGGATGAGTTGGTTGATAAATTATCCAAGACCCTTAATGGAGCGATTGCTCTATCTTGTTCTCTTAAGAGACATAGAGGAAAGCAACGGAACTCTTTGCAAAGGATGCAGGAAGCTTTATAACTCAGCTAAACTAAATAGAGACACGCATTCATGAGACTGCTATAAAGAAGGGCTAAAAGTCTATAAAAAGAACTAAGAAAGGCCCACAGGAATTTCTAAAAGATGCATTGCAGTAAAATATCGGAAATGTCTGAGACCTCCTGACTCGCGTCTTCCGCATGACATCGTCATAGCTGTCTCCGGAGAGTACTTGTCAGTTGCCTCATTCAGAATGCCCTCACACAGCTCTCTTAGTTGGCGGTCAGGTTTGGGTTAGAGTAAAACCGAAAGGACTGAGCCAGGCAATTTTACTAGGAAATACAAAATTTCTATATAGAACTTTGTTGGTGTTTAAGGCTGCAGCTATGTATTTCGGCATTATCCTGGATTCTAAGCTAAGCTGGGAATCGAACATCGAGGAGAGGATTAAGAAAGAAACGGTAGCTCTTTACCCTTGTAAAAGGGTTATTGGTAGGAAATGCTAAGCCACTGGCTCTATGCGGCGGTTATTAAGACAATCCTGCTGTATGGCTTAATTGTCTGGTGGCCGTCTCTGAACAAAGCCACGAACAATAGTATGCTAAGGATTGGTTCAGAGATCAGTCTGCATATGTACTAGCGGAGCTTTGCAGACGACCCCCACTGCGGTTCTGGAAATACTTTCTCATCTACTTCCCTAAGATTTGAGCGCTGCCATTAGACGCACAGCCACCTCTGAGTGGTTCAACGTACATTCTACAATTTTGAGCTCCTTATCGCTCTCGTTAGGAAACCTTGACTATATGACTTGATTGAAATGGACTGCAGGGAAAGTTAGGTGGTGGGGTTCTCTTAGAAAAACTGTAGGTTGATCAAACCATTCACCTTTTGGATCACTGCAGTGTATTCCAATTGGAAGTAATGGAAATTCGAAAGGGATATATGTATCCTTACGGACAGTCAAGTGGCAGTGTTAGCCCTAGAATCTGTTTCATCGATAACAAAAACTGTAATTAGCTGTCGATCTAATCAGTTGGCAGAGGAGTACCATATAGATCTGTGCTGGGTCCTGGGGCACAATTACATTCCAGGAAACTGTGTAGTGGACGAGACACGGCCTCCTTGGGAAAACTTTTTGCGCACTACAAGCGTTGCCTTGATTTCTGGGCGACCAACTAGGCCAACTAAGATATTAAGCACTTTAAGCGACTAGTTTCAATAGACAGAACCAACCTAGGAGTAGTTACTGAGCATAGCCTTATTGGTAATCATGCGAAGAGGTTAGAACTCTACTGAAATGACAAATATCACCTCCTCTGCTCGAACTCTGCTTTGACAAGCACGCGGTAGCCTTTTTAAGGTGACTATTTCTTGGATAGTCTTTGCGATCTAGAGATGACTGACGAAAGAGATCTCCAGCTCCGGATGTTTTCACCAAGGAGTTGTGAGGCATCTTACACCTGTGGTATCACAACGGATGTTAGACGGCCACCCGGGAGGGAGGATGTTCAATTTCAATGAAGCCACATTCCCGTGCAGTAGCCTTTGAAATGGCAGCAGTGTGCACAGGAGCATTATTGTGTAATAACATAATTCCTCGACTCATCTTTCCCCATAGTTTTTCAATCATTGCTTTCCTCAATTGCCGCAGTAAATTAGAATGATATATCTACCAAGAGGATTCCTTCACAATCCTAAAAGATGGTAGCCATTACTTTTTTGTTCTTTGAGTGACTTTTGCTTTCTTTGGGGCTGGTTATCCTTTCCGGTGCCATTCCATCGAATCCCTTGTGGATGTTGGGTCATAATAAAGGACCATTGTTTCATCTCCTGTAACAATCGATTCAATAGCACCCTTCTGGTCTTCACGGGAAAGCTGTAAAAACAGTTGACAACATTCAACGCGTTTCTGCTTTTGAGCACTAAGAAGTTTAGGCACCCATCTCGCGCTAATTTTTGTCATGCCAAAATGGTCATGCAGGATTCTAAGGACACTAGTTTTAGATATTCCTGTTTGCGCCGCTATTTTTTTTTGTTTCAAGTCAACGATCACAACTTCTTTTACTAATTTCACGTTTTCTCCAGTAGTAACTGTGACAGGGCCACATTCACGTGGATCATCTTCTAGTTAGTCACTCGTCTTTAAGTTATACTCACCCGACATTATTTTTGTTTTAATTGATTAAACTCGTCAAAATAAGCGAAAGTCTTTTTTTAGTTTGCAGTAAAATTACTTAAACAGTTTCAACAAATTAATAAAGTTTACGTATGTAATTTATTCCACCCTTCACCACTTACACCGCGAGAAAAATAATGGATACAAAAAAATTATAATAATTTATTTATAGAGAATGGCTGGTTATTTTAAGGGGGGAGGGAGGAGGTTAACCGTGAAGTGTTATATGGTGATTTTTTTTTATATATGATGTTACCAAAGCTCAGAGGATGCCCTATGATGCCAAAGCGCAGCCTTGGCAGGAATGGAACTAAGGATGAGGGAAATGGATTAGGAGGTTGGGTGAAAGAGGTGTCGATGTACGACCCGTTTGAAAGTTCAGGCTAATAAGACGAGGGAAATACAGAAGATGACCTATGTCTATCGCGGAAAATAATTTGTGTCTGGCCCCTGCCCAAATATGAGAATTATATTGAAGTCTAGGCCTAATGTAGGACTTGCAGATCAGCGCTAAGTCAGGTGGGGTGAAATATTTCTTACATTTCTGTAGAAAACCCAAACATTTCATCGCCCTTTTAGCGACTGCAAATAAGTTTGCTAGATATCTCAATATTCAAGATGTTTAGGGAGGGCGAATTGGGTATATTCACTCTTTCCATGTGCATTCATTACAGAATCAAATGTGTACTCGAAATCACCGGTGCTGTCGTAGGCGAAACTACAAATAGGTTTATGAGTAAGGGATAAAAGATCATTTATACAAAGAAGAAATAAGGTTTGTGAAAGAACTGAACCCTGAGATGCACCGGCATTAATTTCGTAGGAATCAGATGTAACTCCGTCAATTACTACACGGATTGAACGGTCAGAAACTCTCTATCCATTTAACGAGGGAATGTTGCAGACCAAATGTTTAAAGTTTGGGTAAAAGGCCAAGCGTGGAAACCGTTTTGGCAATCCTTGATAAGATGGTTATTTTCTAGATATTTCATCAACTGAGAGTTGATGAGTGATGCAAAAACTTTAGATATGATCGAGGTTAGTGCAATTGGTCTATAGTTAGTGTTGTCGCACGCCTCTCCTTTTTTAAGTATCTGCTGGACATGAGCAAGTTTCCATACACTTCGAAATAGTCCTGTAGAATATGACAGGTGAAAAAGTTTGCGCAGAGGTTTAGCCAAAGCAGCATTTTAAAACAAGGGGCGAGAAACCATCAGGCCCAGTAGCTTTGGACACGTCGAGTTTCGAAAGTACAAGTAAAAAACATCCATAGCGCGAAAGTGTAGCGGCTTTTGCCTACTAGTGCACTGTGATGGAGATGGAAGTGGCTGCGATGAACGTGGCAAGTACGAATTAGCAGCACAATTAGCAGCGAACAGGTTGGCCTTGTCCAATGAGTCAGTAAAAACATTCCCATTATAAATGAGTGGTGGTGTTGACGAACAGGTGAAATTGTTCTTTACAGTTTTTACTAGAGACCAGAAACCCTTACTACCCTTTTGGGTAGAAAAAACCTTCCGTCTGATGTTCTGGTCGAAATTGAACTTTGCCCGACTAATTGCTGAATTGCAAATATTCCGCGCATCTCTATAGATACGTCTCAATTCCTCTGAAGGGCACAATTTATATGCCTGGAAGGCTGCTTCCTTATTTTTAATGGCTGCGAAACAGTCATTATTGAACCAATTGGTGTTAGTTTGTTTACTGTTCTTGAAGCTATGAGGAATAAAGCGATGCATTTCAAACCAAGGATGTTTAAGATATAATCGGTGCATTTGTTAACGTCTCTCACAGAAAAGCAATCGGACCAATCCATCTCTCTGAGATACTTATTAATTCCCGCCCAATCAGTATTTTTATAATGCCACACAAATCTTTTGGTGGAGTTTAGGTTAGTGGTTGTCAGAGATATGGAGAATTGGTCGGAGATAAGACAATGGTCCGAATTACCCAAGGGAGCAGTTACCGAAACCGAGTACTGACCTAACCGTCCATCGCGCAACGGCGGCTGAACAATGTTTTATTCATAAATTAAAATTGCTTTATTAATCAACAATGCCTGCATCGAATAAAATGCCCTCAGACAGAAATGAGCTGCAAAATTTCTAACAAATGTTGCACCTCACCATGACCCCTTAAATAAAGTAGGCAAACTTTTATCTTTATTCTATTTAATGATAACAAAGAGACCCGGTCAGAACGATGACGTCACGGAAATTTTCGCGAAGTAAATTGGAACTAACTTTTTTTCATCAGTGGAATAAATGATAACTAGTGGATCGTCCATTCCGGAGGTCCCAAATTCAAACACTACCGCCGGGGACCCATGGTTGTTTTCTGCTAACAATGTAGTACGAGGCCATTGGGGTGACAGAGCACTTGTAATCGTTATCTAGAATCGGGCGAAGTTCTTCTTCCGCCCCATGCCTCCCAAGGCGCTACGGGAACTAGAGAGATTTTCGTCAACTTAAATTTATTTTCACTCCAACTATGATCGCTTGGTCACAGCTCTTAGAAGTCAAAGGGTTAAATTTTATCCCTTTCATAACTTAGTTTTTGAGCTATGCAACATAATACATATTGTTGTTAAAATGAGCAAATTAAGCCTGATTCCTGACTTCTCTGACTTTTTGCTAGAACTTGGTAATTGCAAGGCATCCTTTTAAAATGTCTTTAGTATTTTGCTGAAATGTTCGTGCCATTATCGTGAAATCTGTGCCTACTTTGGACAAAATTGGGAAACAAATTGTAAAAATTTACGACTATGTTCTTCGGTTGGTCCCGTAATTTAAAATAATTTTCGTCCAACGTAAGGAAAGCACCCACTTGTCCCTGTGTTGGCAGACATAACAATTTAAAATTTTTGTAATGTTTGCCATCTCAGCTTAAGGGATCCTTTACAGAATGTCCATTAGCATCATTTTATTTCCATATAAAACCTTATGTTTATGATGTCAACTCAAATTGATTGTTGTAAGGAAGTTACGAAATTTTGTGAAATTTTCTGGTAATTACACACGAGCAGCAAGGAAAGTTCACTGAGAACTTAATTAATGACTGAATTGTTATAACCAGCTAGAGTTGGTGTAATGTATTTTCATTTTATAGGATAAATTTCCTTGGTAATTGGTGTAATAAATTTTTCATCGCTTTCATGATGATAGCCTTCATTAATTGCTTAACCAAACATCAGTTAATAAATCAAGTGTCAAGCTGTCACTGTTTTTATTTTGTTTAATGAGAACTTTTTCACGTCAGGTTTGATTAAGGGCAGCACAATCTGTGCTAAAAACACCTACATATTTCGTAATTGAGATTGGCAGAGGACTGATGTTGCATATATGATACATACTGAATATGCACATGTCGTACATATAGTAAACAAATAATATTGTAAAATAGAAAAAGTTTTTGAAATAGTTCTACGAAATAAGGTCTCTGATTGATGTTTTAATGACTTATTGAAAATAGAGCAAAATTTTAAAAAACAAAGAAAAAGTTTTTCTGCGCATTCCTGTGTTCTTTTCTAATTTTGGGCAAGTGTAGGCGATGTCCTTAGCAGTACCTTTTCGCCAAAGAGCAAAAGTATACAGGGTAATTCAGATTTGACTTGCCAAAATGAGTGAGGTGATAGATCTCACCTAGGCAAATAAAAAATTGTATGGCAGGGGGGGGGGGGCAATCTCAACCATTTGCGATTTACAGGGTGATTCATTCAAAAATGTCAGTTTTATTTTTATCTTTTGATCTACCCAACACATCGATCTCAAACAAACGTCAAAAATTGTCAGCAATGTTGATCTCACTCCTACCATTGCAGGTGCAGTCACTTCCAAAAGTGAAAAAAAAAGTTTGCGATTACCTAAAATTCAGCATTTTTCCAAATTTTCTCCGAAATTCATGTAATTAGCATACCTCTTTTCTATTTTTATTGGATTAACCATCTTATTACCTTTCCAAAATGCAAAATGGATAAGATGGACAGAGGATTAGAAAGACCGCACCCTTAGAAATTCTTGACTAACTAATTTTTTGATTGCACTTTAGGTAGGAAATTCTTTAAATAAACAAAATTTTTAAGATAAAGATTCGAAAATGTTTGTTTTGGATTGAAAGGTAATTAATTTTAATTATTGCTGCAAAAAAGTTATAAAAATGTTAGTGTAATTTTGTTTTATTGCCGATATTAGCTTGTGTTAGCCAGAATTCACACTATCAACATAACAATAAGTATCTCAATAAGTGCGGGTGTTTTTAAGCAAAGTTTTTTAAAAAATGGTAGAATTTATAATTGAAGAATATGCGGATATTATTAACATTTATGGTGTAGTAGACGGAAACGAGAGAGCGCCTTTACTGGAATATCAAAAGAGATTCCCTAATCGGCGAGCACCCCGAAGAGGGGTATTTACACGGACTTTCCGAAGTTTAAGAGAAACAGGAAGTGTAAAATCGCACGACAGGAAGACACGACCCGAAACTTCGGAAACTTCTGACGACGTCGAGCAGGAAATAATCACGATCTTAAGGCAAGACCCTGAGACGAGCACGAGAGGAGTATCTTCATCTAAGGTCTGGAAAGTTCTTGAAGGAGAGACATTGACAACAGGGCGTTTCTGTACCGAATTATGTGGACGAACGAATCTTAATTCACACTCCTCCTCCACAACCTCCATAGCTGGTCGGAAACTAACCCACACAGGACAAAGGCGACCTCATTCCAGCAGTGAGTCAGTGGCAATGTTTGGGCTGGTATCATTGGCAACCATTTGGTAGGACCATTCATTTTGCTGCAACTGCTTTTTGGAGAATACACTGCCAGATCTAATAGAGGAGATCCCTGTGCATAATCGAACGGACATGTTTTACCAACACGATAGAGTACCAGCACATATGGACATATGGACTTTTCCTCATGGGGAACAATGAAGGATGAAGTTTATTCAAGCCCTGTTAACGCTAGGGAGGATTTAGCTAGTGAGATTGGGAATACATGCTGCTATACGCCTTAAGCAGGAACTTAGAAGGAGATTGTTGGCATGTATCCAAGGTGGCGGTGAACATTTTGAACAGGTAGTGTTAAGTCAAGACTGTTTTTCCCTGCCTATATTTCCTTTAAAATAGCCTTCAACGCTGAAGTACAAACGGCACTTGAACCGCTATACCAAGGCTATGAACTTGTTTTATTTTCACTGGTATAAACGGCACTTGAACCGAATACCAGAACTGTAAAGGAATGAATTAAAACAGAGCACTCGCCCGAAGATAACCATCGATTAAAACGCACTCGAGATTCAATAAGAAACTGAACTTTTTATTACTGTTACATCGATCTTAAATACAAAATTTACGCTAACATTAATAATAATTAACAATAGCTTTGTGCTAAAGTTCAACATAACAAGGTTAGTCGATATCCAAAAATGTTTACAATGCAATATTAAATGAAGATAAATTCAAACCAAAACATTGCATGAGGTTAATGACTCAGGCAAACGTTCTTCGATGTGCAAGGTGTTAAATTTCGTGAATGAATTGAGGTAAATGACATAAATAAAGCTTACTATTACAAAACTTGGCTATTCCTATCATTGACCTACATTAAATGTATAAACGTATAAAATAAAACAATAAATGCTTACATGACTACGTGGGATTACAATTTACTTAATCTAATTAATCTGGTATGCTTAGATGCAGCATCTAACAGGTAGTAAGATGGGAAATCCAATAAAAATAAAAAAGGTGTGTACTAATTACATGAATTTCGGAAACAATTTGGGTAAATGCTGAATTTTAGGTAACTGCAAACTATTTTTTGCACTTTTGGAAGTGATTGTACCTGCAATGGTAGAAGTTAAATCATTAATTTTGAAGGTTCATTGTGATAGTAGTTTTATCGTTTGTTTGAGATCGCTGTGTTGGATAGATCGAAAGATAAAAATAAAAGAGTAATGTGCATACCATGAACAACTGAAATTTATGAATCATCCTGTAACTCCCAAACGGTTGAGATTGCCCCCCCCCCTCCCCCTGCCATACAATTTTTTGTTTGGTTGCGTGAGATCTATCACCCCACTCATTTTGGCACGTCAGATCTGAAATACCCTGTGTATTATAAAAACTAAGTAAGCTTAAGAGTGGCTAGAAGATGCTAGTCTATTTGACATACATTCAAAACAAAACGGAATCGCAAAATTTCACATCCAATTAAATTGAAAGTGTAAGCAATGGATAACGTGTTGGCATTCTATCTGAAGGGGTTCAGGTTCAAACCCCAAGGCGGCCCAAGGTTATTGAATCGGGTGAAGTTCTGCTCCCGCCCCATGTTCCACATGGAGTTACGACAGAATGAGGGGATGGGAACTCTAACGGTTATTGCACGAATGCATAAATTTATAAGGTGTCAACTTGTATTATTAAACAGTGACGGCGGAAAAGGAAATATATCTTAAAGATGATTTTGTTGACGAAGTCCTGCATCACTTGTTTCATACAGTTCAGAATTTTAACTGCATATTTCGATCTGGACATATTAACGAAAGTGCTTTCACCATTGTATTCCAGTTATCATTTGAATAGCAGTCGCACTGATTTTCTCTCTCAATTAGCCGTTAATGAGTTAAAAGCATCAATAGAAGTTCAAAAATTGTCGATGGAAGGGTCCGTAAACGAATTGAAAGCATGAATGGAAGAACAGAAAGCGTCAACGGCCGAGTTCAAATATTCAATAGTATTTAAGCTCCGGTTTCAGTCGAGCAAGTAAAAGCTGAAAGGGGAGATAAATTGCAGAGTTAAACCACTGAGATATATAATACTGGAGTGATTGGTGCTCTGACATTTCTTCAAGAAAATTGTATTACATTGCGCTGGTTGTCCCTTTCTGTGTAAGCAATTTTTTTTTCAACATGGTTTTCTTAATTGCCAACGTCATGTCGCCTATTAAATGCTGGCGATTGAAATAGATGACAATATTCACAATCATTTTATATCTCTTTCCGATTAGAATAACCTTTTTCTGTAAATTGTGTATCAGTAATTCTAATGATTCTTAAATTTTCCTTACAACAATATAACAGATTAAAATTAAATATGCCATTTCGTATATATATGGTTATTTTATTCTGCTTGCAACAGCTGCAAATTCGCAGTAAACATTGGAAATTAAAAATGGTTTTCCTCCACTGAAAGTTAAATTGTACCCATAAGTGATAGCTTATAAGTCACTCCATTTAAACACATCTCAGTGAGTTAAACTCAGATATAGAAAAGAGATTAGAAGAAGTTTCAGGATAGCTAAAAGCAAGAGAAGCTGAATGTAAGATGGAACTCGAAATGAAGAAAAATTTTGACAAAATTTGGAAAGAACTCGGGATTGTCCATAAACGACATACAGCTACTTTATCGACAGACTTTACTGTAAATAAGACACATTATCCTTCAATATTTGACGATCAAACACCATGGCAGCACCCGTTTCAGATCCCTTATACAAGCTTTAGAATTGCGATATGGCAACCAACACATGCAAGATGTCTACCGTGTCCAACTGTGAAGTCGGGCACTAAAACCTGAAGAGCCATTGTAACAGTTATGCACGGATATGGGAAGACTGACATAGCACATTTGTTTTATCCCTGTTTTAGTCAGGAATATGTGAATGAGGTTTCAAGAGTCAAGTTTCAAGGTTGCCGGAATATGATATCAGGAAAACTGGTTGTGAAAGATGCGGGAAAAGAGAAAAATGGATAAAAGAAGATAGCGACAGGAATGTTCAAGCTATAGATAGATATAGATGCAGGACCTGCGGCGAAGAAGGAACAATAGCTGTCCGTTGATAGTGTAAACAGACCGCACTTGGTGCAGTAAATCATAGGAGTGGGGTGAGAAATTTTTCTGTCACATCATATTCTGCAAGATATTATTTAACTTTTAGCCTGGCATCTGTTTGAGATGAGCCAACAAATATTCTGAATACATGGTAGCGATATAAAGCTCCTTTTTGAAAATTTTTATTCAAGGTGCTCTCTTTTAAAGAGAATAGTAGCCCTTGTGGTCATTTTGGAGAAGTATTGAACTTGTAATGCATCAAGAACATCAGTATTTCTCTTTTTAGAGAGCAGAGTACACAGTCATAATTGTATGGGGTATAATAAATTGATTAAATGCGGTAAAATAACCAGGACTGTCATAATTTCCAGGATTAAATCGATAGTATAGCTGCGAGAGAATACATCATCTGTGAAAGAATTCCGGATAGGCGCCTAGCAGCATTTTTTGATTCATATACAATGTTTCAGTTTTATATAATAGTGTACCGCAATTGGGGCTCTTCGAGCTCGACGCATTGATTAAGACACTTATTTACAGTCTGTTATTTTCTCAATTTTCATTCACTTCACTTCATTAATTCGTTGCACGATTTTCTTGACAATATTTCTTTACAATATTACGTTTCACTTTAATAATTAACACTTATTACTTCAATGGTTAAAATTCAACTAACTATTCGCATTATCACATGTAAACACTTCGCATTCTAAATCACGACTTAACTAACTAGGCTATAGCTCAGGCCTATTTAATTCTAGTTAGTTATTTAGTTCTTAGTTTAATTCTAGAAACTTCTGCCACTTAATTCTAGATGTTTTCCTTACACATTTTCACCTCACATATTCACCATAGCTTCGAGTCGTCCTTGACTTTCCACGTTTGATTTGATTTCTGGCCGCGTGCTCGTTACACTGCCCCCCCCCCCCCCCCCCCTCATCCCGAACAGCTTTCATCCTCAATGGCCTTTATGCAGTTCTCCTGGCAACTGTTCCTCAGATATCAACTGCTTCTCTAGTTGTCCATCAGATTTCTCTACTTCGACCAAAGAATTAAGGTCACTTATCTCAAATTCCTTCATGTTGGCCCTCTCCGCACGAACGTATACTTTGATTGCATTCTTCCGCCTCCAGCAATCTCGTCGGAGAGGACCCTCCTGGCCGTATATCCAGCACCTAGGACCTAGGACAACAACCGTTGACCTAGGTATTGATTTGGTAACAAATATCTTTCATGTTGGTTTCTTCTCTTTGGTAAATAGGTCTTCTGGCCGTACAGCTTGCTGCAGGTCACGATCTGTAAGTGAATCAATAAATGCTTCTATGGCGACCTCGTTGACATAATCTTGGCTTAACGCGTGTTAGCCTTTCTATGTCCGCACATAACTGCTGCAACTGCTCTTCAGGCTTCTGTGCCCTTAGCTAAAGACGGTAAACCTCTTGCATGCGCTGGTTCCCATACCGACATTTTAAAGCTTTATTAGAGATTTATATATATACCTTTGCTCCGCCGGGATAGTCTCTAACAATTCTGTATATTTGCCAGGGCGTTAACCGACAAATGTTGGAGGATCAAGTCTTTTGCTCACCGTGACATCTGTAGAAAAAGTCGATAAATGCCGTTTCTGGACACTCTCTAGTTCAGTCCTGATTTCCTCGAAATTTTTCTTCATTGACTGTTTCATTTCGCATTTAACTTGTTTAATATTCGTTTGCCCAAAAATTTCTAATCTTTCCAATCTTTTCTCTATGTTTTCAAATATCTTTCAACAGCTGCTTCTAAAGCCCCCACCTGTTTTCGAACAAAAATGTCTATTTCAGCTTTCATTTCTTCAACCCAGGCTTTAAGTTCCGCTTCCGGTTGTTCTTCTAACGCTGACTTCAACTCATTTACGGAACCTTCCATTATTGATTTCAACTTGGCTGATGAAGTCTTCCGTTCTTCCATCGCTGACTTAAATTCGACTGATAACGTTTTCTGTTCTGCCATCGATGCTTATATTGATGATTTCTCTTCAGCCATTGATGCATCTTTTTATGATTTCTGTTCAGCCATTAATGATTTTAATTCTTTCTTGGAAAACTTCACCTCACACATCAGAGGATTGAGAAGATCTGTCATGCTGGGATTATTTGCTTTTTTTTCTTCCAGCTCCTCTTCGAAAACAATTCCTCTGGATCCCTTTCTTCCTTTTCCATGGCTTCTTGTAGTAATGCTACCAGGGCACATTTATTTCCAATTGTAGGTAGAGAAAGTTTACTTAACTCCCCCTTCAAGTCTTGAACACGTAAATCATTCAGTTTGCACCCCATATTAAGTTTGGCTGCACTATTTCACTTTAATTTCAGTCACTTTTTTTCTAAGTTCACTTTTTAGTCTTTCTTAATTAATCCCACTTCCGACACCAATTGTAACAGAAATGGGGTTCTTCGGGCTCCACGGATTAATTAAAACACTTATTCACAGTCACAAATTTTCACAATTTTCATTCACTTCACTTAATTAATTTTTTGCACGATTTTCTTGCCAATATTTCTTCACAATATTACATTTCACTTTAATAATTAATACTTATTACTTCACTCGGTAAAATACAACTAACTATTCGCATTATCACATGTAAGCACTTCACTATCTAAATCACGACTAAACTAACTAGGATGCCTCTCAGCCCTCATTATACTACTTGCTTAATTCTAGAAACTTCTGCCACTTAGTTCTAGATGTTTTGATTAGATATGTTCACCTCACATACTCACCATAGCTTCGAGTCGTCCTTGACTTTCCACGTTTGACATTTCCTTGCCTAGATTTCTGGCATGGCATTGGGCATGCGCATTACATGGTGCACTATTTCCCTTTTCGTGACCTACCTCGTGCACGTAACAGTATCTTGATTGATCTGCCAATAACCTGCTACTAATTCTCAGTTTAAGATGTATTGCACCCAACCACTCCCGTATTTTTGTCACTGTAGTCCCAATTTACCTAACCAGTTGATCTCTATCGTTGACAGCCCTTGAATATACTTCATCGTTTATTGTTTCTTATAAAAACATTAATGGAGTAAGATCTGCACCTCTAGCAGGTCAAGAAATCGTTACACCTCGTCCAATCCAGCGGTCAGGAAATTTTAATATTGCCTCACAATGTTGCCAGTATGTACTGGGCATCCATCGTTTTGGTAAAACATTGCCATAAGATTATCTAGAAGGATGGCCTCTAGTAGATATAGTAGTGCATTTCTCAAAATGTCCTCATACATTTTGCTTTAAATCAATTGTGGAAAAGTGAATAGTCCTATTAAATTGGCGTCGATGATACCAGTCCAAACATTGGTTCAAGGTCTTAGGTTGGAATGAGGTCCGCTTGTCCTATGTGGGTTAGTATTCGACCAGGTATGTGAAAGTTTGAGATACCATCCCCAGTGAACTGCGATTCATCCGTTCACAGAATTCGGTCCGGAAACTTTCTCAATGTCGTATTCCAGAAGTCAAATGCAAAAGTTCTGGAATATAATGATATGAGTGTCACCCTACTTGACGTCTAACCCTCCAAGCTTTAGCTGAAGACACTCCTAATTGTACTGCGACTCGTATCGGGCTCGTTTCAGAGTCTAACCCGATGCAGGTGATTATTTACTGCTCGACGTCCGCAGAATCTTCCGATGTTTCAGTTCGTAATGCAGTGCTGCTTGAAGTAACACTTAAGGTTTTCTCTTATCCTTCGGAAAGTCCGCGGAAATACCCCTCTTTGGGGTGCACGTCGATGAGGGAATCTCCTTTAATATTCCAGTACAGCCGCTCTATCGTTTCAGTATACTAAACAATAAATATAAATTATATCCGCGTATTCCTCAAAAGTAAATTCAATTAAAAAGCAATTAATAAAACTACTCACTTGTGTACCCTAAACAAACATTTTCGACCCATTGTCTCAAAAGTTTAGTTAATTTAAACAATTTCCTACATAAAGGGCAATAAAATAATTAGGTTTGGAAAGGTAATGACATCGGCCATCTAATAAAAATACTAAGTACGTGAAATACGGAGAAAATTGGGGGAAAATACTGATTTTTTTTTGTAATTTCAAAAATATATTATCGCTCTCAGAAGTGTTAGTTGGTAGGAGTTAGATCAACATTGTTGATGACTTTGGAAAGGTCATTGGGATAATCATTTTTTATCGTTTGTTTTATGTCGCTAAATTAAAAGATTGATGTGCATACCATAAAAATGATAATGAATCACCCTGTCACTCCCAAGCGGTGGAGTTTGCCGTCCCTCCCGCCCGCCCCCGCTGCCATACAATTTTTTGTTTGGTTGGGAGAGATCTATCACCCCTTTCATTCAGGCACACCAGATCTGAAGATATTAAAAAGTGAAAAATCATATAATTTTTTTAAGAAACTATTGAACCCACTTCACAAAAAGCGCTAAAATATATAATATATTTTGAATTTTATATCTATTACGACATTCTGCAGTCGATGCAATTTAAACAACCCAACCGCAATCGAAGATACTATATAAAACACCTAACCTAAACACACTAACCTAAACATTTCAGCTCACTTGTTGCTGCTGTTATTTTTTTTGTTTTTTTTTAATTTGCACAGACTTCCAAATGTCATAATATATGTATAAGCATAGCCTAATCTAGATACAAGCCCGGAAAACATGACAGTTTAGCCATTTCACCACCAAGCGTTTCGTCATTATTTCATTTTTTTTGTACCACAGATTAACCAATCCTTGCACACACCAATAAAACTGTAAGCTCTCGTAACCAAAGCGAAAGAGAAATGCTGATGTCATTGACGCATTTTAAGCTCAATACTTCAACAAAACGAGCAAAGATAGTTTACCTTTAAAACATATGAAAATTGTATAAGAGAGACACTTTTTACCGTATTCACATGTTCAGAACATTTATAGGTTAAGCTCAAGTCAAATCCAATTTAGAACTTTAAATATTTGTGAAAAATGCTACGAGAAAGAACGATTCCCCAAACTTTTCGTTATAACTACTATGGCAAGTTTTGGTTTGTTTACACCACCAATGCTCAGCTGTTAATGTCAGTTTTCGGGGTTGTATCTAGAGTAGGCTGTGATATAAGCTTAAAAATTATTTTGTGCTTTTTATCGCTCTTTTGTGAAGTCGATTCACATTTTTTTTAAACTAATTTATTAGGAAAGCTAATTCTGTACCAAATAATACTGATACAATGGATTTTGGCTTTTGCTAAACTTAAAAATATCGGTCAAGTGCAGTTTCACTTCCAAAACTAACATAATGCAATAGTGATAATTTTTGCTCAACCTACAAGCTTACTCGCAAAGATTATGATTTTTTAAAGATTTTTCTGAACAATCTTGTTAGCGATAAGGGTGGGAGTCAACAAATTTCAAGCGTTTTTCCCTGAAAAATGTTTAAACAAATAAGTGGGTTGAATTTGTACTTCAATAAGCTTTCATTTCACATTCCTTCAAACTATTTTCTTTTTAATAGTTAAGTACCTTCATTTAACCTAGTTTACTACTTCATGACTTCATGAGTTATTCTAAACTTGCCACTTTTCACATTTTTCTTTTCTCTAAAGTTGGCAGCAGCTTGCAAAGTTTGTCAAATTCAATTTCTCAACAGTTATCTTTTTGCCTGACGGTCTTATTTTAATAGCTGTTATTTAATATTAACAGGTGAGTGAATGAGCTGACAGTACAAAATATGAATAAACATACTAATATTATTTTTACTCCTACGTTTTACTATTTTCATCATGTTTAACAAAGCAACAACACGAAAATGCGAATTCCCTGAAGCCTTCCAAAACCAGTATCTACATTTAAAAGCACCAAAGTAGACTATAAGGTACGTTACGAAGTATGCAATAGCATAGTATCGATTGCAAATATAGGAAAATACGATTTATTGCAACATTTGCAATCAGAGAAAAACCAAAAATTATTTAATGGTAAAAAGTAATTTAATAAAGTCAACAATTATTTGTTTGGCAAAAATCAATAAAAAATTTCGCTGTGTGAATACGCTTGCTTGCCATACAGTTTATCACTATATAAGCTACAAATCAACTGATTGCTGCACATCCAAGTTGTATCGCCAATTTTTTATGATTCGAAAACTAGGACAAATGTAACGTCAGCCCGAACGTAAACTGAGGCCATCGTAAATAATGTTTTTTAACTTTGGTCAAAAGATCTTGTATGCGAAATATTTAGTGAGAAAGATATAGAGGGGATGTAGTAATTGTTAGCAAAGTTATTGCTATTTAAAATTCAAACGATAAAAGATCGATACAATGGCTAATTTTTCATATAAAATTTCGGTAGTTTAACCCTATTGCACAAAATTATTTTCTTCACTGGGGATATTTAAGGGCAGATTAAAAAAATTTTGCGTATTACAATAAAACGAGTAAATTGCTTTAACTAATTAATGTTTAGGTACAACTTGAAAATAAGAAAAAGTTGTTTAATCGTACATAAAGCAGGAATAGGCCACTTTAGTGCGGTGGACGTTGTGAAACATTCTGTACTGGCGGACGTTATATCTCCAAAACCAAGTTTCGAAGCAAAAAAGTTTGTTAGACATATATATGGAAATCCGGCCATCCTAAATTAAAGTACTTTAAAATTTATCTTTATCGATAAAACCGATTGAGTACACAATCCCGTAAAAAATAATTCCAACAACCCTACAAAAACACCGCAAAAAAATCCTTAAAAATAAAAATCTATAACGACAAAATATCTAAAACAAAAAAAAATCCCTAATGACGAAATCTAAGCCAAAAAAAAAATACATAATTGATCCATATTTTTGAACTTCTAATATCACGAAAAAAAACGAATTGTGCAAGAAAAAACATTTAAAAATTTTATCGAAATTTCACCCTAATGTTTGCACTTAAAACCTAAAAAAAATTTTAAATTATATTTATTTTTAGATCTTTTAGGTTCACCGACAGTACTTGTTACTTAAAAAAATAAATTAAGTCAATTGGATGCGAGTTTTTTTTTTTTGTAATCGTGCCCACCGATTTCAAAAAAGTAATTTTGAGAAAAATGGCGATTTCTCCGCATGCCCTTCATAGGTTTAAAACGTTATATCTTAAAAAGTATATTGAATTTCTTCATAATATTTGGAGAGAATATTCTTAGATATTATTAAAATCAATTAAGCAAAAAAAAATTAACAAATTTTAGTTTATAAAGGTTTTTTTTGCGAGACTACGAAATCTCTTAGTTTATATCTGAATGGGAGAGGTTCACTATGATCTTAATAATTGAATAAAAGCATTCACCTGCAAATTATATTTTTGAAATATTAAATGTCGTGCAGAAAATAAAGGTACCTAACTTTACAAAACAGGAAAAATGAAATTCTTTCCATTGGATTCAGATCAGGAAACTGCTTGTGTAGCTGATAGAAAATAAATTATTTATTTATAATATGATAGTTGCTTGAGCGTGTGCCTACAGACTAGCAGTGGGGAATGATATGAAACACCTAGTATGCGTGACGGAACTGTGAGTACTGCAGTCCGACTTCACCCTCTATGTGGCACCAGGCTCCTGAAGTTTCGACCTTTAGGGTTGATGACTAATTGATGTCAGGCTGACAAACAGGAACTCTCTTAAAACAAACTCCCCTAATTCATTGTTATGCTATTCCGAGCCTATTAGAGTGTTTACAGTTTCGGAGTATCCTTTAAAATTGTCTACTTCAAGGAGTATTCTTGAACTTTCAATGGCATGTGGCAATACCACCCCTACCGTTTCTAGACTACAACTACCGCCTTGTCGTGAAAATGAATATTATAATATCTATAAATAAAAACCTCGCCTAGGATAAAACCGCGATTACAACCGTAAAGGAAGGCAACCCGCCATCAAGGCGAACCTACTTCATAGTCCGATACCCATAAGTCAGAAACCTTCTGTGGGATCCAACTACAACTTTTCGAGGAAGGAACAGCGCTGGGTCTAAAGCTACCAAGCCCGGATGCAGCCACACGGTTACTCCCATGACGGCAAAGCCTGCGCATTGTAGTGTGTCTTTAGCCGCCACCACCAAAAATGAGTCCATCTGCATTAGTGCGCCTCACTTTAGTGTACCGCGGTGTACAGTGCCTGCTATGTAAACTTGGCGCTATCTCTCAAGAGATGCTTATAGATAACGAAAAGCCCTCTCTGCACTGGGCAATGAACTTGCTTGCTCAAAACAAAACTTCGGCGTTTGTAGGCCCCCCCTCTAACACCCAAAAGGCTGCGTTAGCCAAACGAGCAGCAGTCATATTCTAAAAGACGAAAGGTGCTCATCCACATTACTTTAATGCAAAGTATTTTAGCGATGTCGTTGAAAAATAACTTCACCCGGGCGGTTATAAACCGAAGCAACGCTGATAGAATCATCTGTACAAGTAATTGGAATTTGGTGGAAATCACGCTGATGAAGGTTTATAGCGACGTTTCTCGAGAAACACTGGACCTGCTCGTGCTACTGCCAAGACGATGGTTGGCATCAAGGCCATTTTAAGCTCGTCCTCTGCTCTGATCAAAGGTTTGTGGGCTTTACAGCCAGGCGATTTCTTTTTTAGGAAAAGTCTGGCTAGGCACTAAGATCGAGGCTGTTCTAAAGCACTATAACCCGATCAGACGGAGATCTAGAACCTGGATCCCGGCGGAACCCTCTGATCCGAGACAAACCTTGGATCTAATACAATTAAGTAATCCTGGTCTACCCACCCAAGATTGGAAGGTAGCCCAGATATGTGAGGTTAACGGCAGCTCAATACAGGTTGCTGTTGTCGTGAATGAGAGATCCCTCGCCCGGCCCGCTGAATGCAATGGCGTCATTAGCTATGGCTTCGGCTTCATCATCCTTAACGTCCATAAGAAGCACCTGAGGGCATATACTGCGGATGTCACCTCAATGACGAAGGTGTGAATAGGATAGCGACGTGCAGTCCATTCCTAAGATGATGGACGATTTTCTTCTGAATCTCGGGCCAGAGAGTGAAGACGAACTTCTGCTCTTGTCTTCTGAAGAGAACGTCTGCGTCCATAAGGAGGATACTGACGACACAATAATCGAGGCATCCTCCCCCAATAATATCGATGCTGAGGGTGGTGCAAATTATCCTTCACCAGTTCAAGGTTGCTTCCGCGGCGCTACTCCTCTGCGTGCCATATGAATGAGCGGAATTCGTTATTGTCAAAGAGCGTTGGTTAGCTAAAGACAGGCTTTGCGAAGTCGTTATAAAGGGCTACAAGCTCTTCTATGTGTAAGATGCGAGAAAACACAGATAGGTCCTGTATCCTCATAAAAAATTATATTTATGCCTTTATCCACTCTTAATTTACCCGTAGCAGTTACGCTGGAGCTCCAACAATAATCTTTATGGTTGGTCTCCAGTTATATGACTCACCATTTAAAGGACATCTCCATCATAGCCCTAAGGAAAGAAGTTGAGGAATCAACGAAAAATACTTTCTTTCTTAGTTATCGAAGCAGACGCCAACGCGCACCACACAGCCTGCGAAAGAACGTACATCAACAAAAGAGGTGAGTCACTTTGTGATTTTATTTTTAGTACTAACCTCCAAATATGTAATGTAGGTATGAGACTCACCTTTATTAACGCGATCAGATGCGAGTTCTGAACATAACACAAGCTTCTGGACAATCTACCCATGTTATAACTGAGTGAGAGGTCTCCAAGGAACTATCCTTTTCCGATCCTGACCGATATTACAGACGTGGTCAACGGAAATCTCACCCTTAGACAGGAGTGTCGCAAAATTTTCAATCAGGCTAAAAAAATATCTTAAAATTGGCTATGTACCACTTAAGTCACCGAGCTTGGACGGTATAAGCCATTAATGAAGCCTACGTGAACCTTACATATATTCCAGTTTTCGTATGGGCACAAGCGTTTTTTGTTCCAAAGGGGGTTAAATTCCACCAAAAAATGAAATGGTTCCGAGTTATTTCAACAATTCAATTTATTACTTTTTTCGATGTGCTCTGGCAGGTGGTTGACAGTGAAGTGAAGCTTCATCACCAACATGAGATAAGTGTAAATCTAAACTTTACAAATGTTTGAATGATGTTTCCATGCTAATTCGATCTGGCCGAACAAAGGGGTAATGGTAGTCTTTATTGTTAAAGGTGGAAGCTCATATAGTAAACTTAATGACTTCAGGGCAGTAAGTCTCTCATCCTTCCTTCTTAAAATTCCGGAGAGATTAATACATCAAAGATACAGCCATCTAAGCTGTCTTTTGCGCAACATGCATATAATAAAGGACACGGAATTTGCCCGTGAACCTTTCCGTGATATTGAGAGTGCTTTCAATAACATCAAACCAGAGTCATACCGGCATCCTTGAGGATGCGAAATCTAGATAGTTTTCTTATCGAGCCAATATCTTATGGATCGTTAACTCTAGCTTAGGGGATCCATCATACAAAGAGTCGAAACAGGAGGCATACCCCAACGAGGGTTCCTCTCACCGCTCTTATAAAATCTAGCCATTAATGAGTTACTTCTAGATCTTGAACATAAGGTTATCTCCAACAATAACATTGCCCTGATAAACTCCGCCAAACTGTGGTGTTGCCCTTTCAAAAGTATTTTCCTGGCATATCAGATGTTGTTTGGGCATAACAGAGTTGATACTTTCCTTACGAAAAGATTTGGAAAATTTTAACTTGCTAGCGCAGCGTTTTAAAATAAACTAAATTATGTAAATTAAATTGATTGAATGCGGTTTGAAATAAAACTATTTTATTTACAGTTTTCATACAAAATTCAATGTCCGGAAAATTTCTTTTTTGAAGAGTAATTTTCTTCGAAATTGCTCACACCCTTACTTGCATTTACAAATATTCAAAAATAGGTGCCATTTCGAGGGGTACTGTAGTCCAATTATTAGGCTCAAAGTGCGCGATTGTAACGTCAAAATAAAAGATTTAATAGGTTTTCAAAAGAACTTTTCCGCGACCCGCTCGAAGAGGTACGTAAATATTTTCAAATAATTTATTTTCGTCAGCATTTTCTATATATGGGCAAACTATACAATATCTTTTCAAAATATCTCTACAATGTGGCAAGCCGAATATTAAAAGCATCTATCTATGGAATTTAATTGTTACAGCAGGTAGTAAATTGTAGAGCTGGAGGCTATGATAGTCGGACGGACGGGCACAACAAAATTAGAAAAGTTCCCAGTAACTGGCAAACACTAAAAGCTTTGACATACTTGTAATTTGTAATTATTTGAATCCATTAAGGTCCTTTACGCATGGATATAACGTGCAGTTCAGTAATTAACCTCTGTATTAGTACCTCTCGGATAAAATTAATTCCTTTAGTTTATTGGGTCCAGAGTTTTTACGCAGCTAATAAAACTTGGAAGTTTATGTACAAATATGTATGTTACTTTTAGTGCCAGTACCAAGTTGATACCTACATATATTTATACAGAAGATGTGAACACAACACTCCTTCTATCCTTCACTTTGAATTAGCAATTGACGATCCTTTTACAGAATTTCCAGTTAAGTTAACTAAAACGTCACAAATATTTCAACTTTTTCAAACGGTTGCAAATAAATTATGCTCTGATGCATTTACAGCGAGAACCATGTTTACCTTAGAAATTATAATTTCCCGCAAAATGTTCATTTCACAATTTACGTTAAAAGTAATTTGCTCACTTAGGTGAACCGCTTTTATATTAAACCTCGAGCCAGTTTGTTTACCACATCGGTACTCTGAGTAAGCTCATTAACCTAGATATGCTGAATAGATTCAAAATGTGTACATTTATAGTGGTAAATTGCGTCCAACCTTTAAGTGAAATTGCACTTTTCTCTGAATCAACTTAGAAGTTAGAACTGGAAAACATTTTTAATACTCGTTCTAATTAAAAGGACTCTTTTCGATTAAATAGCACGCCCTTACAGGCGTGGCCAAAACATGCTTTCAACCGTAAAAAAGTGTAGACCGATTAAAAGAAACTGAAATTAGTTTTTGAACAAATTTATAATTAAAAGGAAACGTTGCTCCGAAGTCTAATGACCATATACAACTCGAATTCAAAATTGAATGTAGATATTGATTGCAATAGCATGACCTGACAGGTCCATTCAATCTTTAACTTCCTATCTTTACGATTGACTGCAATGAAATTGTATTCAGTAATAAAGTTCAAATAACTGAGCTGAAAGTTCTTTTAGTCTTCTTAGGTTAAATTAGGTGCTTGTTATTGCAAGACGTCTTCAGTGATATTGAATACTTTTTCTTATACTATAATTACAAGTAGCACTTTATTTCTTGTTATCTTTCTCTACCTCTTTTATTATACATAGAGTGTTACCCATATAAGGGTACTTCGAACAAGGAGTACTTTTGTGACAGTTGTGCAAGATGTACTTTTCCAGAAATGTTTTGAAATAAGGCCACGGGATATTCGTATAATCCCTTTGTGTCATGAGATTCAGCTACAATGGCAGGTAGAAAAAGCGGCCGAAGTAACAGGACGGAAACTACGACATGGTAGTCTTCACGAACGGCTCCAAAGTGGACTGCGGAGTCGAAGCAGGAAGATACTCCGAATCACAGAAGGCTTCTAAATCATACTGAATTCCAGACTATTCCAGTACTTTTCAGGCAGAAGTGCTAGTTAATTTGATGACGTGGGAGATGTTAACGCAGGAATCAAACTGATGTTCATGCTCTTAATAGGTAGAGATGTGCTGCAAAGAACTACCCCGCCTGGGCGACCCGCTGACCATCACCTTAATCTGGGTCTTGGTATCCGCCTCAAGAGAGCCTGACGCAACTACAAGGATAAAGGGACTAAGGAAAGTCCTGTTCAGTTCTTGTGCGAATATAAAATATTGGCCAAGGCAAGATTCCGGAAATTCAGCAGTCTTTGTTTCAGTGAGGTAAGGAAGAAACAATTTTAGAAGTCATCTACCTTTGAATGCGGTAGGGGGGATCTGATAGCCTTTTTCAAACAATCGATTCGCGAATTTCTGTGGTGCCTAAACGGTCCATGCTAACTGCTATAATAAAACGATGATACGTCTTCTAAGAGGCGATGAAAAACACTGGATAAATTACAATAGTTAAACCGTCTATTTATGTATAAAATTCACTTATTATTCCGAGTCCATTTTCCTGTACTTGTTTTAAATTAAGTTTCGTTTGATTTATTTGCACGAGGTTGTTGCAGCTAATTGAATTTTCTGACAGCTGATTGTGAGAAGATGCGTTGCTGACTGAATGTTTTCTGTTTGCTGCAGCCGCTCGAATTCTCGAATGCAGCCATATTTTATACATCTAAAGCAAAATCAGATAAATCGGTTCAGGCGTTCCAAAGTTAGGCTACCCCTACTCCCACCTTCACTGAAAGACCAAATATGTTATCATAGAAGCATTAAAGGATCATACTCCGTACATACAGGTGAAAATGTATTCGGTCATAGCAATGGCGGATTGTACTATCAACCAAAAAATAATCATTCAAATTGGTCTACGCATTAAGAAGCTAAGTTCCGCACAATCAAACAGCCCCCCCCCCTCCCCTACCCCCGCGTGGTACCATACTCTATAGAATCATCGAAATCGGTCCATGCGTTACGAAAAGTTAGCTTTAGCCCCCATCCGCACACCCTAACCAGGGACCACATTTTGTCCATTATAACCAATGGGGGATCATATTATATGTATACAAAAAAACATAAAGCACCATCCACATCGGTTCAAAGTAAAGTTTAACCACCTTCTTCTTTTTGTTGGATAGAGTATTCCCTCGATTGGTACCATGTCAAAAATTTTGATGGTAGGATGGGGTTCGGGTTGGGGATAATCCAAAACCCATCCTACCATCAAAATTGTTGACATGGTACCAATCGGGGAAATACTCTACCCAACAAAAAGCAGAATTACCAAAATCGGTCCGCGCCTTATAAAATTATGCACGATCATACATAAAAAAAAATCCTCCTTGTTTTTGAGAAGTCGGTTAAAAAAGAGACCGATTATACTTACTTCGGTTTTATCTAAAGGTTTTGAATCACTCATTGACTCCCAGTTGATCAGATATCTGGAAAACAACCAATTTATTAAAGATTGCCAGTACTGTTTTTACTGTGGCTGGTGAAACAGAGATTAATAGCTCTAACGGAGCGTTGGAATAAATGGTGAGTCCGAAATCGTGACTCTTGGCATTTCAAAATCTATTGAAAGAATATGATATTCTTCTCTTCTAGTCCTTCGAGTATTTGCTCTGCACCTCTAAATATAGATAGAAAGGTTTTTGTCAGCCGGTCAATCATTGAAAAATTGACGGAATCACATCTGATCCCTACAAAATAAATGCCGGTGTTCCTCAGGATTCAGTTTATTCAATAACCTTATGATTTCTTTTGTTTTTATTTCCCATTTTCAATCATTTTCATAATTTTGCCCTTGATTTCGCGTACGTGTTTTATTCTGTAATGGATTCTCGTAGACATTTTAACCGAAAAGGTTTGTTTGGATCATTAAACAGTTCTTACGATCTACGCTTGGGGAAAATCGTATTACATTTAAAGTATTCAAAACTTAATGCTGTTTAATGACCCTAAAACACACCCACAATTTCAACCCATTTTGGTCAACGGAATGAATATTCCCGGTTCGCCTTTTGTAAACATTTTGGGTATTCCAGTAATCATAGCTAGAGATAAAACGCTTGGGTTTTTTGAGAAGTATATAAAATTCTTCACTGATCTACCAGTTCCACATCAGGCCTAGATTCGAATATAATTCTCATTTTTGGACATTGTCCGCATCAGCCTGATTCCTTGTAAGTACATCACAATAAGCGATACAAGACCTTCCATCCTTATACTCTTCAGGTAAAATTTGGGAAGACTTTTCTAAGCATAACAACAGGAATATGGAACAGTTTAATATATTCTGTTTTACCCTTGCCTTATGAGCCCGAAACTTTTAAGGAAGGCGGACAACGATACGTCCTTCTCTAAATCCTTGCCCTTAATTCTTTTCTTGATAAGGTTGTGATTTAGCATCATAGAGTATCCCCCGAGCTTTGGCATTATCATAAAGAATAAACCCGTGGAGTCGGAATATATCCTGCTCTGTAGGCTGTGATTGCCCCCAAACTATTTTGTGAGGGGACCGTTTTACACTGAAGAGATTGCACTCGCTACTGCGTGTTATGTTATGAAGCTCCACCCAATGCAATCAAGTAGAACTTAAATTCATCAGTAATTACCGCTTGGCTCCAATCGTCAAAAGTCAAGGCCTTTTGTCTCCTTAACCCTTCAATAGGTTTTTGTTTATATTTTTCGTTAGCAAGGGTTTGTTGGCAGGGCTCTTCGCATTCACGCCTATTTTTTTAAACAGTCTTTGCATTGTTCTAGCTTTCCCAGTTCTTTTCTTTAAAAACATTCCTAACTGAAACCCTAACTGCCAGCTTCGACATATTTCGCAATTGGAGTACTTTTCTTTCGCCAGATGTAACGACTTTTTTCAACACTTAATATTTAAATTTATTTATTACTAACTGCATTTTTCCGGCGTTGCTCGGAATTTTGTTAAGGGGTTATATACAAAGTTGAGGGGAAAAAGTGAGCTAAGTTGGTGATTTTGTTAAGGGTTTTATGCAAATTTTATTAGAAAAAGCGAAAGACAATTTGTTGGTAGTATTATCGAAGAAAAAAAAACAAGTTGAATTATAAAAAAATATTAAAAATTGTCGGAGTTATGGCCCTTCCCCCGAAGCGCGTTTTTTTTGCAGAGGCTTGCGGTGAACATTCTCCAAGGCGAACCGCTTAACTGAAATCAAAAGAGTAAAAAAATTATTGAAGAAAAATGTAATGTGGTGTACTTGAACGGTTCGGTTTCCGAAAAAATTTTTTTTCTCCAATAAAAAAACCATGTTGACAAAAAAATCGATTTTTGAGGTGTTCAAAATTCTAAACAAAAATTCATTGCAAACAATCGAAAATTTTTAGATGAAAAAGGAACCGTTCAAGTACACGAGATTGTAAATATGAACAATTTAAAAAAAAAATATATGAAAATCGGTTGAAAAGTTTTTGAGATATCACGTTCACCGCAACGGTATTTTTCAAAAAACTCTATTCCGAGATCATCGCGTTTAAAGTTTTTGGACGCCACTCGCCAAGTGCTTATGGATGGAACTAGCGCGCTGCGAACGGCTGTCATTTGAAATCTAGTGCTCCGATCTGGATGAAATTTCACACAGATATTTTTGAAAGTATGTACTTTCAGAATATGCAATCAAAAAAAATTCCATTTTTTGAGCCCCAACTTTGTATATAACTCCTTAAGTGAATTTCGTTTTCAATTATTTTTACATGTTACTCGCAACTCCCCCTCTCACCCACCACCACAGTATCTAACGACATCAGTAGAGTCATTATTCATCTCGGCGACACTGAAAACGGTCGTTTTCGATTATTTGCACATGTTGCTCTCTTTCCAACCCCAATACCTGCCTTATCATCAAATTATATTAATATCGTGACTGTAATTATTGACCTTACTTACGACGAAAAATTAAAAATGAATTTTACACTAATATCGACGTTTCAGTTATTTGTACATGTCATTCCCCTCCCCGGCATTGGTATCATAAATAGCCTAAACTAACTACCGCAGTATCTAACGGCATCCGGAGCGGCATTATTCACTTCAGCGACACCGACACCTATTGATTCGACACTATTGTCGGTTGTTTTCGATTGTTTGTACATTTAACTCTTTTTCCATCCCCATCTAAAGGCATCTGGGGTGTCATTGCATCTTGCTGACCCCGAAAAGTGTGGATTTGACACCAATATCGAACGTTATTGATTATCTGTACATGCCACCCCCCCCCCATACTTTTAAATCAAACTTGCTGAAATACTATCTAAAATTTAAGAGCAAAAGTATTCTGGCTTTCCGCTAGAGAGCCACAGATACGGACCTCGCCGTCGCCAACCCATGCCTGTTTTTTTTCTGACAACAAATTACTATACATGCGTTAGTGAGATATACTACAGTTTATGTAAACCAAACAATTCCCCCACTCCTACTGTACCAATAATTGTCATATTTAAAGTCAAACCATCAGTCATCAATCATGGCTATTGCTAGTTTGATATTTCACGTCATAACCACTATTGAGTTTAAAATCAGAACCATTTTTAATTCACGAGTAATATTCCGATAAGTCAAATTTAATTATGATAAATGCCTCGGCTATCGGACGTAAATTGAGATTCAATGAATTTTTCATTCTCCTGGTTGTGATTTTTCACGAATTAATTGAATATATATATAGACCGGTAAAAATGTATATTTCACTATTATATATTTTTCATATCCGTGATAAGCTCCGGCAGGCAGGACACATTGTTCGCACCACTGGTGACCATTAAATATTGATTAATTATTTTTCACTTCCACTTTAGGTTTTTCTGTGTGCGAAATAATAGAGCTGCCACGATTTATTTGCTATAAATTCCGAGTGAAGTGTTTTCCCGTCATAGCACATTTCCAGAAGTTAATTCATCATCCTGAACGGAATGCTCCAAGTTTCAAGATGACGTTTTATTTGTTTCTTACTTAACATCTGTCTAGTTTGGCTCTAATATGACAGGCATGTACTATGTTTCACGTAAGTCAGGCAGGATTTCCCATAAGGAGTTCTCCAGAGAATCACATTTGGTTTGACGGAATGCGGACGGTTCACTTCTGACAGTTGTACGTTCGAATTTGTTACTCATATTTTGTGTTAACCTCTTGTCAGGATTTTCGAGTACAAACCATAGAAACTGGATGTGGGAAGCTATGAATTATTTGACTTCCGGTTGCATCGAAAGGAAAATTTTAAATTATGAAATACTTTCGCTGGAGAAAAAGTTTGCTTTTTACTTGGAATCATATGAAAAAAAATTTGTTGTATGTTAACTATTTGTAAGGAATCACACGAGGGTTGCTATTTAGGTTTTGAGATAGAAAAGTGAAAATAAATATATATAATCGAAAATGGCTTTATTGTTTTTTAAAATATTCTCCATGAAGATCAATACACTTTTGCATGCGTTTGAACCAATTCTCGAAACACTTTTTCCACTAAGATTGAGGTACCTCCAAAACATGTGAATTGAAAGCATCATCCGTTTCTTCAGGCGTCGAAATACGTTGACCTACCATTTTCTTTTTGATCTGCGGGAACAAGAAGAAATAATTGGGTGCCAAAAGAGGACTGTACTGCAGATAACCCATCAATTCGATGTGTTGAATGCTCAAAAATTTACTTGCTTGAGCCGATGTGTGAGAGGTTGCATTGTCGTGGTGGAGAATGATTCGTCTTCTGCGATTGGTTTCCCTTATTTTTCCGAACACTTCTGGCAAACAAATGGTGGGGCACCATTGAGAATTGACCATTCTATGTTGCTGTAGTGGCACGGTGGCGACATGTCCAATTATTCGGAAAAAATATGCGAACTTTCGCTCTGAATTGCTTCGTGCGCGAACAACTTTTGTTGAATTTGGCTCGTCTTGAAAGACTCATACAGTCGATTGTTGCTTAGTTTCGGGTGGGTTCATATGCATAGATCCATAATCACAATATTATAGACGTCCGCTGACTTTTTTCAAAATTTCTTTGCACCAATCGACACGACCCTTTTCTTGAGCGATTGTAAAATTATGCGGTATGCGACGCTAACAAATCTTTTCGACAGCCAAATGATCATGCAATATTGAGTGTATCCAAGTGTAACTAATGCCCAAGCATGCCTCAATCTCACGGTATGTCACATGACGATCTTGCAATATCAGTTCAGGCACAGCATCGATTTTTATGGCACAAAAACCGATTTAGGATGACCTTCACGAAACTCGTCCTATAGCGAAGTGCGACGACGACTGAATTCGGAAAACCTGGGAAACACGGTGGCTCGAGATGGTGCTTTACCAAAAGTCCAAGCGAGTTGATCGGCATACTGTTCACGATTTAATTTCAATTTTTGACCAAAATGAAAGTATCAAGTACCTACATATAAACAACACAAGTAGCACTCGTATGACAAAACGTTCTGAGTATGATTAGCATTAAAAATGTCAAACTTTACAATCACAATGTCAGATTTGGCATATTCACACTAGTGTTGCCATATCTCAAAACTTACGTAGCAACCTACGTATATAATAACTGTTCTATAATTAACTCCCCAGCCTTTTATCCCGCTTCACGTAATGCATTGTACTATAAGTTATATAATTGTGGAGTATCCCCTAAAATTGTAAGAATTATACAGGCGCTTTATGAAAATACAAGAGCTCAAATATGGAATGGGGAGAATCTGTCTGATGCTATCTGCACTGATAGCGGAGTCAGGCAGGACTGTGTTCTAAGCCCTTTGCTATTTGCCTTCTTTGTTAACGATTTGAAGAACTACCTGGAAACAGGTTTAAAAATCAATATATAAAAGTTTTCATGTATGCTGACGACATTGTTTTTTGTCTGATGATCCGTTAAAGCTTCAGCGAATGATCGATGAACTAGAAGGTTATTACAGGTTATGGAACCTGGAAGTTAGCATGAACAAATCGAAAATTATGATTTTTCCTAGGGGCGGGGGTGTCAGGAAGCATACCGAGCACTGGCTATATGCAGAAAACCCAATTGAAGTAGTAGTCAATAGGTATAATTATTTAGGTATTTTAAAGGCTTGGAAATGCGAAGATTGGTCTATGGTCACTCGTTATGAAAGAGTGGAGAAACTGCAGCATTTCTTTCTCAAAAGCTTGTTCTTTTTACCACAGTTTACCCCTAAGGCCCTAACTATGCTCTTACTGTGGAAACTGACCTGTCCGAGCTATAACTGTCCACTCTTAAATGCCATTTTCTGTATTTCCTTAAGGTGTTGTTCAGGTAAAGTGCTGATATACTGCATGGTTGATAGTAGAAGACGGTAGTTTTTGGCAAAAAACGTGGAACGAATTAGCTGAGAAACATAATATAGGTTTAAACATGAGGAGTGAGACATGGCAAAGTACAAGGGATAAACTTTTCTGTATACTTGACTCTGAAGATAAATGGATTAGAAGGGCGGCTGAAGACAAAGCAAAACAATAAAATAATAACTGTGGGTGGGTGTAAGGATGAGTGATTGTGAGCATGGACCATACTCTATTTAACAAAAAAAGAATTATCCAAATCGGTTAACGCGTTACGAAGTACATACTATACATACCATAGAATCTGTAAAATAAGCATAATTTTACTCTTTTCGCTCAGACTCGCATTAATATGATTTTTTAATCAAGGTTTTAAAATGTAAGCCGTTTTTCTACTTATACTTATACTTATTTTTACAGATTCTATAGTATGAACTTCGTAATGTGTGGGCCGATTTGGATAATTATTTTATTGTTAAATACAGTATGATCCCTGCTCCAAATACCTCTACATTCACTCAAATTCGTTACTTCATTCCTTTTTTTTAAATATAGATTGTGTTCCTATATTTGTAACTAAAAAACCTTTGCACCTACAGTTGCTTTGGTGCTACTTCCTAACACGTTGACCGATCTTGATAATCCTGATCGTGTTGAGAAATGTTGTTATATTTCTTACGTTCCTCGAATTTTAAAAGTTTATTTTGAATATTTTTTCGCAAATTCACTCGGTTCAAGTGTACATTTCGTGCATATTTTGTGCATATTTTTGTGGTGTGACAGTGTAAGTGATCAGAATATGATACAGCTGTCTATTTTGGTGTTAAATTTTGTTGAATTAATATATAGTTTTCCATTTTGTGCGAAGGTGTCCAACAGATAAAGGAAAGCTAACACTTTGGTATATACGCGTGCGACTTTCAAAACGATTGAGGGATTTAGGATTTGGAAAGAAAGAGAAATAAAACACCAAAATTTAACGAAAGACCCATTTATTTTTATTTTTTTAAATCTTAATATCCTTAAAATAATGCCGGATTTCCGCACCACCCATGAGGTATCGCAAAAGGCACGTTACCCTGTAAGGTCGGGATCGCCAAGAGGCATATACACCATTGTGGTTAATTGCTTTTAATTAGGTGTGATTAGTAGTTTTATTTTAATATAAACAACAGTGTACAACAGTCGTTAGTCGTTTTTTTTTAAATTTCAACAACATTATATAACAGTCGTTGCACTTAGTGTTTTATTTTTAAATTTCAATAACAGTTTACAACCCATCAAAGCACCACTTTCAGTTATCCATATTCTACAACCTCATAAGTAGAAATAGGATATTTGAAAAAAAGGAAAAAAATGCAAATTGTTTTATGTAAAAATATTAATAAGGTCTTACTTCTTTTTAAACAAACATTGGAAACAGAAATAAGCTACTGATAATAATTCCTCATAAAAAAATCAACAGTTTCTTTATAATTTTTTTCAAAATATCTAATTGATACTAGATCTAGATAGATTCTAATAGAGGGTTTAGAATTAGTTTTACAATCACCATTTTGAAATGGTGTATTAGCTTGAGAAGCAATTTCTAAATTAAACCAATTATTGCTGTTTGATTGAATTTATATCATTTTAAAATGAACCTTTTTTTATATACGATGTGGCCAAATCCTAGGGGATAACCCTTTGATGCGTAAGCATGGTGTTGGCCGGAAGCGAATTATGGTAAGGGAAGTGAAGAAACTTGAGTCTTGTTCTTTGCATTGCATTGAAATACGTCAGTGCCATCTACGAATGATACTAATAGAGTATCATGACCCTTTTAGACATACTTATATATTTATTTTACCGACTTTAAACTGCTACATATTTCAACATTAATATGTGCATTATACTTTGAAAGCAAATATGGATTGTAAGGAACTATAAATGGATTGTCGATTATATTGTTACCTTTTCTTACACATCGACCGTTATTTGCTATAGTATCAGAAATAAAATTCTTTGGATATTGCTTCGGACATTTGCCATCGACCAAGCAAGCAGAATCTACATTCAAGACTCATGGGCCATGAACCATATGCTTTGTCACAATATCGAAAATATGCCTGTTTGTATCTGGGTTCGGAATTTCGGCAGATACAATTCGATCAACGTTATCTGCATCTCGGATTTTATTTTGGTCACCCAAAATTAATAAGAGATAACATACATATGAGGAAGACCCCGCTTTTGGAATTCAATCACGTAAATGTATGCGACGACTTTTCCTAAAATTTCATTTTTAACTATGTATTTTAACAACACGTTCTTTTTAATATCGAAAGCGCGCGACACGGCTTCAGGTCGAACACATTCACTCTGGCCCGGAAAATGAATTTTGTTTTATTTCTGGCCAATTTGGATCGCATGTGAAGGTTATAAATAAACCGGGTTTGCCTAACAAACGCACTATCCCCACAGCATCCTGGAAGCGCTGCTGCATATAACGGGGTCTTCAAATAAACGATGAAGGCAAAATCGTCGGAATACCGGGATTAACAACAGCATTTGAGGCTAAATTCGCAACATGATCCATAAGACCTTGATACGCTTCAACTCTCAATTCTGTCTGCTGTCTTTCAATACATAGCAAGCGATTACTTTCAACCGCACAAAACGCATCTACGCAGTAGTGCTGTAACAAACGCCTTCCATGTAAGATTACATTTAGATCATTACTTTTTACTGAAAGGCGATGAGCATAATACCTATTTTAAGTACATTTTAATTGACCGCACCAACCTTTTTCACCATTTGGAAAAAAATGGTGTAGATAATAGGATCGCAGCTGGGATGTTCTCAATTTAGCTTTTTAAGTGCAGAACCATTTGGATAAACGCAAAATTTCGTTAAACTTCGGAAAATCATAGCTACATCAGTTCCAACAGGAGCATTTTGTCGACCTGGATGAATTATGGATGGTCTAAAACTTCTTGCACAACGTCTTTCATTAATTTATAAGACTGAGCGTTCGGATTTACTTATCTTATCAAAGCATCTAAATCCCTCAACAAATTTTCCCTAAGGTCGCGATCTGTGTCCAGGTTCATCCGCTCACGTAATGCTTCTTCAGCATCATAGATATATAACTGCGAGTATATCGGACGAATATTACATGGTGGACACATAGAGTTACTTATTTTATGATACATGATATTATCCAAAGATACCCATGCTGGTAGAAAATTTTAATTTCGTATAGGTTTCGTAAGGTTTACAAAATCGTCAGGAATGTCATTTTCAACATTGTCGCCATCGGGTAAACGTACCACCTGTGGTGCGTTTACCCGATTATTGTCTACAGATACAATCGAACTATCATTTTTATTTTGCGGCGGCGTTTAGGAATCCGAGAAAGAGTTTCTTTCCTCTTTCGATTTACTGCAGGCTTACGAAAGATTTCAGCATCCATATTTTCAACAACAGGCACTGCTGCTGAACGTGCACTGAGAATATCTTCCATCCGTCCTCCGGATGGAATAGGAACAAATGATATGTTCTCAGTCAATACTGGTATATGTGGAAGCTCATTTTCAGAATCATCCGAATCATATGTTTGGATAATTTGATGAGTTGGAATCCTTCTAACACCAGGGGCCGATGGTGTATCAATGTCAACCCTAATATCATGCAAGCCCGCATCACAAACTGTAGATGCTAACGCTGCATGTGAGGCCGGTAACGTGCTATTAGGGATGTCCTTTTCTGTTAAATTAATTGACTCATGATAGCTGCACCTACAAATTCATCGTTCCTAATCACAGAAATACTGGTCTCGGACCCTGATACCTCTTCTGAATGGGTCACGCTTTCTTCTCTTATTTCGGCTAATAGTACACTTTCTCTTCATCATTATTTTGAAATTAAATTAAAATAATGCAATAAGAAATGATGTAAACGTAAAACTCAAATTAGAAATAATTTGACGTAGTAAACAATAAGGGAATAAACTTAGCTGAAAAGAAAAGAAAAAAATATTACTATATTTTTTCTTTAAGAAAGTTGAGGGAAGGGTAAATAAAGCTATTATTGATGTCAGAGTAAAAAAAATATATGGGGAATACGCGAGTATTAAGAGAAATTATATTTGTTCCTATATGAAATAACGAAGGTATAAGTAATAAATATTAACAACATATAATCACTAAAAACTTTGGTATACATATCTTGCGAAATAATATTTTGTCATTCAGGCTTAAAATAAATTTATTCTATAAAAAAAATCCCGATAAAGTATTCGATGACAATATGACAGATATAGTAATTTAAAGTTTAAATTTAAATCCGAAGACGTTGCAATAAAAGAAATTGTACACTACATATTGCTTGTCATGTTATGGAGCAAGAGCAAAAAAAGTATATATAAATATAGGCAACCCTCTCTCTAGGTTCAAATTATTTTTCATAGTAGAAATTATGATTATGCTCTATAAAACAGCAAAAAAAACATCCAAATCGGTCCAAATGAAAGGTGTCGCAAAGTTATGAAGTTATGTATATAAATTCACCTAGTCTTAAACTGAATTTCCCACGAAGCCGTTAAATAATAGATTTAATACTTAATACACTTTTTGTGAAGTCGTTTGCGTGGTGGATGGGTGTTGGGATGTGGGTGAATGAAAGGAAGAAGTCTGGTAATTATAAACGTGCAACTCACCTGTAATTTAATTACAAGGTGTCCTGAACTTAGAGTGTTTTTTGAGTTAATGAGATGGGTTTTGGAATGAATGTGGATAGTATGTGGATGATTGGCTGTAGGGTAGGTGTATGGTTGTCGTGGTTATTGAATCAATTCGGAGGGATAAGAATGTCGTTCCACTGAACCAAAGAAAGAAGTATAGTAATTTTTATAAAGTGCTCCTCACCTGCAACTTAAATACAAGGTATCTTGTACTGAGAGGGCTTTTAGAGTTAGGGTGAATGGGTGCTGGGTAGGAGTGAGTGATAGCGTGGGTATGTGGCGGTGGGTGGAGGGTGCACATTTTAAATATTACCAGACATATTTATTTGACATTCTTTCTTTTTTACACAGTGTGTAAGCAGTAAGTATAACTTTTATGTTCTTAACAATATACAAGTTTTTATAGTTAAGCCGTACCAACCCTTAAATATTAAATACTATTTTACTTATGAAAAGATTTTATGATTTTGAAAAATAAACTTAATACGCAACTCTGACTAACGTTGCAGTACGATTTGCTGCAAGTATGAAAACAAAAGTTTTTCATTCTAATCAGCGTGTTATAAATTTTATATAATGCTTCACGCCTTTTTATTAATCTATGAATTTTAAGTGATGAGTTTCCTTTTTGTTTTTAATCTTTTAATTGAACCCAATAGAGTCTGTTTGATGGTAAACTATTTGAATTATATAAAATAATAACGATCCGCTCCGGAGCGGTTCGATATCAGACTTGAAAAATAACGATCCGCTCCGGAGCGGTTCAATATCAGATTTTTAAAATAACGATCCGCTCCGGAGCGGTTCGATATCATACTTGGAAAATAACGATCCGCTCCGGAGCGATTCGATATTTCGCTCCAGGCCGAATCGATACGTGGAGCGGAGCGATATTTTGTATCGATTCAGAACCCTGAGCAAGACACGCCACCTAACTGTTATACAGCAGAATAAGACAACCAGTGACAGGGAAGGTACAAGGAAAAAAAGTGGGGAGACAGGGAAGCAACAGGGGAAAAATTCGTGAGAGAGGTGAGAGCGGAGAAATTTGTTTAAGGTCGTTCAGAGCAGGAGACTACATGGAGAACACAATGGAAGTCAGGCTCAGGAAGCAAAGGAGAAAGACATCTTCTCACCATGATTCCACAGTGGTCCGCAGAGAACACCAAGCCGAGCATACGCATACGCGAAGCATTGCCAACAACAGATGACTGCCGCAGATCGGACGAAGAAATAGACTCAAGAAAAGCACCCTGATGTTAACGGGCCATCGAGAAATGTGGCATCAAACAATCATCTTCGCTGAAATACTGGATTGTGTCTGTTCGCCAACATTCGATCTTTTTTAGAAACCTACAAAGAAATCACATTATGAAACTTTGAAAATAATGCATACTTACTGCCCGACTATGTTTCCTTCGAAAAACTTCATATGCAGCAGCAGTACTACACCTCACAACATTGCGCTGCTTGCAATCAACAAGAGTAGGTCGGCTGTCATGAAGCTGATCTCTTCGCTCTGATTTCAGTGGTAATGAAACTGAAAACTAGACTAGACTAGACTAGACTAGAAAACGCGTATACAATTCTAGTTGAAAACTATTACATCAATTTTAAAATGTTATACGGATGATTTTAAAAGTTAATATTTTTCAATTGTGGTATACTAACACAATTATACATTTATATAATTTCGTGTAAACGAAATGATATAAATAGAGCGTCCTGAGCTCACCAACTCCTTTGCGCTCTGAAAAATCATCAAGTTAACATCAGCGGTCTTGAAGCTGAAACTATATCAAAAAACTATTTGATGAATTTTTTGAAACCAAAACTATATTATCAATAGAATTGTGTCTTGAACAATTCTGACCACATCAGCTGTTTTGAAGCTGATAATTACAGCGTACAAAACGTACACACGTATTTAGCAACTAGTCTGGCAATCATAGCTAGTTGTCTCACCTTCTTTCGGTGGATTTTTTTAAACCGAAAAATTCCGTCTTTACGACAAATACTCCACTCGGTGCGCATAAATAAACGTACACGAGCCTACCTTTAGCATTGCGTTCTGAGCAATCAAACCGAGCACATCAGCACTTGCTGCATTGAAGCAAGTTATTACTAACCATAAACTTTTTCTCTTGCGGCTCACAGTTGAGGAGTCTTGACCCTTCACTTATTTACACCAGCGAAGTGAGTTGGAGTTACAAATATTTTTATTTTTTTATTTTTACTAGAAAACTAATTTGTTCTTTTATTTCCACAGGAACTATTGCCTTGGACTCTCTTGAGTTGAATTGTTTATTTTTTTTTGGTTTGAATTTTGATTTTCTAATAAATATATATTAACCAAATCCCCAATTGTTGTTATTGTTACCCGGCAACCCTTCCTTTTTTCGCTTGAGCCAAGTTAGGGCTCAAACAGATTGAAGTCACCCAGCAGCTATGGAGACATCATCTCTGAAAGTCATTCCACAGCTCAAGAGAAGATCACACTAAAGCCGGTGCAGTAGGTGGAACATAGGCGGTCATATAATATATGATCCCCTTACGAAATTGTAAGGAGACGCAGACATATTCCAGAGACTTAGCGCCAGGAATCTCAATCGTTACGGACGACAACCCACCACGCACCGCACAAAAAACGCCTCTGCCAACAGGAGCATCCACCGAAGACAAATGTCGATCACGACAGAAAACGCGGAACTCCGAATTAAAAAATTCCATGTCTTATTTTACTTACCACAAATATTACCACAAAGCCAGATTTCAGAGAGACATAAAAGGTCGAATCCAGAATCGGTCAAGGCAACAAAATGTCTATTCGACTTAGAACCCAAGCAGTTGTTCAGTTTGTCCATTCGTCCGTTAAGAAATAGAGATCTTACACTCGATATTCCAATTTGCATCTTTTTTCTAATAGCAAAGGTCGTCGTCGTATTATTTGTCATATTCTCTATTCGTAACAATAATATTTTAACGGGAGTGAGTTGCAAATCGTCAGCCCAACTGATATAATCTCGGAGCAGCTATTCTTTGGTGTTTTATATTTTAAATTGAAATCCTTATAAAAATTTTACAACATTTTTCAAAACATATTAATAACACACGGCGACGAATAAATTGAATTACCCCAAAAAACCGAGCGCAGTGCCTTATTATCACTACTACACTCCGACCCAGTTTTCCGTAGTAATTTCAATATGTTCTCCCCAGTGACAATGAACTAACATGAAAAATTGATTATTTTAATATTTTGGTTGTTGTAATATATAGCAATATCTGACAACTCCGAGTAAAGCAATATTACGTTGTATAAACAATCATGAAAATTCGGAAATTAAACCTCATTAAAGCAAACATGACAATATTCAACAGAGCCAAGTTATATAAAGTTAATTTGGTCGGAGATACATTTTAATTAAACAGTTTAATGAGAACAAATTAAATATGCAATAAATCAACGTCAGATTATCGTGTAATTCATTCGAGATTAAAAGGTGTTAATTCGAACTTTATTACATGCCAACAAATATATGGTTCCTCCTTTAACAATCGGTTTCAGTTGTTTCCACTGAATTTTTTATTAAATACACCACTAATTGCCGTTGAAATTTAATTTGGATCTAATTTTCCTGGAGTAAACATCTCACCAGAAATCAAGAGCACTTAGTACGGACTTGGCTTGGAAGGATATACAGCAAATTCTAAAAACCTCTTTACAATTTGACAGTCCTGCATTGTAATTTACTTACATCTCCCAATATTTCCCAGTAAATTTATTGTCGACTCACAAAGTTTCAATCAGTAGAATAAAACTGTATTCCCATACCACACCACGGGTAATAAACCAATTATCAAATTACACGCTAACAGGCATTGCCAATAAAACCTCATTCCAGAGCCAATTGGCCAAATTGCTACCAGTCAAGTGCCTAAAATGATCCCAAGTACACGAAGAAGGGTCGATTTTGTTGTTGAAATTGATTCCCTGATTGAATTGCCTCAGATTGAGTTCTGTCGGGGCTGCCAGGAAGTACCAATTTGCAAAGTAGGCATAACTTTATGTTTTGAGATTGCTGACGAAAATATCTTGTTTTGATTAAAATTAAATATTTCTGAGGATTTTCATGGCATGCAGATAAATAATCTATCTGTAAGAAGATTTTGCACTTTTCGGTTCGACAGCGTATTGAAGTTTTTCCAATGAACAAAGTCATAAAGTTACTCATAATTTTTTATTAAGCCGGCTTATGCAAGGAGAAAAAGGAATATAAAATTTAATAATTTACGCTTTTGTAGTCGATTAATTATTCTTGGTCAAAATAAGGTATGACTTCGCTGTAGCTGCATATTCTCGTACAGTGTTCGAAAAAAAGCAATATATTTCATTTTTATTATTAAATTTAAGAATAATTTTGGAATTAACAATTTGGTTCTTGGGTCCCGTCATCACCCTGCACTTTTGGTCCTATTCCGTTTTGATGCTGCTGATATAATACATCCTCTTCTTTGGCTGGGGATTTTTTTCAATTTCAAAAGAGCTGACTTTTTCTCCATCAACGATAGGCTCTTCTCTTGTGACTGGTCTGGGGTGCTTGGAGAATATGATGTCGGTTTGGCTGTCGTCGCCTTCTATAATGTCCTTTATGGCTTGACGTTGCCTCGAGATGTTTGAGGTGCTTGAAGGGTAAGCCCTGGAAGAAATTCTGTGCCTCAGGGAGTAAGGAGGATTACATGGCGTACTTCGAACTCTGTCATTGGTTTTCCATTCAACTGCTGGTTTCATATTCTGAATTCTTGTCTAACATGAGAACCACGTTACGTAATGATCCTAAACGGTTCTGGAAAGTTCTTAACTTGAAGCGAAACTGCGACGCATGTTCTTTCTCTCTGAGTTATAGTTAATGTAAAAGTGAACATCCATGACCTTCCCGGATTTGTTAACTATTCTCCTTCGACTATCGAGTCAGGCAAACAGGTCGATTGTGTGTTTACGGATTTCAGTAAGGCTTTCGACAGGGTTGACCATAGAATTTTGATTTACAAATTGTCTCTTCTCGGTTTTCCTTCCGACTTCGTTGATTGGTTTTCCTCTTATGTGTCGAGTCGTACTCAACGTATCCTATTCCGGGGAGCTCTTTCCGACATTGTTTTTGTTACTCAGGGGTGCCTCAGGGTAGCATTCTTGGCCCGTTGATTTTCATCATATATGTATATCAATGACGTTTCCCTCCTTTTGTCTAGTGCCAGAATTCTGTGTTATGCGGTCGACGTCAAAATATGTATTTCGCACTTTTTCTCATGACACCGATTGTGGGGTCTTGAATTCCGATCTGTCTACTTTATGTGATTGGTGTTTTCATTATCGTGTTTCCTTAAATGCCGGCAAGTGCACGGTTATGAGTTTTGTCCTTTTCGATTACTTGGGCAGGGTTCGTGTGTTTCGATATTTAGGCTTGGTTCTCAATTCTCGATTCTATGTTCGGCAGGGCCAACTCGATGTTGGGCTTTTTTTAAAGATGGTCCAGCGAATTCGATGATCCCTTCCTAACCTTCTTTACTGTACCTTCGTAAGACAAATTTCGGAGAATGCTAGCCTTGTTTGGTCCCCCTACTTTGCTGTTAGCATCGACGCATCGAGGCAGTACAGCGCAGGTTCCTTGGGTTTGCATTGCACGGACTTTCTTGGAATGATCCTCTAGTGCTACCCTCTTATGCCGACCGACTGCAACTGATTTTCTTTGACTCCCTTAAAAAGAGGCGTGACATTTCCAGAATTTTACTAATCTTCGACTTATTGCAGAGACCGGTTGCTGGGGGCGTTGAATATCTCTGTCCCGCCCCCAGTCCGACAATTCATGATTTCCTACACGTTCGCAGCCACCGAACACTGTACGGCATGCATGACCCTATTACGGCGATATCCCACCTCTTCAACGAGCGCTTCGCTGGCTTTGACGTAGATTCCTCTCGGTTACGATTGAAGTACCAACTTGGGTTGTGTCTTGGATAAGTGCTTGTCTTTTAGTTATTAAGTTTTAAGTTAAGGACTAATTTACTTTTTGATTTTTATTATTTTGTTCATCATCTATTTAATCTTTAGTCCTGTAGTAGTATATTTTCATAAAAAGATGCAAACACTTTTCAATATTTAATAAATTTTAAAATGTGCTTACTTTTTTCTCTTTTCTTAAGTTTTTTAATGTTTTAGCGTAAGGCCAGCAGAAAGTTGGTAACGGGTATTTGCCAGTATCGTAAAAAATATTCTACCAGTACTGCAATAACACCCTCTTTTATAAAGCGAATCTTTATACCGACTCATTGAACAACGCCAAACATCTGCTGCTAAATCCTACAAGCATGTAAAAGCCACTACGCTTTCGCTCCAAAAAATGTTGCGCCTCAGCTTTGGATTCGTCATACTTAACAGGAGTGCTCCCGTTGCCAATATATGCTAAGGGGTGAATCTGAACAGTTCCGCCACCTCCTACACCATAGGCCTTGGCTTTTGCCTAGGTAGAGCCCTCCAATCGCTCATATTGATCGAAAACTCTACGAGCGATTGGAATTGCATCCACTTTCGTGACAAAAATGAACAGGTCGTTAGCATACGCTAGAATTAGTGGCCGTGCGAGACGCTACCAAACGCATTTCTTTATCTAACGAGATGATGGCCATATGGTAGGCGAGAAGATGCTTTGCTACGGTGATGTTGTCGTAAATAGTAAGACCTGGAACGTAGTAGGACTGTTCCGGGTGTATTACCGAAGCAATCACTGAGCTTAGTATAGTTCCGAGTGCTTTGCAAACCGCAGAATTGAAGATATATACGAGGTCTGAAATCAAAAGATTCCTGAAACGTAGAAAAATTCTGGAGCCAGACCCTCATAACCAGGAAAAGTATGATGGCGAAGATCTTTCGTTGCATATCATCAAGGGTTCACGCTATGTCCAGGCATTTCGTAGTTTCCTCAGTGAAAGCAGGAAAGTTTTGGAAGAATTTATCAGAGGACGTGCATGTTCGCAACGTCGGTGCAACGAAACGGTTCGCAACGTCGCTGTGTATAGCAGTTGGGGATATAACCCGTAAGCTCGTCTCCGTACAGGATTTACCTAGAATGGAATCTACTTTACAACAAGAGGTATATCGTCGTGTTGTATGGAAGAAGTACTCGGTAGGTTAGTTGCCTTCTCGCAACCAGCGCGACTGATTTCGGAGCGCAAACACCAAGTTGGCTTTGTGTTCTTAGCCGTTTTTTTTATTCTCTCGTATTGGGAGAGCAATTCTGTTTGCGCGGGCACAAGCGTACCAATCCGGGTGACTTCGGCGATCAAACTCAATGCTATATATCTGTTTTGATTGAAGATCGTCTCAATAAATGAGCGATTTATTTATTTTTATTATTTCCTTTCTCTCCATTGATGCCAAAACTAAAAAATCCAGTAAGCAGATAACCTTTCGACTAGAGTGCTGGTCACCACAACAAAAAGGAGATCAGTTAGTGAAGAAACTTCATTAGTGACACTAACGACGAAACAGAGAAGCCTAGACAAGATGTAAAGTCTGTCTATCCTCGAGATGTCATGGGCATGTCTAGAAAATTTTGTATATGGCCTAGTCATTAGGTTGCGGTAACGATATGCGTCCAAAAGGTTGAGCTGTTCTCCAATCGTCCCGCAATCACTGAGTTGAATTAAACACCAAGAGTGTTTCGTTCTTATTGTACCAAGGTAAACCTTGTATTAGTTTGATGTCTCTGTTCCACCCCTTATGTCTTCAATTATAGCATGCAAGGATGTGGCTTCACTGAGGCCTCAAGGGAACATTTAAGCTCAGGCGACGATTGTTCTACTCTGCGGATGAAGACCTTTCTCGAGCCAATGCTCCTCCAGGATATCCGATTGTTGAAAAGGCGGTCGTATCCCGACCCCTCATTATATTTGGCCCGTTTCTTCGCTTGGTTCTTTAAGAGCTTCAGCTGGGACAGAATCCTCAAGCTTTCGATTAAAAAGGATTTTTCCACGATCTTGTTATAATGAAGGCTATTGAGGAGCGAACGCAATTTCACCATCGGTACTTTCTCCAGTCCAAGTTCAACCTTAAGGCGACTGCCTATCGAAGCGGTACTACCGCTTGACCTAAAGCCGCTCTAAGACTGACCAACCGTCTCAAGAGCGGAGACCACTACGCTACCCGACATGCCATCAGTGGGATCCTTAGACTACACTGCTGCCACTATCGGAGGTTAAGTGCACCTATACCAAGACCCTCCTCTTGTCCTGCACCTTTTCTGGTGTAAGTAGCAACGCTTCCTGATCCGGCCTTTGTTTGGCCTTCCACTTCAATCTGTGCTTCCTCTCACTACCAATTTTGTTGATCTTCTCCTCTGACCTCACAACTTATTTTCACTTAGGCAGCGTTTATAGCCGGGTGCAGAATTGCCTCCTACGGTGTTTCCTTAAGCGTTCTTGATGTTATTAGTACCAAAAAGACGAGCGCAGTACTGGTCGAAGGCACTGCTGCGATTTCTACTGCTGGTGCAGAACCGCTCTCCCGTCGGGTATCACACACCCTGGTAAGGTTCCCGAATGGAACTGAGAATGCCTCTGACAAGACCTTCATCAACGATTCGAAGCGGAACAGCCCAGACTTTGCCTTGAACCTTCCCGAATCTTCGAAAGAATTTTTGAGGTCCTCTAGCAAAGCCCGGAGGGAGACTCGTGAGAAGGCGACTCTCGTCGGCTTCACTATTACCGGGTAGGGTTGAAGGTGCTTACCACCCACACCGATTCCTCAAGCATGGTGGAGAACATCTCCTCCAATGGGACGACCACTAACATGGCTTGAGGGTAAGCACTTTTAGTAACTCCACGGATGTGTGAAAATAGCATACTGCTCAGAAACACACACTCAAAGTGATAGGTGTACATTTAGAAAAACTATGTTTTTTACATGGACAACTATATGTGCCGTACTCTCTAGTCTCCAGCTAATAAAACCCAACAACCAAAAAAGGTGAGACAGGAAATGTAGTGTTGAGAACTTTGCCGGCGTAGATAAATCAATTCTCAGTGCAACCAACTATTATGAACCGGCACAACTTTCAATCAGTTGGCACCAAGGGATACTTTTTATCCTAGAAATATATTTCTACCTGAACGGAGCCGGGTCACACAGCTAATTCTTAATATAAATCAGGAAACTAAATATTAGTAATGAAAATATTCAACAAAATTAGATCTTATCAGAACACTAGAAATAAAAATGCAACCTTTTTGGGTTTTGTTCTAAAAAATGCTAAAAATTGCAGAAAATCAATACAGGTTGATTTCTAAAAAATAAAGTTTTGTTTTTAACCGACTTCCCAAAAACAACGAACTTAGTATTTTTTTTTTATGTCTGACCGGACATAACTTCGTTACGCGTCGACCGATTTTGATGATTATTTTTTTGTTGGCTAGACTATGTTCACCGATTGGTACCATGTCAAAATAATTTTTGGTAGGGTGCTGGTGGGGGGTGGGGGTGAAACCTAACTTTGTAACGCGTGGTACGATTTGGATGGTTCTTTTTTTGTTGTACAGAATATGATCCCCCATTGCTATTAGGAGAATAATTTGGTCCTAGGGTGAAAGGTGGTGGTGGTGGTGGTGGTGGTGGTGGGGGGGGGGGGGGGGTAGTCTTACTTCGTAACGCGTGAACAGATTTGGATAATTCTTTTTTTATTGGGTAGAATATGAGTCTTGGTTGATATTACGAGAAAGCAAATGTTGGTGGGGTGGGGGTTGGTGGAATCTAACTTTGTAACACGTTGTCCGATTTGGATGGTTCTTTTGCTGTTGTATAGAGTGTGATCACCCATTGCTAATAGAAGAATAATTTGGCCCATGGTGGGGGGTTGGGTGGGGGGAGGAGGAGTAGTCTAACTTCGTAACGCGTGGTACGATTTGGATAATTCTATTTCTTTTGGGTAGAGTATGCTCCCTGATGGATACCACGAGAAAAAAAATTGTTGGTGTGGTTGGGGTGGAAGAAGGGGGGTGGAACCTAACTTTGTAACTCTGGACCGATTTAGATAGTTCTTTTGTTGTTGTATAGAGTGTGAACCCCCATTGCTAATAGGAGAAAAATTTTTCCTATGGTGGAGGTGGGGGAGGGGTAGTAACTTCGTAACGCGTGGACCGATTTCGATGATTCCTTTTATGTTCGGTAGAGTATGTTCCTTGATTGATACCATGAGAAAAAAAGTTTAGTGGAATTGGGGTGAGGTAGGGGGCTAAAACTAACTTTTAACGCGTGGACCGATTTGGATGGTTCTTTCTTCGTTGTATAGACTAGAAGACACTAAAAAGTGAAAAATAAAATAGTTTTTAAAAAAAAGTTGAACCGACTTCACAGAAAGCGTTAAAAAGCATAAAATAATTTTTTATTTTATATCTATTACGACATTTTGAAGTCGGTGCAAATTAAACAAATAAAACAACTACAGTACCACAATTGAAAATAATACATAATACTACCTGAACGTTTCAGCTTACGGGATCATAAGAAATGACGATTCAATATTTTTGTTGTAGTTGTTTGGTTTGTTTGATTTGCACCGACTTCAAAATGTTTAGCGCTTTTTGTGAAGTCGGTTCAACTTTTTTTTTTTAATTATTTTTTAATAACAAAATTAAGTAAAAGCGCAATGAAAATGTTGCGGAGTTGGACTACAAAACAAAGATTGTTTCGCTTTTATATTTTAATTACTTTAGTCAAAGCTAAAGAACTGCAAAAATAAATATAATTTAACAACGAACAAGAAAACTATATAAATGCTTTGCTAACATTTCCTCAGATAATAATTATGTTTGCCCTGAGAAATTCCCAATGTTATTTTTACATACACCCCTTATAAACGTATGAATGAATATTTCCGGCATTCTATCCCTTGATTTGAGCAAATAATATCACAAAGAATATTTAACTCATTTCATTTTTCTTAACTCAAGCAATGTTCTTGTCACTGGAAATACCACTTTCGACGATGTAAATGATGAAAACACTTCACTTCGTGTTTGTAAACACTTCACAGTTTTTCAAGGCAGTTGCTATAAATCACACAGAATAGATAAGAAACGACGTTCCATCTCCAATTCTATGTTTCATTACGTTGAATCTTTAGATGACATAGTTACCCTCTAATTCAGCGAAATTATAAGACCGTACTGACTCGAAAGATAGATATAACAGCTCGGATAGCTAAAAGCTTTCATTTTCATATAGGTAATTGCCAATAACATTCCAAGCAGCTTTTATGGAATTGGAATATCTCCTGAACGAAAGCTGCTAATAAAAAAGCAACGTTGTTGAATACATTTCACAAAAAATTTATTTTCGTCGTTGTTTATTGTAATCTGTCTGTGGAGTAAGTGATAACGTGTCAGCTTACCAATCCGTAGGTCCCAGGTTCGAATCCCACCGACGGCGACCCATTTTTGTTTTCTGCTTAAAACAGATTACGTTAAAAAGGCAATGGAGGTAGCATAGAAAATGTCAGTGGTTCGAAATCCACGTTAAATTAGAAGTCCACTTGTCCCCTTGTCTCGAATTGTGTGAGGTTCATGCCCCACAAGGGTTTACGGGAATTAGAGGGAGAGTTTATTATATGATATTTTGTATTACATTTTGTGGTGTTTTTTTGTAAAAACATACCATCTGCCAACTTGAAACATAAATCAATTAGACGTCCCTAAACCTTTTATTTGATTTATGAGGTGAAGTGTTCTTTTTGGTTTTCTGAAATCAAATAGTATCGAAAAATTTCAATCTTTCCAAATCTTTTTAAAAGATCGGGATGTAACTAACTAGAAATTAGTTAATGAAATAATATCCAGCAAGGAACGAAATAAACCGGAATACTTAAGCATATTAGTTCATCCTTCTAGCTTTTTACTGTATTTGCAGGAAGGCGATATTAGCTCAAAATATTTTAGCACTTCGAAAGAGCAGCTTTTACGAAAGTAGTTCAATAGGTTCCATGTAACCTCCACGCTCACAGCTATTACTATTAAGGTATCTATGACAGTTAATTAATTTGTGGTATTTTTATGGGATTGGAAGGGTGACATTGGGTGAATTATTGATGGTTAGTTGGGGTGTGCGGTGGGTGGTTAGTACTAACTAAATGCTGGTAGATGAGTATTGTAAGCTTTGTTCTTGTCCGCTATAAATTCGCTATGACGAATTCGTCTTGGATCGCAATGTGGCCAGTTTGCTGTGGTTAATACAATGCGATAAGTTTGCAGTTAACAAATTGGTGTGATCAATTGGCTTCGGTTAATTTATAGATTCGTTTCCTATGGTAAATACTGCCGTTATGTAATATCAAGTGTGCTTTATTGTGATAATAGCAGGCGCAGAAGATACTTTTTGATGCTAAAGCGCACTCTTCGGAGAAAAAGAATTTAGGAAATTGGTTAAGAGGTTGAATATAGGAGCTGACGATAAAAAAGTCGGCCTCATTATACCAGATAAGAATATAATATGGTAAATTGTTTCACATTCGTGTGGTTTCGCACAGAAAAGCTGCCTGAAATTTGACGGTACGACCGAATATTACGAGTATACGGGTGGACTGAAGTTTTATATCGCGCCTAATGATGTGTCTAGAAGTAATCAGGCTAAACAAGACATCCCGCCAACACTCTAGACAGTCAACATTCTCAGAAATTGTGGGATCGCCAATAATTTAAACTATAAAGAGATTTTTTCCTCTAACTTAGGATGCCAAGTTTCGGAAGGCACCAAGAAATGCTTGACCTATTCACCAGAATATAACAATGTATTGAGGTGTAATTAAGCTCCCAAACTAGCATGCAAAAAACATCCAAAGCAAAAATGAGAAAAGGCACCATAGGCATTTGCATACCATATTTAGACCGAGAGTGATTGACATGGATTAAAAGGCAATTTCCTAAAGCCAAACCGGATGTGCCTATAAGAAACCCCATTTTCTAGAGCACGAGAATCAAACCCAAAAGCTGGTGATTTGGTCAGCAAGTATACGTTGTTTTTCCAAAGAGTACATATTAAGCAACTGGAGGCTGTTCGCATAAAAAGGAATCCGAAATGTATCATTCCACGGGAGCTCTCTTAATGTGAACTTAACAGAGCAAGGTGACCGAACTAGAGATGAATACTAGAACATTGGTCTGACCAGAGAAAATAACAAGTGAATTAAGGTTGATGATAAGGCCGATGAGATAACACCGACTATCGCTTTAAATAACGCAAAAATGATATACTCCTAAAAATAATAAAGTTTATGTGCAGAGTGAAATCCAGTTTTTTTGTGAAGCTTGACACTAATGTCATTCGCGGACTATACGGGTCATAGTCTCTGCAGAAGTATATTCAAACAAGTGCTGATTGAGGCTTATTGAGAATGACATAATTTCAGATTTTTCCCAGCTAAGCTCCAGACCATTAAATCCGCAATAGTTATTGAACGTATTTTAATCATCCTGAATGCGGTAAGATTCCCAACTGTTTCTAAAGCAAGAGAAAATCTTCATATTGTCCGCTTAGATTATTACTTTGGAGTGCCTAATAAGGGGACAAAGTCGCCAATGGCAAAAATAAACAGCAGCGCACCCAGATGACTACCCTGCAGTACACCTGATGAAGGCCTAACGAATCTAAATAAAGTGTTAAGGAAAGATACCCGATATGTCGTACATTTTAAGTAAAAGCAGGTCCAATCGAGCAATAAAGGCGGGGAAACCAATCTGCTAAGCTTGAGCTACATATAGAGTGAAAGAATTTATCAAATGCCTTGCTGAACTGGGTGTTGACGTAGTCGGCCTGTAGACCAAATTGGAAGATAGGGATTATGTGTGAAGCAAATTGAAGCAGGTTAGTCGTCGTCGAACTGCCAGGCAGAAAGCCATGTTGATTATACATAGTGAATGCCAATGGAGTGAGTATGATATTATTGCAGGATTTAACGAATGTAGGAGGAACACCATCAGGATCAGAGAAATAGTCCAATTTAAGTACCCTGATACTATTCATAATAACATCGTGAGATATAATGGATATAGGAATGGAGATAGCTGGACGACGCTTGATATGACCAAACTCTTCCGGAGAAGTCACAAAATTACAACAACAAAATACGCTCTCAAAAAGCAATGCAAAGTTTTCAGGCGCGCTGCTACTGGTGGACCCGTTTTACCACATTGTAACCGAATAATTATAAGTTTTCTTCTTCATATTTACGAATTTGAAAAAGATACGAGGGTCATTATGCAAATTATTGCGAACACTATCAAGGGATTCCATATATAACGTTAGAAGGCTGTCATAATAAACGACGAAACAGTAACATAACGTGTCTCTGTAGTGTAAGTAAATTTTCTGTAGTCTATTTTTTCTATTCTTAAGGCCCCGAAGCTCTCTACAATACCATAGGGGAGAACAACAGAATGATCTCGACCGTTTGAAAGGTACACAGGAATTAAACAGATCGTAAATTCTATCATAAAAAACAGAACCAGCCGTATCTTTATACAAAATAGAGAAATCGATTAAAACGATCCTGTATGCGAAATCAGAGAAGGTCGCCCTTTTAAAATGAGAAACATATTGATCTAAGTTGGATTCAGTAATATTATAACTAACGCAATGCAAGTGGAAGGGTGTAAGCTGTCGATAGCCGAGATAGTCGAGAAACCGATTCCACTATAGTGTTACTCGAGTCAAAAGAAGAAAACATCTAACCGCCTTCGTTTACAGTTCTTTATACCACTCATTTTGTGTGAACCAGAGGAGGAGATGGGGTGTCAAAATAGCGAGAATCTTCAGCAGTAAAACAATTTAAGGGAAGGTAGTCACCATAGTCATCGTCATCAGCGCTGAATACCCACTTTATTTATTTAAAATTAAAATGAATTAAAAATGGCGTAAAGACTTCGACCGTCTGCATCAACATAATTTGTCAAATTTGAAAGATTATAACAACAGATCAGGAAAACGTTTAGCTTTACAAGAGAGAGCTTAAGAGCTAAGAGCTCAATTGCGAACGTGTGGGAGAAAGCATGCTGTAATCTAAGTGCAATTTGCATGCAGTTGATACACCACCACCACCATGTGCCATGGATCAGATTATCTATTCCTAGAATTTCTGCATCATGAAACCCGTGATGAAGCCAGGTTTCGGTCAGAGTGAATGTTATGGTTCCCTTGTGGCAACGCCAGTAGTATTAACAATAGGTTTAGAGAGAGCTTCACGAAGCGAGTATCGCTGAGCACGATTAAAGAGATGCGAATATAACCAATTAAAAAAAACAGACAGAAAGATAAGAATAACAATTTTGTAATTTATTATATCGAATGCCTTACTAAAATCAGTAAAAATACAGTCATATATACCCTCAATAGCAAAAAAGCAAAAACTAAAGAATCCCAATAAGTTGGTGGTGATCGGTTTACCTTACATAAAGCCATATTAGCGTTATTGGGAGAACCGTTTGCAATAAAAGTAAATAAAGGACATCAAAAATCTTGGAGACGCTGGATAGACTAATGATTTGTCTCTAATTATATTTATTGTACTGGCAGACTACTTTATACAGATGAATAATTAAAGAGAATTTGTAGGCATTCTGGAACAAATAGCATTAAACTGGAGCAAGTGGCGCACCACACCTTTTTTACAAAATATGCAGGAATACCATCGGGATCAACTGAGAAGCCAAGGTAGAAATTTGTTTTAAAATTATGGCAACGTCAAATAAAAGCTTTTTGTATTCAGGAGAAGTCGAGGAAAGCCACTTCAAATGGGTAAAATAATTAATGCTAGTATTTCAGTTGTCATCCACAAACGCATTTAAAAAAAGTAAAAAAAAAGGTTCGCTATTTTAAAAGCTGTAGGTTGCAAACCAAATTCTTGAAGTTTAGCTAGAAGTGCAACTTTGAAATGTATAAAGCGATGATTTCGGACTCTCCAAAACTAAGTGGACATTAATTACAACGTTCTGTTAGAGCCATTAGTAAGTTTCCGGTTGAGCGGCCATTACGCGAACCATACCGGTAACAGTTAATAAGGTGGTTATTTTTCAGATATTTCTTCAATTGAGAGTTGATGAGTGAATCAAACACTTTAGATAAAATCGATTGTGCAACAGGGCTTTAGTTAGAGAAGTCGCATGTAATATCAGCATGTTTCCCAGTTCAGAGAGTACTTTAAATATTTGTAGCGTGCCACAGTGAATCTGTGTATCAATGAAGGTGACAAGTAGGAATTAGCAGCAAACAGATTGGCTTTGTTGAATGAACCAGTACAAAAAAAGCAAAATTCCTCTTTACGGTTTTTACGTGAGACCAGTAGCCCTTAGGCCTCGCACCCCTACCCACCACGCTTGAGTAGAAAATCCCTTCCATATAACGGCCGACCAATCACTTATATGCATATATTCCGTGCATCTTTATAGATACGTTCAATCGGCATTTTTAAAAATACCACGCTAATCTTTTGGTCGAATTTCGAGTTTGGACTTTACAGAATTTTATAACAAATTATGAAAATTCACGGCTCTGTGTAAAATACTCCCATGCGCTTTATCTCAATTTTTTCAGATGAACAAGATGGCTCCATATACGCAAATTAATTTAGTAAAACCCAATGTTTTGTTTTATTTTTCGCTTTAATTCCTTGAGAATTCCTTCTCGATAACGTAAACAACCCCCTTAAGAGTAGTCTTTCAAAATGTCAACTAATTGTAATTCAGCGACTTATTTCAAAGCGTGACCTTATGCAAATTTCAAACACAATTTGTTTAACTTTGATTTGATTATTTAGCTTTCGCATTGTCTAATTAAATTTCCAGTCTTAATTTTACGAACTCGTTAAGTCAGGTCGACTTCACTGTCTCGATTTTAAGCCGTCGAACTTATTATTCACGTCACGGAACTCCAAAGCTTAGAAAGAAATGTTTTAAGAAGAAAGTTAATCCCTCTCATTTCGGTAAAAATAACAGCAGTTTCTTAGGGAGAAGAAGCTTTTCGGGTTTCTTCTTAAGGTTTTGTTAAAGAAATTAAAATGAAGTTACGCGTGTTTGAAAGCTGATAAGAATTTTAAGATGTACCTTAGAGAAATTTTAATCAAAGAGGAATTATTTGTAATCTTTTCCGAATAATTTAATATAAGAGTAAATATTTGATTTTTTAAATTTAATTTAATGAAGTATGATACGAAAATTACTTTAGACTTTACTTTCTAACCTACTGTCGTTATTTTTACTCCAATGTATGTTTTAGGTTGATCTTTAATTACGTTTAAATTATAATTGAAACAATATTTTTGAATTTTAGATAAATATTAAAAACGGGGATTTCGGGTAAGATAAAAACTTGTTGTTTTCGGCTGTCACCACATTAACTGCCCTAAATATAACAACATCTCTTCGCCACTTACTCGAATTGCTGTTTCGTATTGTACTATAAATAAGTTTATTATAATACGCAATACGTTATTTTATTTGTCTCATTTTTATTACAAGCTTTTCTTCCTATGCCCAAAAAGCCATTCTTTTTCTATCCATAGAATTTCCTAATTCATTTATTCCTATCAAATTAGAATTATTGATTTGTTTCATTTGCTTGAATACGAATCGAATTATTGAGAAGATTCCATAGTTTTACTTATATAAAATTTGATTATCCTCTCTTAGAAATACAGTTTTGGATTTTAGTTGTACTTGATCTTTCAGATGACAATGGTATGGCATATTAGTCAATAATCAGTAGGAAGAAAGAAATTTTCATCGTCACGAAACTAATTTCTATTTGTAAATGAAACATATCGCCGAGATTTAAAACAATGAAGTAACATACTTCTTACATTTTAGTATTTTTTATATGATAATGTCAAAGCTCACGTTATGCTCTATGATGCTAAAACACAGAAAAGTAATTAAGGATATGTATGTGAAATGGGCTAAGCAGTTGAGTAAAGGAGATGTCGATGTACGCCTCGTTTGAAAGTTTCGGGTTTATAAGACGAGGGAAAACAGAAGATGGTAAACTGTTCCAAACTCGTGTTGTTCTACTTGGAAAGGATTCCCGGAATATGACGATACGTCTAAATTTGACGTAAAGAGTATTGGCGTGCCATCGACTTGAAGCTCATGTATCGCACGTTGTGATCTGTCTGCAAGGTATCAGGCTTAGATCAAAGGCGCTGGAAATAGCGATAGAAGAGTGAGAGACAACCGAATTCCCTCGATGATCCAGAGAGTCAACCCTATCAGAGATTGATGGATCCTCAATAAGTTAAATAGCCTTACGATGCACTTTGTCTAACGTGGACAATGTGGTGCTCAAATATATGAATTATATTCGATTCTAGGAAAAAACGGAAAGAATTGTTTAGGATAAGACATGAATTAATTAAATTAGGTGAGAAGAAAGCTATTTATGTACGTGATGATAGGCTAGTTGTAGATAATGTGTTCTTTGATTATGGTGTTTTGAAAAATGGTGGTAGATTAGCATTAGACATGATCTGTGAGCTTTTTTTGGATAAGACAGCTGTTAGGGGTATTCTGCTGAAGGCTGAGAAAGCTGGTCTTGTCGGCCAATTGTCCAAAACTACAGAATAAGATATGGCCGTCTGCCTAGATAATAGTAACGTACTGAATTCTAATATAAGTATAATAAGTTATTGTCCCTGTATAACAGATTCTAGTTTTGATTCCAAGGAGAGCGAAAAGTCAGAATTTATAACTGAAAACGAAACTTCTTTAATTAAAACACTGTCGTACAATATAGCGGGTTTGAGAAATAAGACCCTTTCCAGGCTTTTTCGAATTTATTAAGAATTATGATGTATTTATCCTGCTTGAAACGCATGTTGTAGAAAATAATTTTAGCAAGTACAAAAAAAAACATTGTTTAAGGAGAATAAAAAAGAATACTACAGAGCCCTATCTGCAAAATTTAGATTGGTACCGGATTCTAAGTCCTGGTGAATTCTGGCAAAAGAATAGGGCTTCACGATACTCGAGATAATTCTCGCTGCCGGTGCCGGTCTCGACACGATACCGAGACCGGCAGTGAGACCAATATCATTGGTAACAGTGCGATACCAAGAGCGGGATTGAGGTGACGAGAGTGGACGAGATATTAGTTTTATTATTTTATTGTGGAAATTGTTTTTAGTTGTTTCAGCGTTTATGTGGCTCCGAAAATTTTCAATTTTGTGATTTATGGGGCATATAAGTATACACTGCTTTCCTTAATCGCTTCTTTCTACATTATTTCCTTCTTCAGATATTTGCATTTTATCCCCAATAGTAAAGAAAAGCCTTTGCTTGTTTTGGCGAGGGTAATAAGAAGAAAATGCATATATATAGACATAGACATATGACTTGTCCGCGTTCACTGTTATACCACCGAAATTCCCTTTTTTTATCTTTCCGAGAGCGAGATCGGACCGAGATTGGCCTTTATCTCGCCAAGATTGCGACGAGAGCAAGATCGTCTTCACCTTGACGAGACCAAGACCGAGATGTGCCAAAGTCTCGGTCTTGTCCCGATGTCGTGAAGCCCTACAAAAGAACTATCAGGAAAAAAACATTGTATAGATATCGGTAAGTTGAGGGAATATTTTGAACTTTTACTGAATCCAAGATCCGAATATAATTCTATTCCATATGCTGCTCACTTGATATGAGATAGTCTTCTAGATAAGCAGTTCGATCTAAGTGAACTTTATGTTCTGCTAGGTAAGGCTAAGGACAATAAAGCACCAGGAGTAGATAGGATTTCTTATCAATTTTATTAGAACGCTCCGGAATGTTTCCTAGCGAAGATAGTCGAATATTTCAATTATATCTATGATAATTCGGCGGTAACGGATTCGTTCACGAGGTCAATAATTTACCCACTTCATAAAAAAGGAGACATACACAAAGCGGATAATTATCGTGGACTTTCCTTTATTAACACCATAGCCAAGTTTTTTGCCGGAATGCTGTATAAGAGATTAGCCTTTTCCGAAAAGGGTCACCATATCTTAACAGAAAGCCAAGCTGGTTTCCGTAACGGTTACTCTACGATGGATAACATTTTCAGCTTGTTAAATGCAATAGCACTTATCTTAATAAAATAAAATTAAAAGAGTATATGCCTTTTTCGTTGATTTCAAAGCTGCGTTTGATACTATTCAACGGGGTGCACTTTTCTACAAGTTGTATAATTTGGGAATATCCAGTAAACTGGTACGAGTTTTGCAGAAACTTTATGAAAGGACTTCTGTTCTGGTATGGAATGGAGAGCACTTATCCGGTAGTTTTCGGACGGAATTGGGGGTCAGGCAGGGTATTTTCATAAACTACGCATTTCGCTTAATTAGGACACTCTCTAATGAAACTGAATCGAGGAACGGAGTTTTGTTATTGTAGTCAATTTGGTCGTTTAAAATATGTTATATTGAGCTCCTTTCTTCTAATTAATTTCAAATTTATCTAAAATAATCCATAAAGAAATGAGCACTTAGGCCCAAACGTGGATCCGTTGAGCGGGGGGCGGGGGTGGGGGGGGGGTACAGTTGCCCCCATATATGATTATATATTTGCAGTCACTTGCCTAGGGTTTTCTACAGAGATGGAAAAATCCTTTTTCTGACTTGGTGCTGATCTACAGGTCCCACATCAGGCATAGACTGAAATATAATTCCACAATTCGGGCAAACCGCATTGTTTGAGTTAGATAAATGACAAAGAAAGACTATTAAACGTGTTGGTCTCTTCACTATCTCTCAGAACATTGGTTGACTGAGGCATCGACGGAATGTCGGTTGTCTTTTACTCTTCCATGGCGTTTTTCTTCTATCGCTATTTCCATTACCATTCTTTCTTGTAGACACATTACAACGTGCAACAGAAGCGCTTGAAGTTGCTGTTACGGACAAAATCTCTTTCGCTTTAAAGAACAAATTTGTACAGATTTTTTGAAATATCATGAGTCTGTAAAGGAGGAGTAGATCGTCAACTCCATCACTCAAACCTTATTGACCCATTTCCCTAATCCTTATTTCCTTTCTTGTGAAAACTATGCTTTAGCATCATAGGATGCTCCTTTGAGCTTTGGCAGTATGATTTAAAGAAATATAATTCGTTTACTGTTTAATAATTTTATTAAAAATGTAACAAAATAATTGATCAAGAGCATGTTGGACACGCGCAAGACAGAGCTCAGTAGTTATTTCTAAATTTTTTATATACTATTTTTGCTACATTGTTTGTTATAGTGTTCATTAAAAGTACTAATTTAAGGCTACATTCAAGAATTTTTGGAGATATTTTGCATCAATAGTTTAAAAATTAGAGTAGCAGAGGTGTTCTAAGATATTCTTGCATTTTAGGAGTCATATCTAAGCAAAAAAATATATTTTACCACACTTTTCACTTTATGAAAAGGAGGTCCAAAAAATAATTTTTTCAAAAATCTCATCAAATCTTGTTTTGGTAACGTTCGTATACCAAATTTCATCTTATCAGGTTTATAAATGAGAGGATGGAAAGCTGTGACATACGAACAGACCGGAACTACGACTATAATGGTTTCTAGTTGCTGCAGAACCGTAATACCCAAACCTCACCTGCATAAGAGCACGGATAAAATTAAACTTCTTTCGTCTTTGTTAATTAATAACTTTAAAGAAAGCAAGTGAAAAAGAGTAATGAAAAACAATCAATCAATTTTCGAAATTTACAATGGTTATTAATTAGGCTTATGGTAACTAAAGTGTGATACAAACATTCGCGCATTTACTGTTTGTAGATATCTTGTAAAAACAGCATCTACAGTTTGGACGTCCACCACCATGCCTATTATCACGATATCTGGTTTTATTTTGTTCGAAATTCTCGAATACGTTGTGGAATCGTGTCGTTTTATAAGAGAGACAAGCAGAGCGATATTCAAATGTAAGTGGAATATGATGGACATTCAACAAAATTGTTATCCAATTTCAATGATATAAATCACAAAATCCGATTCCACCACCACCACCCTCCCCCATCCATTAGCCATGATTCCCGCCTGACACATTACAAAATGAATAAATTGAACTCCCCAACCACCCCACCCACCCTGAATGAAAAACAAGATTCCCGCATGCATGGGCCATACCTCGCCAGTACTATTGTATGTACTGGTAAAAGCTACTGGGCTCACTGTTATCTCCTTTGTTGTCCGTACTAGGCAGCTCCGGAATGATAACTCTGTACTGGCAATACAGACAGTTCAGTGGCATTAAAACGCGACAGGACTGGTATTGCATTCTTTTCTATTCTTCCATTTACTTTGAAAACTAGGCTGGACTTTTGAAAAAATAATTAAAGTAACAAAAAACTCACTTGAGGAGCTAGCAATGCACCTTTCTTATTAAGCTTGGGAATTACTTGTCTCCCAAAATTCTGCCGTTTTATCACATAATAGGAAAACATCTTTATTCAAAAATCTATCACAAAAAAGTGGACACATTTTTTCAGCAAAATTCAGATTTGGGAAATGTATTTAATTGCGGAACATCCAAATCGTGAGATATTGTTAAAATCACAAAAATATTTACTGCCAAAAACATTACTCTGCAAATGAAATCAAAATTGAGGACAGTGCGTAAAATTACATTTGATTTCTTTATTTATCTCTTGCCTTCAAACCACATCGGAAAAATGCACAAAACAATCGTTTCACTGAGAAATTGGATTGGATTGTATAATAATGAATTTTTGTTTCTGCAGCTATTTATTTCAGTTTACCCAACGCAAAATTAAGATAATTATTTTGTGATATGTATTATTATTAATATAATATAAAGCCAATTATTTCACTGTAATTAAAAAAAATAAATGAAATGAAATGTGTCACCTTGACCCTAAGTGTAGGGGTTCAGTTCATACAAGGTCAAATTTTTTATTGCAGATTCGTAGTCTTTGGGAAAAATATACACTTGCGAGTAAAAAATAATTTTTGGGACAAAAGTAATTTTTTTTACCGGAAGAATACGAATTTCGGTGTATTACGTGCTTCCTTATGCGCCCAAGAGTTTCGACGACGATTTTCAGAGATTGTTTGAGGTTAAACCATATACCTGAATCCTAGCATCGCTCCCGGGTAGTCCGAAAGCGGGCAAGTACCTCAAAACGCAGAACGATCAGCCTAATCGGTTTCTATTAAAATCCCTGGAAAGGGTTCCAGATCTGTTTATTAGGGAAAATGTCGACCCCATCCTACTATCCAGGACCCAACATGCATACAACTTGGGGACATATACAGATGTAGAAGGGGGTTTGAACAATGCAACCAACGAGGCGATCGCACTGTCAGCAAAACAGTTGACCGGGGCGGGGCGCATCACAGGTAGGAGTTTTATCGCCTCTGTTGTGGCTACTGGTTATGAACAACATCCTAGTAACACTTGAGAGTGCGGGTGTAAAAGTGGACGCTAATGAAGCTAAGCTCATGGGCGAAAACTTTGTACAACGATTAGACGGTATGCTGCTGGAATTGAAACCGCAGGGTAAATATCTGGGACTCATTCTAGACAGCAAACTGACCTGGAAACTAAATGTATAAGAAAGGATTGCTAAGGCAAACAAAGCTTTCTACACATGTAAGAGACTCTTCGGTGCAAAGTGGGAGCTGAAACCCAGTATCACGCTATGGGTATACACAGCAATAGTTCGGCCAATCCTGCTGTACGGCGTCATGGTTTGGTGACCCGATGTGGAAAAGAAAACTTATCTCCCCAGATTGAAGCGCATACAAAGAATAGCGGGAATGGAGGTTATTGGTGCATTCAAAACGGCTCCCTCCATTGCTCCTGACACAATCTTCCACCACCCCACAGTGACTGCAGCAGAGAGATGTTGTCAAGCAGAGGTTGTGGCAATACACAAGGCGTCATGATTGGCTCACAGTTAACTGAGAACAGGGAGTTCAATTAGTATCTATATGGATAGCTTAGCGGCACTAAAAGCTCTTAGGTTCAACGAATTTACATTGATTGCTACAGAACTTTACAAACTGTAAGCACAAATCTACTGGGTAACCGGATGAGCGGCATCACTGGAAATGAAGCAGCAGACATCCTCGCTAAGAAAAGAATCTCTCTCTCTCTCTGCTGTTTAGTCTTTCGAAAAGCAGATGGAAGGGGACCACAATATGTCGAATCGCGAAGAGCATACGGAGAACCTATGATCAAAAGATGATTAATTGTCTACTTAACCTTGGGCTCAATGTTTGAAAAAAAAGTCATATTTTCACAGTTTTTTCTTAGCTTCATGGTCGTAAAAAAAAGTTTAAGTCAAAAAACGAAATTAAATTTTCTTTACGGTTGAACAAATTGCAAGTCAATCGGTTTATCCGTTGAAGCTGTAGAGCGCCCCGCGCGCTGAAGAATGCTGTTTCGAGAAAAACACATTTTTCCCGAAATATCAGTTTTAAGTTATAAAAAATCGTTTTTAATGTTTGTTTTTGACAACTTACATCTAGTCAGCTAAACTTACCAACGATATCTATAACCAAGAAGAGGTCAACTATGCGATAAGGATTCATTGGAATATATGCTGGGATTTAAGGTAGGAGAGAAAGGTCGTCTCGCAAGCCGCGCTCTGAGCGCCTCGGCTACCTGTTTTCCAGCCGGCGCGCGGTTCTAGACACGGTATACTAGACACTATAAGGATTAAAATTATGTAAAAACTAGAAAATCGTTTTTGGAACGTCATGAACGGTAACCTCCCCTTAAATATACAAAATTTTAAAGGCATATCGCGAAAATGTTTTCACACACAGTAATTAATTTTAATTATTGCTGCAAAAAAGTTATAAAAATGTTAGTGTAATTTTGATTTATTGCCGATATTAGCTTGTGTTAGCAGGAGCTTACACGCCAGTATCCTGACGTTCTGTTATTAATACCTGATGGAAATTTTGTTATAAAAGGGGGTCAGTCAGCAAGAATATCGATCATAGTTGAAGAGCAAATCGATAACTATAGGTGTTCCTAAGCTAAAATTATCAACAAATTTTAAGGACTACTCTGATATAATTTACATTCTTTTATTGTATAGTAGACTGAAACGAAAAAGCGACTGTATATGGAATGAGATTTCCTAATCCACTTGCACCTCAAAGTGTGTTTTTCAGTGGACTTTCTACAGGTTAAGAGGAACCTGTAGTGTAACTTCACACGGTAGGGAAACGTGACCCGAAAGTTCGAAAACTTCTGTCTACTGGACTACTGGAAAGAGATTCCCAGTGAAGATTAGATAAGCACTTGGCTTCTGGAAGGCAAACTGATAGCACGGCGTTTCTGGGCCGAATTCCAGGGATGGTATCACAAACTTCCATAACCTGGTCGGAGACTAACCCACATAGGACAATGGTGTAGAAATTCAGTCTCATCGTTTGGGCTGGGGTCACCGCCAATAATTTGGTAGGACCATTCATTTTGCCGCAAGTGCTCAACATTCAAATTGGTGCGGGCCTTTTTAAAATATACTGCCAGACCTAATAGAGAACATCCTTTTGAAAAATCGAACGGACATGTTTTACCAACACAATATAGCACCAGCGTAAAATTTGGGAAAATGCCGAATTTTTGGTAATTTAAAAAGAAATCACTTTTAGTACTTGCAATTTTAGGGCTTAGATCGACATTGTTGAGAATTTCGGAAAGGTCATACATTGGAATAGTAGTTTTTTTTATGCTGCTGCGTTGAGTAGATCAGAAGATAATAATAAAAGAGTGATGTGCATACCAGGAAAAATTTATATTTGCGAATCACTCTGTAACTCCCAAATGGTTGAGATTAGCCTCCCTGTCATAGAATTTTTTGTTTGCCCTAGTGATATCTATCACACCTCTTATTTTGGCATGTGAGATCTGAAACACTCGGCATTCCATCTCAACTGGACATGAATTTCATGAACTTGCTTAATTTTTCTCCTTTTACTTTTTGAAAATGCAAAAACCGCTCGCATTTCTTTCCTTATTTGAGAACCACTATAAAATTTTGGTATCGCGTAGTTAAATAAAAAAATTCAAAAAACCAAAAACATCAATAAATCGATTGGTGATGGATGGCAAAGAGAAGATGAAAAATGTTAAGAATTTTTTGTTCAAAATTTGGTATTTTTTTTTTTAAAATTGGGTTTTAAATAGACTGAATATTTTTTGTATTTTAATTTGAAAGAATGGCAATTTAACCATTCAAAGTTATATAGAATTCACAATTCCTTATTCCAGTCCGGAACTATAATTATTATAAGACCGCGTGATTCTAGAACATTAATAAAAAATTGTCCGTATCTAGCCGTGAAAAGTTGCTTTCACCCAATGAATTGTAAGATTTGCTTACAATATTGCAGGTAAAGCTAACAAAAGCGTGGTAATAAAAATGAATCATGAAAATCGGTCGAAGCGTTACAAAGTTATTCCCGATCATACAAACTCAAATTCGTTAAAAAAAATTATAATTATTCTTACAGGGTTAGGGCTAGGTAGAGGCGTGAAAAAATGACTATTTTAAATAATTTTTTGGCGGTAATTAAATAAATTTATTTTAAAAAACTAATTATGCCGAGTTGTTACATAATCTTTTAACTTGATTTTATCAAAATTTAAAAAAATATAAATTTTTAACAGATCTTTGTTGGACTCCGTTCCAGAAGTTGCGATTTGCGGTGACCAACACAATATCTCAGTAGTTCATCGGAAATCAATCAAACAAAGGGAATCATTAGTTTAATACTTAGTTAATCTTGTCCTTAATCGAAGCTTTTTTTATATGCTACGTCTGATCCTTAGGTTATCGCCAACCTCTCTGCACACTTCTTCAGTAAATCCTTCAGCGACAATTCCCTACAACCTGACCTGAACTACTTTTCATTCTTGGACAAATTCACTCAAACGCAGTTTACGTCTTTCGACCCTGATCCCGAACTAATCGCGGCCAGTATCAACGGGCTTGAGGACGACTTCAACCCAGGTCCTGACGGCATTCCGGCCATAGTTCTGAAAAAGTGTGCCATTTATCTAAATCAACCCCTTACCTTGCTTTTCCGCCTCTCGGTCCCTCAAGGGGTTTTCCCTCATTTATGGAAAAACTCGTATATTATTCCCATCTTCAAAAAAGGTTGCAAAAAAGGTGTCCAACTACAGACCCATCGCTAAATTATCATCCAAACTCAAACTATTCGAAAAATTGGTCTATGATTCCATGTTTTTCCACTGTAAGTCTATCTTCTCCCTCTCCCAGCATGGCTTCCTCAAAGGAAGATCTACAACCTGGTGGTTACTGACTTTGTCTCCAATACACTATGTGCCCTGGAAAACGATGTTGATGTTATCGCCACCGATTTTAGTAAAGCCTTCGACAAGATCTCCCATAATGTTATCTTGTTGAAACTTGATCGCCTAGGCTTCCCCTCCGGATTCATCTCCTGGATTCAATCCTACTTAAACAACCGTCGGTACAATGTTCTTTTCAGCTCATACATTTCTAACCCTATTGCCGCTCGTTCCGGCGTCAACAGGGCAGCCACCTCGGTCCATTAATTTTCATCCTTACAATAAATGATGTTGAATGTGTCATCAATCACTCAGAGCTGGCCATTTATGCTGATGACATGAAAATAATTTAACATATCTCCTCCGCAACCGACTCTCTTCTCCTGCAAAAAGATCTCGATTCCTTCACCACATGGTGCATGAAAAACTTACTTGAACTCAATGTCTCCAAATGCCAGTCCATCTCTTATTCCCGCAAGCGTCTTACACCCACCCCGAGAGTCTACATGCTAACCGACGTACCAGTCCCTATCGTTACCTCTTTGTGTGACCTCGGAATAATCTGTGATAGTGAACTCAATTTCCGTTCCCACATTGACAGCATAATTAACTGAGCTAACTCCGTGCTAGTGTTTGTGAAGCGCTGGTCCAGAGAATTCTCCAATCCTTATGTTTCCAAATCTCTCTATATCTCCTTCGTTAGACCTCTCTTTGAATATGCCAGCCAGGTATGGTCACCTATACAAACAACTCACATTAATAGGATTGAATCTGTCCAGCGTAGGTTCATTCGCTTCGCTCTACGTGATCTTCCGTGGGTAGACAGATTCCACCTTATGAAAACCGTCTGAAACTGATAGCCTTACAACCTTTAAGTAAACGCCGTGATGTTTCCGACATTCTCTTCATCCATCAGCTATTATGTGGTGCAGTAGACTGCGCTTCAATCCTCCAATCTTTACCCATCTATACCAATCCCCGCAACCTTAGGTCCACTCCCCTTTTCCGACTCGGGGAAAGTCTTATATCTTGATCCGGCCCATCTTGATCGCCTTTCTTAATTCTTTTTCCTTCCAGCCCGTATCTACTTTAATTAGAACTCATATTGTAGCTTTTACTATTTATTTATTATGTCATCATTTATTATAGCTTGTTGTATTAGTATTATGTTATAGCTTGTATTAAGCTTAAATATATAAATAAAAAGAATAAAAAGTTCTCATTAGTGCGTTGCAGAGAGCCCTTCAGTTAATGTGGAAGATCTCAAAAACTATTTGTCAGATTGACTTAAAATTTAAAAAAAAAATAAATATTTTTGGAAAATTCTGACCAACTAACAAAAATAAATAAACATATAACAATTTTGTCTACCACAATTACTTTTTTAAACGAACACGGAGTGTAGACCGTTTTCAGCCTTCGGCCATCATCAGTATACTGATGTCAATAATAAAGATTGAGTCAAATTCTGACTAGCCCTTACCCCGTTAAGGGACCTGTACACAACGACCATGTGTTTCCACTAGGTTTGCGACATTAAACAGCTTTTCTTTAAACATATCCCCAACATAGTTGTTTAACATTACTTTATTATTTAAATTTACAGAAAAATGTCAGACGTGCCTTAATAGTTATTAAATTTCGCGAAAGCAAAAGTGAGTTAGGAGCTGATGAAAAGGGGAATTGTGTGTGGTGCACCTTCCCTCACCGAGTGAAGTTGCTTTAATATGTGATAGCAAATCAAAATTGGAGGAATTGCTCGAAAAGTGAGACTTAGTAATCAAAATAAGTCTCCATTATTTCCTCAAGAGAAGAAATCAAAGCCGTCAGTATAACCAATTAAATAAAATGAAACCTTTCGTAAATATACCCGACAACAAATGATATTGAAAAATAACATCAGTTACACCATCAGATTGTCGTACATAAAGCATCTTTTCTTCTTCGAAAGCTGCATGAGTTTGGTTTCATTTATTGTGCTCAATCACATGAAAAGTCTTCCATAAAATGAATCACAATATTGACATTTACTCAAATCAAATAATAGAGAAAGCAACCATTGAGTTCTAATGGTAGCAATAAAGGTTTTATTGGTTTGTTTTATTCCTTTCGACATTATTTCATTTAGAATAATATTGTAATGAGATTGTTGCTGACAGAACTTAAAGGGTTTTTGGGAAATATTTTCTTGATATAGAAATAGAAAATAAATTTATCTTTGTTTAGATGCGGTTGCGACAAAATAAATTGAAAATAAGCAGCTTAAACAGCTTAACTGCTTCTCTCCAAAAAATCTAATAGATTGCTTTTGCTAGTGGGCTATTTGTTATGTAAAATTAGTTTAACAGGGAAGTATTAAGGTAATTTTATTTTTTATATCGTTGATATGTTCTACTATGTGGTCTATTACATACCTAATATATACAGCAATCGAAATATAGATAGCCGCACCTGAGTTTTTACACGTTTTTGAGTAAGCAAAAGCAAACAATGTTACGTAAAACTATAAAGTATTCATTATTTCATCCAAGATATAACAAAAAATTAAATGTTAAATTTCTAATTCACTTGTAAATTTGAAATAGCCTCATTTAAGCTCTCATTAAATTTAAAAAATTATTTAAAAAAATTTTAACTTTGTAAAAGTTGCTAAAATTAATAATTGTGAGTAGGTATACAATCACAATTCGTTTATTCTACATTTGATTATATTGAGAAAACTGAAAGATATGTTTATAGGATTTAGTAAGCTCTGTAGAAATTGTTTTGGGATAACGTTGTTTTGAAAAAATCCTTGAATAAGGCGTTTAAAAATGCAAAAAAAACATATGCTTTGGTACTAGCTTGAAACAGATGGCTTTAAATTAAAATCTCAAAATCATTTGCTTTTTTTTATCAGAAGTGGAGACGAGTTTTGATTGTAAACCCCAAAATTTACATATTTAATTATTTCTTCATAAATTAACAACGATAGAAATAGTTTATTAATACCTCTGTCCCACAAGAAGTGAGCTATAACTCCTTGTTAAAAATTCCAAAATAAGTGAGCCATTTGTTAAAGTATAGTAGTAGTAATATGTCAAAATACAATAGTTACATAATAACAAATGGCATTTATTGATTAATATTACAAGTATTTCGATTAAGATTGTCTTTTGCGATATTATGAGCATCCTTGTTGCAGCGAATTATAATTGGTAGTCGTCCCTAATGACGAAGTTTTTCTTTAGACAAATGCTTCAGTTTATAGTTATTAAGTTATTTAACTCAAGAACAAAAATTACTTCTATCTTCAAAGGTAACTCGATCCTTACTGAAATGAAAAACATATTTATCGCATTCCTTGACATCACGTGCTTCACGATTAAATAATCTAAGCCGGAAATATGAATGGCTCTCTTATTGCGGGACGGAGGCGGTATTATTTTGAATTTTAAACACGTTGAAAAACGAAATAGATTAAACAATTACACAGCTCCACAAAAAAAATTTTCCATAACAACAACATTTAGCCCAAAAACCCTTATTACCCCTTGAATTCAAAACCACATAGCCCCATTATACCAAAAACCCCGAAAACCCTCAGCCCCTAAACCGCATAACTTAAAATAAAAGCGGCAAAGGTCACAATACGCTCCTCCTTTCCAAACTTAGGGCTAGATAGGCATTTCGACAGTACATAACATATAGAAAATACTGATGTGATGGGGTTAAACGGATCTCGTATTCGGAATCAGCGACCTCGAAAACATATAGTAAACATAGTCAGACCTCATTATTAATTTTTTAAATTTTTTTTTTGTGGAGCTGTGTTATATATTTAAAGTAATGTAGTGAGTTGTTACAAGTATATAGTTATAAAACTGTCAAAATCAAATAAATTAATATAACAACACTATTGAAATTATTTTTTCGTTTTATATAAACATTCTTTTAGAAATAGGCAAGTTTAGGAAATTGAAGGACTTTTAACGACAGGCACGAGTCTACCTGCCTGACGGCTCCATTAAATCTAACTACTTAAAAAATTCGATTGAAGATAGACGTAATGAGGTTTATCGTCACATTTTTAAATTTAGTCTCCCAAGCATATTTTTTCGACTCCTTCAAGGACTGCACGTCCAGGAATTGGTGTCCATTTGTTAAAACCCGTTCAGGCATAATACCTCACAAATTTTCCATTCGACTTAAAAGCCGGCCAGTCCATTAACGTGATCTCCCGTTAGCGAAACTAATAATAATAATGTTTATTTAGGTTAAACAGTTAACTAAGTGTAATTACTGCTGCAAAACAGTTATAGATAGGTTAGTGTAATTTGTTTTATTGTCGTTATTATATTATTAAATAGCACGGAATTGTGATCTCAAACATCTGAAGATTCTGCCAACATTGCGCAGGAAATAGTCACCCTCGTCAGGAAAAACCCTAAGCGACCCTGAGCAGATTCGGAATATGATTAGGAGTGTCTTCAGTTAAAGTTTGGAGAGGTATTTATCGAGAAGGAAGAAATCCACATCACCATATCCCATTCCAATGACTGTTAAAAGGAGATTCCGAGAGAATATTGTAATTTTGCTTTTGGCATTGCAACATGCGGAACAGGTCGTTTCTGAAAGGAATTCTGTAGACGGATGAATCTCAGTTCACCGGGGATGGAGTTACAAACTCTCACAACCTCCATACTCAGTGGGATACTAACACACATAGAAAAAGGGTGACCACATTCCAGCCCGAATTCTGTGACAGTGTTTGGACTGATATCATCAGCACTCATTTAATTGGACCATTTATTTTGTCGCAAGTGCTTAATAGTCAAATTTATGCGGACTTTTTAAAGACTGCACTGCGAGATTTACTTGAGGACATCACTCTAGATAATCATAGGGCATTGTCTTACCAACACGATGTAGCACCACTGCATTCTGGTATCATTGCAAAGGCAATACTGGATAAAACATTTCCGGACCGGTGGCTTGCACGAGGTGCACCGATTCCTTGGCCTGTTAGATCTCCAGATCTTACTCCATTGGACTTTTTATTGAAAAAGGTTGATTACAATACATCTTAAATAGTGAATTACAAAAGTGGCAAAGGACATTTCGAAGAGCTTTTGTGGCTTAGTAGTATTAATTGTAATAAGTTTCGAATTCAATCAAAAGCATTTTAGGGTTAGTTTTAGTTTAATTTTCTTAAAATGGAGATTTTCCTAATATTTCCCAAGAAGTTTTCTCTATATAATTTTCTACATCTTTTCTCTAGGTAGAGAACATGTTGTGCCTTTTCTGGAAAGATAATAAGATGGACAATTTAATAAAAATAAGAAACATATGTGTGACTTAGATGAATTTCGGAGAATATTCGAGAAAATTCCGAGTTTTAGTTAATTACAAAATATTTTTTTTGCTTTGGCATTGACTGTATTTGTAATGGTATGATTTATATCAGCATGTTGACAATTTCCGAAAGATTATTGGGGCAGTAGTTTTTTGTCGTTTATTTGATGTAGTTGCGTTGAGTAGATCAAAAATAAAATGGTGACGTGCATACAATGAAAATTGCAAATTTATGAATCACCCTGTAACTCCCAAATGGTTGACAATTGGTTTTACCTCTTACAAATCCGTATTTATTTCTTTATACGGATTGCTTATTACAACTACATTATGTGACAATAGATCTTGAGCAATGCTTTCTGTTTTCTAATATGACGCCTTACCCAGCCTGTTAGGATTTTGCCTACTTCCAGTAAGTTCTTTACACTGGCTGCGGGGAAGCTCATCACTGCCGTTTACGTGCCACAACATGCTTTTCTTAGGTTAACAATGTCCCCTTAGTCCGAATTTCGAACTTACCACTTTACATATATCCTCCTTGGTTGTGACCTCGTTAATGATTTTGCACTCCAAAGTTGTAGACTTTTAACTATCGCTTATTCACCTACTGTTTCCCTTTTACGCATTACCTTGGTTCAGGTGTCGTTTCCGTTTGAACATGATTCCTTGTTTGCCTTTTCATCCACTCCTTTTCATTTTGGTGTTGCAGGTCACTTCTTCCTCGAAATTTCTCATTACTTAGATCACTTTTAACGTGTGTGTGTGTGTGTGTGTGTGTGTGGGTGTGTGTGCTGCATTGCTCTAAGCAGTTAATTATAATTGGTACGGTGTACTTCCATACTCATTTTTGCTTGTTAAGGTTTAAAGAGTAAAAATATGCAAAAAGCAGAAAATCGATTGTTTCCGATTTTAAATGGAAAAGCATTTGGCTTTTTTCTTTGGTTCTTACCAATATCAATCCACTTTTCATCCACCACATTCCATTCTCTCTCTCCTCTCATCCACCACATTCCATTTTTTTCACTTACCCCAGTGGAAATATGTAAGTCAAAAAAAATGTTTTGAAACCTCCTGACTTTAACCATTCAGTCCAAAGATATTTCATATTTGCTTTCCTTGTCGTTATTCAAGTATCCCCCCTCTAATTTTTAAATTCTCAGTGGAAAATGTATTAAGAAATTCCGGCATGTAGCCTTTAGTTAGTACTTTCAATTAAAATTATAACAAACACAGTAGCAAAAACAGTTTATGAAAGATTTAGAAATAGCACTTCAAAACCCTATCACGTACATCCCAACACGTCCCTTACCAATTTTTATTTTTTAATCAATAAATGGAGCGTTTCGTGTTGCCTTATACTATGCAAAATGTCATAAATTTACAATCAGATATTCCATTTTGTCACTGTTAATGAGTTCAAATAAGTCACGTACCGAGAAGTGTACCACAATGTTTAAAAATAATCTGAAAATCTTCCATTCCCTAGTGGAATAGAGAACAATGACAATGACATGAACTGTTTTTCGATAGTAAAAAGTCTGTCTTTGTTGGTTTTCATGTTCACATCCTTTCGGGATCTAAAGACTGCTTCAAAATTTGTGGTCTGCAGGATTCGAATTTTTGTGCTCCTATTCATCATCTACTCCGTTTAAAGCACGGGCAATGACAGTCATTGTCTACGTTTTGCTGTGTCCCTAATTCACAAGTACTTTAATTAAGGCCACAAAATGAGAACTCTAACCCGCTTCTCTTCAACAAGGATGTGACAGAATTTTGAAAAAGCTTCCGTTCCTTAGGGAGTCTGGCTGACATTTTTTGGATTAAGCGATAATTCTTGTAAAATGGAGAGTACAAGCTTTGTATAAAAGTTCTTATTTTGACAAAAACTCAAAAGGATATTTTGGAGAAAACCTGAGAGAAGATGTAATAAATAAAACCGCTTTGAAAAGAAGATTTAAGGAGCCAGTTAATTGGATACTTTTACTTAAGAATTTAAAGAGATGATTCAATTTAACAAGGTGACGAGGAAATGAGGTACGGTGATGTGCTATCAACTATTTTCAGCTCAAACAGTATTATCACCACTTGCCACTTCCTCTGTGCACTATTTCAAAATTTAATTCTCTTCCAAGATTTATGGACAATATCTATTACAGCTTTCGAAAAGTTCCGTCGCACGTATTACGTCTTGTTTGAAAATATCATGAAATAGGAAAAATATTGTGTTATAACCAGAAGCTTTTCTCAAGTAATAATAAATGGACTTCCACACCCAAAGGAAACCAGAAAGGAATATCTTCCCAGGACTCCAACACCTCTCCACCCTATTCCCTCGTTATATGGATTTTAGAGTGCAAACCTAGTTGAACAGAACTGGCAAGAAGGTGAATGTAAGATAAAAACGTGATCGGAGGAGGAAATAAATTACAAATAAAAATTTATAAATTCTTTTGCCAATGAGGTAGTGATGAAATTTTTGAGAGCCTGCAGCTGTTTTTAATGAACCTAGTTTATTTCAGCAGAACACCTTTGCATTTGAATTTTAGAAATATTTGAAAAGAAAGTTTGAAAGCATTGCACCTTTAAATTATAGAAAATTTTACCGCTTTTTTATATCAGTAGAAAATTTGTGAAACAACATTTTCAAATCAAAGATACTCAACTTAGCTCAGGAAGGAAGAGGTCTACTTCTGAAAAAGGCGCGATTAAATTACATTCTACATAAATTCCACTTTAGGTTATGTGCAATGGAAAGAATTCAATAACTTTACAGAACGATGTTATAGGAAGAAATTAATTCCCAATCTGCATTACCGTGAATACATTTCTAAATTGACTCGTACCAACGGAAACGTTATTAAAAGCAATTATTAATAGCATCATTTTAAAGCCTCATTATTATTTGTATATATTATATTTTTTATTATTCACTTTAGTTGTACAAAGAAGTATTTACAACTTTACAATTTCATCCAATTTGTTAACACAATATAGTTGTCGGCGAGGTAAGTAATAACGTGTCGGCCTTCCAACCCGGAGGTCCCAGGATCGAATCCCACCGGCGGCGACTCATAGTTGTTTTGTATTGACAACATACTACGATAAAAATTCCATTGGGAGTTGCAGAAATAATTTCAGTGGTTCGAAGTCCACTTTAAATTATTGGTTTACTTTCAATTGTTGTGTGGTATAGGGTGAAGTTATTCTCCCGTTCCATGCAACACAATTGAACTACAGAGACAGAAGGAACTTTATAAAATGCCTAAGATTTTGAAAGAGATGTAAGTTATAATTAACATTATTTCTATAGACACATTAGCCTTATTGGGAGATAGTTGTCACCGTAAGAAAGACTTCAAAAAGAGCCATTACGATTACTGGAGATGAAACGATTGAAATTTGATGATTTAGAGTACAGACGTAATGTTGCAAGTCTTACGGCTTTCTTCCGCTGCTGCAGCGGATAGAATTTGAAAAATTCTGGCTTGATTTCTTATAGATTGTATTCTACGCATGATACTTATGCCTTGAGCAATATTCATTATATTATGTTTTAGTCCCTTTGACAGGATAGCTGAGAACAGTAAACTTTCGAGAATTCTTCTTAAGCAGAACTTCGGCATGTTTTATACTAAACCTAAGCTTTAGATCTGTTGCCGCTTTACCTTTAGGTATGCTACATTTACAATACAATAGAATGCGGTTGCAGGGTTCGAGCCTTGGTCTCCCGGTGAGTTTTTCATTTAAAATAGAAATACTACTCCTTTGGGCTGTTGTTTAGCTCGCAGAAATGCAAGACATTCAAAATCATCAATGGGTTATCTCCTAGGCTTTGGTTACATCACGCAAAAAAGTAGCTTTGCTGATATGTGCTATCCAATTTTTTTCTCTGACCAGATTAAGGCCTCAATATTTTTAATGATGATGTCATAGGGATGCCCTATGAACACAGTAAGAAATAATCTAAAAGTAGGAAGACGGTATCACTAACCTCATTCAGAGGGTTCTTCTTTACGATAAATGTCTCCTTTTGGTTGAGTGACATAGGTGAACTATAGCTGGTTTTCATCTGATATACAAAAATTCATCTTCGGGCAAAAAACTGATCTCCAAGTAGTTTGAGCAGATTTTCTTTGCTTTTTCTTAGGAATTCATGGAGGTGAGATAAGCATAGTTTGAAGAATCCAACTGTGATGACAAAGATTTTACAATAGGGTGCGACTGGCACCCAGAGGACCGGTTTGGTTTGTCACTACCTACTTTTAAGTAACACCATAGCACGATGGGGAACTTTCGGGAAGTGTTCTTCAAGAAACTAGTTAAATGAAATCGAAGAGGGTAGATATAATATGCTAAGGTTGCATAAAAAGGCAGGAAACGAAAATTTTGTGCGAATGCACAGCAAAACATCTTCTCTCCCGTTTTCGATGGCGAGTCACCTTGGTGACCTTCCCGAACTACCGCAAAATAACAAAAAAAACCTTTTCCGATTTTTTGGTTCTGGGCTTGCGAGAGCATGTCGGATTACGAGTTTTTAATAGAATATCCATAAATTATAATTACCAGAAGAGACACAATCAGTCCCGGGGGTCAAGCTACTTCCATTTTTAAAAGCGAAATACTACAGAAACACTGCGAATTATTTATCACAGGTTTTCGAGAGTGCACATCACGATGGTAATATTATTTTCAAAACCCTTAGTAGATTAGGCTTAAATCGATAAACTATCCCCGAATTTAAACTTTGACCATGATGAACTTTTGAGGTCTTGTCAGGTTGAGATTTTTCAGTAAATATCAACGAATCAAGTGAATTTAGGTCAAGGGAGACGCAACAAACCTGGAAGACGGCTGGAAGTTGGTCGAGTAACAATTAATAATATAGAAAAGTAATTTTGTTCATTATTACCTGAAAGAACCCCTATCCGGGTTGGTTACGTCTCCTCTGATCTAAATTTACTTGATTAAACGACATTCCAGTTTAACCGACTTCACAAAAACATAGAGGTTCTAAGTTCTGGAACCTAACTTTGTAAAGCGTGGTCCGATTTCGATGGTTCTTTTTCTGTTGTATAGAGCGTGATCCCCCATTGCTAATAGGAGAATAATTTGATCCTATGGTGAGGGGTGGGGGGAGGAGTAGTCTAACTTCGTAACGCGTGGACGGAATTGGCTGGTGTGTCGGCACATTGGAGGGATGTGACTTCAGCGGATCGTGGTATGTCCGGTGAAGCTGGAGCGCACTCCTGTGAATTATCCCGATATTGCTGGTATGTCCACTTTTTGTGTGGTTTAATTACTTATCTGTGGTATATCCGGGATTGTAGTAAAACCAGAGTAAGTCCTATTGGTCATCTGGTTACGATGGAGGAATTGGATTAACGAAGGAGGAATTGATTAAGTTGGTATGTCCAGGTATGAATCTTCCAAATCACAGGACTAGGTCAGCTCTGATGGTATGTCCGCTCTGCTGATCTAATGTGAGTGAGAACTCTGAGTGCGGTATTGCATAGTTTAGGCAGTTAACCCAATGAGCTGTAAACTCAAGAGTCGTTTCCTTTGTATTACAGATCCGGAGGGAAAATAGTTGGCGCTAGAGTTAATCACCGAGGAGATTTGTGTGTGAATAATACAAATTTTAAAAATAGAATAGTTTTTAAAAAAAGTTAAACCGACTTCACATAAAGCGCTAAAAAGCAGAACATAATTTTTAATTTTATATCTATTACGACATTTTGAAGTCGGTGCAAATTAAACAAATAAAACAACTACAGAACCACAATTGAAGATAAAACATAATACTACCTGAATGTTTCAGCTCACTGGATCATAAGAAACGACGATTAAATACTTTTGTTGTAGTTGTTTAGTTTGTTTGATTTGCACCGACTTCAAAATGTCGTAATAGATATAAAATTAAAAATTATTTTATGCTTTTTAGTGCATTTTGTGAAGTCGGTTGGACTTTTTTTTTAAACTATTTTATTTTTCACTTTTAGTGTCTTCTACTCTATACAATGAAAAAAGAACCATCCAATTCGTTCCACGCGTTAAAAAGTAAGGTTCAACCGCCTACACCACCTCCATCCCACTAAAATGTTTTTTCTCTTGGTATCAATCAAGGAACATACTCTACCGAACAGAAAAAGAATCATCGAAGTTGGTCCACGCGTTACGAAGTTATACTACTCCTCCCCCTTTCCAAACCGCACCATGGGACCAAATTATTCCCCTATTAGGAATGGGGGATCACACTCTATATAACAGCAAAAAACCATCCAAATCGGTCCACGCGTTACAAAGTTAGGTTCCACAAAACAAAGTTAGGTTCCAAAACTCTGTATCTGACACTAATATCGGTATTTTACTATTAATGTTATATGCCATTCCCTTCCTGCCCCATCCCTAGAGGTGCAAAGGGTGTCTTACCCACACCGTACTTTTTCGAGATGGTAATTGATATGTGTACCAAGCTTGGTAGCCTATTTCTGAGGCATTCCAGAGTTATTCTGAAGCATACACATCCACATCCATTTTTTATGTATAACCTATATTTAAATGTATCAAATACACTTGAGTCAATGCATCTACAGTCATAGCCCGCGTTTAGGACTTACATCCCGCTCCGACCTTCGAATATGCCCAATTTTTCGATATTCCCTTACAAAAGCACGATTCGATAAGTCCCGCAAACATAGGGTCAACAAATTGTGAAAAGGTCCTTTTTTCGCTTTTGGGGTAGTTCTAGAAGAGTGGCTAGAAAGTTAGTATCACCTGCGTATTTTCCGCCATCAAAAAGGGGGAGGAGATGTCTTGTGGCACATTGTCAGAAAATTGGGCGTAAAAATAACTTTTGTATGGACTAAGGTGATTGAACGGCGACTGTTAGTTGTGAAAAGGTGTACGTTGCTATTGCTGAAGACGCTAGTGGTGATGACATTCTCTTGTGGAGGTCGTCGGCACCCATTCTCACCCTTGCTGCATTTTAATTATAATGCTTTTGCTACATAATACTGCTTCTTATTTCACACGGAGTATCTTCGATACAATACCGTAGATTTTTCTGCTTAATGACTTTAATATGTGCTACAGTTGCTACAGTTGATTTCCGTTTGAATCGTCTAGAAGAGATACAATCGATATCGAGTGTAAATCGAAATTTGCAAAGAGGGTCAATCTTAGCGATTCAATTAAAACTAGAAAGTTATTTAAAATCGCTTTAAATTACTTTCCTTCTACGTACAAATTACTTTCGCTAATTAATTTTCCAATACTGTTTCGTCAGTTCAGTTCTCTGAATTAATTTTAAAATATTTTCCATCTGCAAGAGGTCGAATTTTATTTTAAATGATGCTGTCTACTTTCAAGAGCTCTTCAAATTTTAAAGCACCAGTCAGAAATGTAAGGGGGTCGTTAAAATTGTAATTTAAATGAATTTGATCGCTTTGGAAATTCAAATCTCCTTTTGAACTTGTTCAAAATACTAATTGCTGTTGTACCTACATAATTAAGAATTTTATCTGATAATCTCCTTGGATACTTCTTATGGTGCGACATACGAAAACGAGGCATCTTATAATTCCTTGAATAACTTAATTGGAAATCATTTTATAAATTCCACAGAAAATTAGGGGTTTCCAAGGTAAATTGTTGCTTTCAATAATTTATACAAAAACGCACTTCCAATTTATCTGTGAAATAGTAAGTAATTGGGAATTCAATGGCGGACTGAACCCACTTTAACCTTAAATTAAAACTAGACGATGTTGTTACATTCTCTGTACCCAAATTAATAATTTGTAAAAGGATCTGTTATGATTTTAACTTCTTTTTAGCGAAAGATGTAAAAATAACTTCGGTTGCTCATTCCTACTTGTTTTTACATGATTATATCTGCAGATTTACCACAACCATAATTACAATTTACGGTTTGGTTGCTGGGTTAAATTATTCGCCTTTTGATGTTCTCATCTCAAATATAGGTAACCGCATAAATTTATATTTTTAAAAGCACTACCAAAAATAAAAACGTATACACCCACCAAAAGTTACCCTTATTATGATCGTAATTATCAAATGAGGCAGCATTTCATTATTTCCAGCTAATGCGGTATTAATTATGCAAATTGATTACAAAATTCGTGACTTCATTATGCTACCGAGGACCTTAATTTAGAGGACAGCTGATAGTGACCTATCATGAATATCATTAAACCAATTTAATAACGGTACACGCTAAAAAGTACGACAAAAGCTAATGAAGTTATATAAGATGAGTATCAGAACACGTCATCTCCGGAAATTTATTTTTTAAAAGGAAGGGATGCTGTGATGAATAAATTTTCAAAGCTAATTATGTACGTATTCTGTTTGCAATTTTTAATGGGCCCTTTTTAAAAAGAGCTACAGATGGAACTGATAAGGGTTCTAAATAACTCAGATCAGAAGGTTTGCTTAACTTATGTAAATCATTTTCTGGAGTTCGAAATCATTGTTGGAGGAGAGTATATTTTTAGGCATCCTAAGCCCAAGTATTGTCTGTATTTTGTGACAAAAGGTAACTTGAAACGCATACTCATTTGAATGACGTGTGCAAAATTGTAGTTGTACGTTCCGTTCCTTTCTATAGAATGCTTACACAGGGTGTCACATAAGGTATGCCAAAATAAGTGGCGTGATAGATCTCACTTAGGCAAACAAAAAATTGTATTTTAGAAGTAGGGACCAACTGAACCATTTGGGAGTTACAGGGTGATTCATAACTTTTGAATTGTCATGGTATGTACATTATTATTTGATTTTTATCTTTTGATCTACTCAATGTGCAGTGAAATCAAAGAAACGTCACAAAATTACTTTCCCAATCACCAAAAAAATCCAAAAATTTCAAAAATTTTGGTCAGTTACGCGAAAAACTAATAGGTGCACCGATATTGGTGTCGAATTCATACTTTTCGAAGTCAATATGATATGATAATGACACTATCTTTCCAAAACTGTCAACAAAATTCGTCTAACTGTATTCACAGTACAGTCACGGGCGAAAGTGAAAAAATGCTTTACGAAATCCTAAAATTAAGCATTTTTCCTAATTTTCTCGAAAATGAATGTAATTAATACAACTGTTTTTTTTTGTTTTTTATTAAATTGCTCTCCACAAAAAGTAACAACATGTTAAGGCTGAGAAAGGAATAGAAAACCCGCTTTCTTAGCCCCTGAATACCTAATAAATTTAGTGCATTAAATATAGGTAATTCGTTAATGAAATTTCTAATCGTTAATGAAATTTCTAAAAGAATGTGCCAAAAATGTTTGCCAGCGTACACTAGTAATTAATTTTAAGTACTGCTGCAAAAAGTAATTAAAAGGGCAAGTGTAATTAATTTTATTGCCGTTATTAGCTTGTGTTAATCAGGGTTGCTATAAAAGGAGGTGAGTCTGCAATACTGACCATAGTTAAAAAAACAAATTAAAACTATGAGTATTCTTAAGGTAAAATTAATAAAAATTGGCAGATATTACCTTTAAGGAACACGCGGATATAATTTACATTTCTTGTGTAATAGACGGAAGCGATAGAGCAGGTGTTCTTGAATATGAAAGGAGATTCTCTAATTGATATGCACCCTAGAGGGGGTATTTTCGCGGACTTTTAGAGGGTTAAGAGAACCGGAAGTATAATTTCAAATATCACGTAATTACGATCTAAAACATTGTAAGATTCTGCCGAAGTCGAGCAGTAAATAATCATCCTCGTCACGCCAGACCCTGAAAAGGTCCCGAGTCGAGTTAGTTAAAGTTTCAGGTTTATTCATCGGGTAGGATTACGTGCATGTGATCATATCTCAGTCCAAGGACTACTGGAAGGAGATTCCGAAAACATATTGGATTTTTAAATTTTTCTTCTAGAATGGGACATTAGGAACAGAGTGTTTCTGGACCGAATTCTGTGGAAGGTATCAGAAATTTCTACCAGCTGGCCGGATACTAGCCCACATTGGCCAAGTGGTCCTCCTTTTAGCTTAAATTCTCAGCCAATGTTTGGACTGGTATCATCGGAACAATTTTTGTTACATAATAAGATTAATTGTAATATGTTTTTAACTCAATAAAAAGGATTTTAGGGTTGATATGGGTTTATTTTTTTTTAAATAGAAGTTTTCATAATATTTTCTGATGAGTTTTCTTCGACTAAAATTCTACATCCTTTCTCTTCGAGGACACATGTTGCACCTTTGCGGAAAGGTAATAAAATGAGCAAGTTTATAAAAAAACCCATGTATTAACTAAATGAATTTGGGAGACAATTTGGGAAAATGCTGAATTTTTGGCAATTTCAGCACAACTTTTTACATTTTGGAAGTGACTGTACCTTCAATGGTTACATTGTTGAAAATTTTCGAAAGTTCATTCGAATACTAGTTTTTAGCGTTTCAAAAGAGATATGTGCGTACCATAAAAATTGAATGTATTATCCTGTAACTCCCAAACGGTTGAGATTCCCCCCCCCCCCCCCCCTGCCAGCAATTTTCCTTTGGGTAGCTGAGATTTATCACAACACTTATTATGGCACCCCTTATGCGAAACACCCTATATAAAGGGCAACCAAACGGAAATCGCGGAAAATGCGGAGAACGTAGTCAATAGACATGACGCGTTTCGCCTTATCAGGGCGTCATCAGATTAAGAGCTATCGAATTTGTATACTTCTGAAAAACCTTTGGCCCTAAGAGAGAACTGTCGTAGCTATAATCTATTACATCATTTTAAATATTTCTATTGAGGTGCTTAACTTTCTTAATTTCGAGGCTTTCATACCTATTTAAAAGCCTTCCCCCTTTCAGTGCGTGAATTATTTTAATTTTGTCCATATTTACTGTATGGCCTGTCAGTTTTAGATGTTTAGTTATGGCTAATAATTACCAACTATTGTGGCTCAGCGCTTTTTGTCCCTGTCAAGTGTTTTCTTTGTTAGCGTCCTTTTGATTTTGCCTATATAAATTCTAGAGCAATCTTCGCAACTAATCTAATATACGCCACTTTTTTCCAACTTATTCAATCTCCTTTTTAATTTATTATTTTTTAATATTTTCTTTATCGGTTTATTATTAAAAATTGTATCTTTTAAAAATTTTAATATAGCTAATTGAATCTTTATTAGGCACTTGGTGAAACATTTCGAGAATTAGAAAAGTAAATTTTCAATAAAAAGACACTTGTATAAAATTGTTTCACAATATTTCATTATTTAAACAAGTTAATACAAATATTAACCCGACGCATTTCGCCTTCTTAGGGCATTATCAAGGGAACTACTGACTATCATCAACAAAAAAGAGATCTGGCTTAAGCAACGGACTAATATCTGTAAAATCTCTCTGATCGTTCACAACTACACTATCATCAGCCAAAGCTTTTCTAATTTCAAATACTTCAAATCTATCCATCACATAACCTTCTCGTAAATCATGAAGTAAGCTAATATTATTGATATTAGAAGAGTGACCTTCAGAGACCAGATGTTTCGACAACCCTGACTTAGGTTTGTTGTTATTAGCGCATGCGATATGTTCGGAAAATCTTGTTAAGATTTTCCTTTTCGTTTTTCCAATATATATTGCCGGACAATCATCGCACTTAATTTTATACACACCGCTTTTTTCAATTATTGGAATATTTTCTTTTATTTTATTATTTACAAATATAGTCTTTAAATTGTAGTTATTACTAAAAGCTGGTCTTATATTATGTCCAGCAAGAATATTCCTTAAATTATTTGAAACTCCCTTCACATATGGAACCTTTCTCCACTGTACGCTTGGATCACTTGTCTGCTTTGGAAAGATAGAGCACAAAATGGACTTGCGATTCTTCTCATACATTAATTTATAAATAGTTTTTTTTTTATAACCATTATTTTGTGCTATATCGATAATTGTCCGTAGTTCAGTCTGAAAACAAACGCGGCTCAGTGTATTTCTAGTAGTCTATTTAGCATACTGTGGAAAGCTGCCATCTTAGTAGTCCAAGGATGATTAGAATTAAAAGGTATCACAGCGTCAGAGTATGTTTTCTTTCTGTATACGTCAAAATTTAAATAATTGTTCGAAATTAAAATCTTAATGTCTAAAAAAGCTATATTGTCCAATCCAATTTCTACTGTAAATTTTATACAGTCGTCCAACGTGTTTAAAATATTGTTAACAAAGTTATTTAACTGACGCTGTGTACCTGTCCAAATACAAAAAATGTCATCCACGTATCGATACCAAACAAAAACTAATTTTAACAAGTCACTCTTTACTAAATTAAATAACTTATTCTCTAGATAATCCATAAAAAACTCTGCGAGGAATGGAGAAAGTGCAGATCCCATCGCCAAACCCTCCGATTGAGAATAATAATCACCATTAAAAAAGGAATAATTCTGATCGACACACACATTTAATAAATTAATTAATTGCGATGATTTGTCCGGATTAGAAACTTTCGTACGGATGCGCTCAAAAAGAACAGGCTTTAGTCTAGTTACAGGTACGGATGGAAAGAGATTACAAACATCGAAGGAAACCAATTTAGAATTCGGTGGTATCTTAAGGTCTTTGATTTTTCCAATGAGCTCTAAGGAATTTTTCACTGTATGGCGCGGCGAGAAGTTAATAATTTCAGGAATTAATTTACTCAAATGTCTTTTAAGAATGAAGAAATGTCGTTAAAAGAAGAAGAGACTGGTCTCATCGGGTTACCCTCTTTATGTAATTTGGGAAGTCCATATAGAATTGGGATAGATGGATTAGAATTTTTCAATTAAAATTTTTGCAAATTACTTAAAACTAACGAGCTACTGTTAACAGTTTTTAGTATTGCTTTATTAAATTGCACTGTGGGGTCGGATTTCAATTTTTTCACATTCATAATGTCAAGACAAGAATTCATTTTACTAACATAATCAGATTTATCTAAAATTGTAACAGTATTACCCTTATCTGCTTTGGAAACTATTAGATTATTATGTTTAATTTTATTCTTTAGAGACCTAATTATTCTAACCTGATTTACATTAACACCAATTTTCTTTTTGAGTGGTTTAATGGCCTTAGCACATTCCAACTTGCTTTCATATTCCTCTGAAGGTAGTGCAGCATCGAGGTGAACAGCCAAATTCTGAAGGTCGCGTGTCTTGTAGCCCATATCTAGAGCAAAGTTCAAACCATGGCTGAGGAGATCATTTTCGTCTGCAGTCAAAGCGGTAGATGAGAGATTAACCACTCTTGGATAGTACTCTTGAGTGTGATGAGTTTGATGACTGTTACGAGAAGCGGATGAATGTTGTTGTTTATACATCAGAGACAACTTTGCTTTCTGTTATTCATACTGCAGATAAGCGACTGCTTTAGCATTTTCTAAAAAAATTAGCAAAAATTAGCAAGACATTTGAGTAAATTAATTCCTGAAATTATTAACTTCTCGCCGCGCCATACAGTGAAAATTCCTTAGAGCTCATTGAAAAAATCAAAGACCTTAAGATACCACCGAATTCTAAATTGGTTTCCTTCGATGTTTGTAATCTCTTTCCATCCGTACCTGTAACTAGACTAAAGCCTGTTCTTTTTGAGCGCATCCGTACGAAAGTTTATAATCCGGACAAATCATCGCAATTAATTAATTTATTTATTTATTATTTATTATCTAGAGAATAAGTTATTTAATTTAGTAAAGAGTGACTTGTTAAAATTAGTTTTTGTTTGGTATCGATACGTGGATGACATTTTTTGTATTTGGACAGGTACACAGCGTCAGTTAAATAACTTTGTTAACAATATTTTAAACACGTTGGACGACTGTATAAAATTTACAGTAGAAATTGGATTGGACAATATAGCTTTTTTAGACATTAAGATTTTAATTTCGAACAATTATTTAAATTTTGACGTATACAGAAAGAAAACATACTCTGACACTGTGATACCTTTTAATTCTAATCATCCTTGGACTACTAAGATGGCAGCTTTCCACAGTATGCTAAATAGACTACTAGAAATACACTGAGCCGCGTTTGTTTTCAGACTGAACTGCGGACAATTATCGATATAGCACAAAATAATGGTTATAAAAAGAAAACTATTTATAAATTAATGTATGAGAAGAATCGCAAGTCCATTTTGTGCTCTATCTTTCCAAAGCAGACAAGTGATCCAAGCGTACAGTGGAGAAAGGTTCCATATGTGAAGGGAGTTTCAAATAATTTAAGGAATATTCTTGCTGGACATAATATAAGACCAGCTTTTAGTAATAACTACAATTTAAAGACTATATTTGTAAATAATAAAATAAAAGAAAATATTCCAATAATTGAAAAAAGCGGTGTGTATAAAATTAAGTGCGATGATTGTCCGGCAATATATATTGGAAAAACGAAAAGGAAAATCTTAACAAGATTTTCCGAACATATCGCATGCACTAATAACAACAAACCTAAGTCAGGGTTGTCGAAACATCTGGTCTCTGAAGGTCACTCTTCTAATATCAATAATATTAGCTTACTTCATGATTTACGAGAAGGTTATGTGATGGATAGATTTGAAGTATTTGAAATTAGAAAAGCTTTGGCTGATGATAGTGTAGTTGTGAACGATCAGAGAGATTTTACAGATATTAGTCCGTTGCTTAAGCCAGATCTCTTTTTTGTTGATGATAGTCAGTAGTTCCCTTGATAATGCCCTAAGAAGGCGAAACGCGTCGGGTTAATATTTGTATTAACTTGGTTAAATAATAAAATATTGTGAAACAATTTTATACAAGTGTCTTTTTATTGAAAATTTACTTTTCTAATTCTCTTTTTAAAAATTGTTTTAATTTCTCAATAAGTTTCTTCAATGAAAGTGATTTTCTCCAGATCTTTTTAGGGGTTTCCATGTGGAATATTGAATTTTGTGCAATGTGATGGACTTTTTTCCTTAATAAATCGCAATTTTCTTAAGGTAACCATTATTTATCACAATATTTATATTATTATACACTATTAATTTATTATAGATTTTAGAAGGAATTTTCAAAACAAGACTTTATTTAATATATATTTTTTTGACTGGATACTTCCTACGATCACACAAATTAACCACGACTGTGAAGAATCCAATAGTCACAACGGTTTATATTTCCACCTCGGCACGCCCTTGTACACTATTATGTTCTTTAATAAAAGAAAATAACATGTGACATTTACACAAACACACTGACTGCCTCCTAGACCTATAACACAAATCACCCGGAGGATCATCACACACGTACAATTACTAGGCCTAATATATGTATAAGAACGGTCACCCGGTAATTCAACTATGCTACTTACGTAGACCTCTTAGAATTACCTAGACCACTTGCAAATTATCTGGAATTGTACTGACTGTATCACATTCTCTACTATATAATTTGCACTACACTACTTATTGATCTTGAAGACTGAACTCTTATTTAAGCATGCGACACTATTTAAACTGCGAGATCGAACATTTCTAAGAAGTCTAACTTCTCTCTCAGTCTGCGTATCTTACCTCTTTGCATAATATTATTCTAGACTGGCGCCTTATGAGTTTATTTGGCGGAATGATAATGTATTACTTAAAGATCCCTTTTTTTAAAGAACTACGAGTTTGGGTTTTTCCCTTCGTTTTGTGAAGACAGCGTACTTTACCTCTTCGCGTAATCTCATTTTAGACTGGCGCCTCATTTGGTTATTTGGCGGAATGAGATTTTATTGCTCCCTTTTATCCCTTTTATTATTGAACTAGCAAGGTGCAGTTTTAGTTTTATCTACATTATATTTATTTTGCCCAACTGGCGCCTTACCTTCGTTTTGTGATAACAATATTGTTTTTTAATTCCTCTTCAAAATTACTCTGTTTCATTGGCAACTTAGGAATCGGTCAATCGGTTGAAAAACTTCTCAGTTGATAGCTTGTTTAATGGGTGATCCGAATGGCTTGGAATAATTTCTTCTCGGACGTAATATCCTTTCCATATATTTCGAAATTAACACTTTTTTTGTCAATGCTAATTTTTAAATCTAAAAAATTAATAAAATTAACTCCTATTCAATGTTAAATATAGGCGCAAAATATCATAAAATGATGGAAAAAGCTACATTTTCTGTATTTTTTTAGCTATTTTGCCTTCCTTCCTTTTATTTGAAAGAAAGCATCATCAAATATCATTGAATACCATTGCCGCTCTCGTCATTATCTGATGCTATGAGGAGCTACGGTGGGTTAAAATGATAGTTTGGCGGAGAAGTACAATCGAAATAAAGAGCTTTCTCTGTACAAGAACTATCGTTTCCCCTCCTGCGCGAAAAAATATCATCTTTTTTGGCGTCGACTCTATTAGGTTTTTTAATTGCGAAGATTTCTCCGGATTACAACACGGCTAATCTAGTGGAGTTAGAGAGAGTGAAGTTTTAATCTTCGCCAAAGCAAGTTTGAATCGCGAAAAAGAAAATTCCCCGTCTGGCTGGATTGCCTCTGGACTAACCCGATCGAGAGTAGGGATGAGCGATACTGGAAAAAATATCGATATAAATATCGACTATTTAAAAAACTCCGATACTGATACAAAAAAATATCGATACGAAAATATCGATTATATTTTTAGTTTTTTGAATAAATATTCTTAAACATAGAATTTAGTACTATTTGGTTAATTATAAATGCTCCACAAGTGGAAAGAATTATCTATTTCTATGAAATAAAATAATTGGATTATTTTTGTTCATAAGTTCATAAAAAAATTAAAATTTTATTTAAGCAAAACGAACAATTCGTTTAAAATCCCCAGTCCTCTTCTGAGATTCCAGATAAAAAAGCAGTCGTGATAAGCGTTCCGGTTTCAAGCAACTGCGTCTGTCTTTGTCACTGAGCGATGCTTTAGAAAATAAACGCTCTCATGGGACAGAAGTGGCATGTATACTCAAATATTTCACTGCAACAGAGTAAATGTTAGGAACAGACTGTTTTGCTTATTCCCAGTATTTGAAAGGATTTTCCCTTCGTATTCCTTATACCTCGTATTTCTTAAAATAGAAAATAGAAATCTTTTAAAATCAAAATCGAGAATTTAATCGAAAACATTTTAGATTGGCAGAAACTCCTATATCTCAAATTATGAATATAAGAAATATTTCAGTGCACTTACACTAAGCATAATATGGTGATTAAACCTAAAAAAAGAAAAATTCGCAGTATGTAACAGAAAGTTCACAGAGTGTTAATGTTGCTTGGTCTGAAATAACTCAATCTACGAATTTACCTTTTAAATTTAATGCAATGCGCTTATAGGGAAAAGGTTGAACACACAAAAATGTTTCACTTTGGGGCAAGCAATTTTGGCAGTTCTGTGCATACGTTTATAGTTATACGTCATTGGCTAATACGCGAAAACGCACTTAGACGTTCAGACGTGTGATTCTTTTTGTGGCGCGGAAATGAAAAATTACAACGATTTCGAAAGTTTTTATTTAATAATTTTTTAGAAAGATTTTATTTCAAAACGATAGAGAAAACTGTTAAGATACCAGCAGAAAAAGTATCGATTACCGATTTATCGATCTGCTCAAGTATCGGATGCAAAAATCGATACTTCGACTACTATCAACTTGATACTCAAAATATCGAATACGTATCGCCCATCCATAATCGAGAGTCAAATTTTAATTTTTATCAATGCCGTATCTACTTGAAATTTTTAAATAAATAAAAATATAAACTTGTGAAGAAAGGGGTCTTGTCTCATTTTTTTGAAAAGAATCGTCACATAATCATTTTAGAACAGTGCGTACTAATACGATCGACTGTAAATTTACTTAAATGAAGTGAAAACTAACTAAAAATAATATCACAAGTACACAATGCACGAAATAAACACATGACCCGAGCAAAAATAAAAATAATAATTTAAAAATAATAACAAATCTTTTATTAAGTGAATATAAGTTTGTATTGTTACAAAGAAAAAGTCAATAAATGTTGGTAGAATGAATTGCGAGAATTCTGTGTTTTTACTTCGCATGAGCATAGCATATGTAACTTCATTGGAAAATTAGTTAAATAATTCTAGCTTAATATAATACAATTGAATATTGTCATTAATATAGTATAATAATATAAGATCGGTAGTACAAAATGAAAGTTTTGTTTAAAGGTGTTTAAATGTGCAAATTCCAAAATAATATTAATTTTTCAATCAATCCCTGAATTGGGCACCTCTCAAGTAAGAGATACTTTAATACGGTTTACTCTATTAAAGTCTTAAATTACTTTTTAGAGATTAACAGCCAAATTTAAATTTGCACTCATCCAAAGTTCTATGACAATGACTTCGTGTTTTAATTTTTTTTTCGCCACAAAATAATGAATAAGGTTTTTTTACAGTAGAATTCTGGTACGCATAAGCTATGAATTTCAGTTGCAGCAGAATTTATTTCAAACCAAAAAGAAGGTGACTAGTGCAAATACATCCAATGAAAATGAAAATAGCATCACGTCGAGTAAAGCACACTGCAGAGCAATTTGTCAGCATTTTGTAGGATTACTCGCTAATATCTGTAAATCTTACCATGTAATGGTTCGTTACTTTTTCCTATCTCTTCCCGTCCCTGTTCGTGTTCAGTTTGAAATTCGAAGTTCACCCATGCTTAGGTATATTCTGGAATATCCTAGAGATTCCTAGGCCATCCGACTGTGACGAATCGAGCATAATGTGTGCTGTATTATGCAAATAAGCTCTATCGAATGGGCACATATCTTGCTAGTTTTCGACAGCCAGCTATGGCCTGTATCACGTACTTTCTAACTTAGTCGCAATCCAGAATATAAGTAAGGCAAGCATATGTTATAACATTTCTTCATCTTCTATACTTGCAACAGGCCAAAATACATTGACGTTGGTTTTGTACCGAATCATTTCGGCAAATAAATTCCTATCACGTTCGTGTAAACCAAAAGCATTTTTCTTCTATTCTCGAATTTTAAACTCAAATGATAACTTGCAGTACAGGAAGAATTTCAGTTATCCCAGTGGAAATATCTAAAATTGCTCGAGCGTAATTTATAAATTTGCGACTTAACATAAGAACGTTTTAGCCATAAATTTTTCATAATATCAGAATAACTTTTTAAATAAGAAACAACACTGTTATGATTTATTTAGTATTTATTCTGAACTCAATTTTTGAGAAAAAGAAGGCAAATGTTGCATTTATTACCACAGTATCCGTTTTACTTAAATCTGTCTACCACGCTCCGCATATTTCAATTTTTTTCATCATGAATCGACAACTATGAAAAGAAAATATGTTTTCTAATCTGTAAATGAAGCCCTTTTATATGATACCCCACTTAAAATGTTGACCCACCACTCTCGGTTCATCTTGAAATAAAAATATTTTTGAAATTTTTTTAATTGCAAGAAAGGTGGGCAATCATTATTTAAAATTATTCAAAATTCCAAGTCGTTAGCATTAATAGTTGCTGAAATGAGCAGCTGTGAAATACAGACACACGAAGACGAACCCATAAAGATTCCTGCTTTTCCATTATGGTACGGAACTCTAAAACGGAAAATTAATATCTATAAATATAAAGGGGATTCAAATTTTACTACAATACAGATAGAAACATCATATTTTACTTTTAATTAATATTGCCTTGAGAAATAAAATTTTTAATTCTGTTTTGAGCCTCCAAACATAAATTTCTCTTAACCTGGAAGTCTATAAAAAGAATTATAGAGGTTAATACTGAAGGATAGTACTCATTGAAATAAACAACATAAAAAGTGTTTATCGCCTTGGAGAGGGCAAAGAAATGGGGATTCAATTATAGCGGTTAAGGGGAGCTTACCGTTCATGACGTTCAGAGAATCTATTTATTTTTGTTGACATAATTTGAATCCTTATAATAATAATTATGTTTATTTCTAAAATTTATTAAGTTTAAAGTACAAATAAGTTCTTCTTTTTCCTGCTCCTAATTCTTTTATAAAGCTAACCTAAGTTTAAGAAAAAAATCAGTAAATCAAGTACCCAATCTAAGAAATTAACCAAATAAACTTCAACAATGGCACCAAGGCCGTCCGCCGAGATTGACAACATAAAATAATACAACAATTAAGTACAACTTTACTAAATTATACTAGAACATATAGGAATCCTAATTAAATTCATGTTTATAGCATTAATGTTAGTTCAGTAAGTATGAAGAAAAGAGAAACGAAAAAGAAGAATAAAACAACACTAATTAGTTATTATATTCAGAAATAAAAAATGTTCTATACCTCCAGGCTGTTACAGCAAATTGATAAAGGTCGTCATATTTACTTTTTCCGTTTAAAACTAATTCGCTGTCAGATAACCGTTTTCAGCCAAAAGCATTGCTTCGAAATTCAGCAAGGATGGGGCACCTGCCGAGATAGTGAACCAAGTCTTCATTTTCCATGAGATTACAGAGGGAACAAATACTACTACCTTCCCTTCTCCAACGGCTAGCATTAAGATTTAAAAGACCACATCTATATCTCAGGATAAGGTTTATCTTTTTAATAGAAAACTCGTTTAGAAAATAATTTGTCTCTTCAGAATAGCTAAGATTGTCATAGACTCCGTGGCTTACTGTTGCTCTTGCTCTGTCTAATGCTCTATTCTTGAACCAACTCTCTTCTAGTTGCATAATTTTGAATAAAGAGTCGTTCAGTTCATTTGACGCAGCATGATGCACATTCAAGACAGTGTCATATTTTTATCCGCCAAGCCTTTCAAGCTCTCAAACCAGAAGATATTCTTTTCCACTATTCTCCAGCTCAATTTATGAGGAAGTCTTTCCGTGCTATAATCAAAAAGTGTTCGTAATATATGCCTAAAGTGACAACTCAATGTTTAGATGTATAAAATTGGCAGGTCTGTTTCTAACAAAAGTGCGTAATTTGGAGTTTGGGATGGTAAATGGAACATTTTTTTTCAAAAAGAATCTTTGTAGTTTTTCAACCTCCTCATAATGATTATGACCCCATATCTTCGGGTCTTCTCAGACTGCCTAAGCATATGCAGTAGGTAACGGCTACCGGACCATTGCAGTGTATTCCAAGCGGAGATCTTGGCCATAGAAAGGGCGGTAGCACTAATACATGTGCGCCCAAACCTACCAGACGTTAGGGGCGATACACAAGGGAACTCTCTGCTGGGTCCCTGGTCACCGTGGTGTTCAAGGGAATGAGGCAGCTGATGAGCTGGCAAAGGAGGGATCACAATTGGATGATTCCCCTATTGACAGATCGATCGGTTGGCCGCTAGATTCAGTGAAGAGAGAAATTGACCTTAAGGCTATTCAGCTCGCGTAGCAAAGATGGAGTAACTTAACACATGCAGACTATCAAGGCAGCTGTGGCCTGAATGGGATTTGAGAAAAACCGCGTTCCTGCTAAACGGAAGCTGGATAAACCTCCGAAACATTGTGGCAGTTATTACTGGCCACTGTCTTTTCGGTAGACACGCAGAACGTCTGCGCGTTCACACGAATGACTTCTGCCGGAGCTGTATAGACGAGGAAGAGGTGGAAAGCATTCAGCACTTACTCTGCGAATGCCCGGGCCTAGCAAAAAGAAGGTACAATGCAATGAGCGTGTACTTCTTAGGTGGCATGGGCAATATAGCCGGCATCGGGCTGAAGCAGCTCCTAAGGTTTATTAACAGCTGCGGCTGGTTTTAGATAAACCCGGCAATCAGGCACGGTTCCAGGGATGTGGTAACACAGTTGACCATTTATAGGTCTATGTGAGGCTGATCGGCTGTAGGGCTGATAGCCGCCACCCTAACATAACCTAACCTCACCCCATATATGCTGCGTAGATAGCATAGCACCGATCTACTGACTGCATTAAATAGTTTGACCTTCTGCGAATGAGTTACACCCGCTTTCATAATAAATTTTTGCTATGTAGAATTAAGGCTAGCTTTAGCCGAACACAAACGGAATTTTAAATGCATGGTCATAAATAGTTTTGGGGAAACAATGACTCCTAAATACGAAATTAAATTAATTTGAATCCTTATAGTCTCTAGTATATGTTGTTAAAAGGATTTTGTAAAATCTAAAAGCAGGTAGCTGAGACGCTCGGGGCGTACCTTGCGAGACGACCTTTTTCCGCTACCTTAAATACCGGCATACTTTCTAATGAATCCTTATCGCATTGTTGACCTTTTCTTGGCTATAGATGGCGTTAGTCAATTTATCTACGGAAGGTAACAATACCAGACCAATTAACATTAAAAACAATTTTTTTATAACTTAAAACTGCTTTTTTTTAAGCAGAATTTCTCAGCGCGCGGGGCGCTCTACAACTTCAACAGAAGAACCGATTGACTTGCAATTGGTTCAACCGTAAAGGAAATTAAATTTCGGGGGCCTTATCGTGTCGATTTTTTTTCCGACTTAAACTTTTTTTTTCACCCAGTGAAAACATGACGCTTTTTTTCAAACGGCCGCCATTTTGATATCTGGGGGGTTTCAGAAAATTCAAAAACGATAAGCCCCCCAAATTTAATGTAGATTTATAATTTTTTACCCGTTTTTGTTTCAGATTAACTGACAAGGGGGTGGAAAGCCCCGCGCAGACCAATGCACGTGATGCATGGCTTCAGTTTATAGGACCTCCAGCCGCCATTTTGAAGTTTTTTTAAAGAAAAAATTTGAAAATAATCTTTATTTATGGGGAAATAAATTACATTAACTGCCGTTTCAATAAATATTTATTACATACCCGAAAAAATTCCCAAGGTTAACGCATTTTTCTTGAATGGTAACCCCCCCCCCCCCCCCCCCTTAAGTACATACTTATTAAATTTACAATAATTGAAATATCGTGAATTTGTTTGTCTTTTTACTGGAAAAATTTAGCAATATGAAATTATTGTCTAATAAAGCGTGTAACAATACCATTCAAAAGTTCAAAATTACAAGATAAAAAACTATAAAATGCAAGTCATATATCGGTTTTAATTTTATATGAATAACGGAATTCTTAACGTTGATCTAGATTAGGGGAAGAAGCAACTTACGTGTGCATATCAACGTAATCTGTATAGAATTTAATTGCAGCTCCAGTTAAACCAGGTTAATGTGCAACAAGTTAAAAAAAATTCCGACGATTAATCGGGATCAGCTGGGGAAACCTTCTGGTAGGGCGACTGGCAGTCAAGCCTCGTAGCGAGGAAGACTAGAGGAGGGGGAGATGACGACGTTCATACGGCACAGAAGACTCTAAAAATCTGACATCATAGCAAGGCGTCATCTAAGCTGATTTACCACCATTTTGCGAAGAAGATGCTAAATTTATCTAGCTCTGATCCAAGAACTTTGGATCTTTAAAGAGAGAATCAGAGATCTTCTAGAAAGAACGCCCCCCTGTTTCACAAATGAGCTAGCAGCATCAGAGCATACAGTTTAGTTAGACATAGAATACAGGCTTTACTTCCTCAACTCCGTACTAATGACCTTACAGTCATACGTCATACGTCATCTAATGACCTGCCGTACGACATACTGGACTCACCTCTGAATTGGGAAGTTTTTGCTCTAGTTGGCCTGCTAAAAGGTTGCGATGCTAGCTCATATAACACTTTCTGGGGCAGAACCAAAGATAACCGCAAAGGATAGAACTCACTCGAATTTGCACTAACCAGTAACTTGGCTGTCCTAAGCAGGGAAACTGAAACGATATCCGTCGTTGTGGGTCCTGTGTAGAACGGAGCCGAAAGATGGTCAGGAGACCTAAAAACACGGACTGAATGAAATAACAGGTAGTGTTTACGAACAAGCTATCATCCGCAGTACCGAGTGGCGTTCCTGACAGGACAAAATATGTCGGAAACTTTGGGTGAAGCAAATGAGATCTCACTTTGCGGAAAGCCTTAAGTCCGACATGCCAGGAAACAGGGACACGTTCAAAGCCCGCAATAGGGGCTCTCTTCAAGTCAGCCGGACCAGATGTCATATTCGCCGGCGTTGCCTATCAACGGTTTATATTCAAGTTTCATGGGAGAGGCGAAAGTCATTTTTCTCTCAATATAAATGTATATACTGAGGCGAGGTCCTTAAGGCAAATAAAGATGACGTCGTTTCTACTGAAAACAATTGAGAGGATAGGACGCTTATCATTCTGATAGATCTACAGAAACTGCACTTTACCATATAGTGCAGGTAGCAGAAGAGGAGCTACATACCGTGCCAATCTGAAAGCAGCACTATTGGCACGTAGTGTTTATTCACTCATAACAAGAAGGATCCACAATATGTTAAAATAAAGGGCGGTGAATATTCAGGGAGATGAATCAAAAACGAGGTATATAGTTAGCAGCGGAGGAGTACTATATCCTCTCTCGTAGTGAACTCCCTCCAAAACAGGTTGGATAAGATCGGTATACACATAATTGGTTATGCTAACGCTATAGTATTTATAGCAAGGGGAAACTTCATAACGAAACAGCGTATATCATGAGGAGTGCCCTCTGAGTGGTAGATTTGTGCCGTATAGCAATTGAGAATGGCAAAGTACCTGAGTACCTGGGATGTGGTAAAATGCAGGGTATCTTACCAAAATCAGTATCCCAGATATACACTATTATGGTCAGACTTATCATATTATATACTTTGTTGGCCAAAAATTATGCAAGTGATTGCCAAAAGACTACCGAGCAAGGTCCAAAGATTGACTGTGCGAGTGTCCGAACGTCACAGGCGCTTTCTGCACCACACCCATACCTGTTGATACTGCTACCGTCGGTTCTTTATGAGATGAAAACTATAGCGAAAATAGCTCCTTGATTAGAACATGACGAAAACTGGCATCGGTTTGGTAACATTCTTGGGTATAGGAAAATTCTGGACCTCATAAAGTTTGTGGTGAAGAAACTTAAAATGCCATGGATGGAATAAGAAAGTAGAGATAATCGAAAGATATCATGAGTTCTCCAACTGGTCTTTCATGTTGTTGCTGTCGTTGAGAATACTGTAACTCACTAGCATAACATCCCTTTTGTTGCTGACATTGGCAATCCAGCGCCTCCTGCCCTATTTGTTGTCTTAGTTGTCCTTCTTGCCTTTGATGCCGCCGCTGCTACCCCTGCTGTTGCACTCGTCGATGTCTTCTGGGCCATTGCTGTTGTTGTTCGTGCGGCTATTTCATTTCAAAACACTCTTTTGCTTCACCGACACCCCCAAGTGGCCTTCAGTTTTCGACACAGATCCAACCTCCTGTACGATCGAAGAGGTCAATGAAAATAGGACAGGTTTCGCTTCTTCAGCATTTAGAATAAGATTGTTATCAAAATTAAATGTTTGCAGTCAAAAATTTATTCAACTAAATACCTGATCATCGAATCCTGATTTTTTAATTGCGCAAACAGTTCATAAAAACACCAGGAGAAATCTTTCTGTAGTACCCGCAATATCGTGACAAATCAACTTATCCACAATCTGCCAATTTTAATTAATACATTTAGGATGCGCAATACACCTCCAATGGATTATATGTTGGTAGGCTTTCTATTATTCCTCGTATCTGCAATGTTTGCGTTTAGTTACAATCTTATTATTCCGTCGGAAGGTTTTTTTATTTTTCTGCTGCAAAGTTTTTTTTACCGGAAGAGGTAAACATTTTCCAAAAGCCACCGGACAGCTCGTGCCCTCCGTTAGTATAAGATTCTTACTTACTAAAAACACCTCTCCGGTGAGTAGCTGAAACAGACCACATAGAAGGGGGTCCCTTTTCATCCAATCCCAGTCTCCCTTAGCAGGGACTGAGTTATCTGAGTTATCCAGTTATCCCACTGTCGCCGCTTCCCTCTGGGTCAATGCTATAATCCCACCCTACCTGCAGGAATCCATGTTGTTTCACCGTTTCCAGTGTTCCTTCTTGATTCCTGCATTATTCACAACCGTCACTCTTTCTTTGCCCACGGCAGTGAAAGGTTCCAGGCCATACAACTTTAGTCCAGAACCAGATCAGATCTCATAGAATGCCATAGCCGCCGCAGAACCTTCGGGAGGTAATTTTCTGTTGTGGGTACCGTAAATATAGCCAACCTTTTAGGGTCTAGCATTCCTTCACCCTTACTTCTACAGAGGCGCCTGCGAAGACAGAATTCGCGAACCCAATTACTCTTGGGTTTCAAAGTGAGAAAGAGGAAACTACTGCAGAATTCTTCGGGAATTTGGGGAATATTTTAAGAGGTTATCTTCTCCCGCGTAAATTAGTTAGCTATGTTATAGGCTGTATTACCCGATGCTACCGCTTGGAGCTGTAACTAACACTTACACAATATCTAGATGTGAATAACCGTATCCTAGAAGGCTTCAACTCTTCCGTCTATCCTCCAGGAACCTTTTCTGATATTTAAACCGATTTTGTTTTGACGATCTAGTGTCTCCGATGCCGCTTAATGTACCTGTCTTGTCAAAATACACGTGTCGATGCTGTACTATGCCGTATCCACCTTTTCTTCAATTGCCAAGATGCTGCGGGACCAGCCATAGAACTTTTTCAAAAAATTTACTCTCCCGTGGAGTATAAGGACCGAAACTGGTTTAAGATCAAATAAAGATTTTGAAAAATTAACCTTTTATTTTCGTGTGGAGATTTTAGAGTATTAAAGGCAATATCAAACCCATTTTTGTCTAAGCCTATGTTGCTAATTATTTGAAGAGGGCCTTCCTCTAACGAACTACGCAAATATACTAACTTTTTCACCTTGGGAAGTTGCTCGACACGAGTGGTGAAAACAGCATAAAAATCATATAAAAATCATATTTTATGTGTACTTTAGTCAAATTAAGATTAGGTCTTACTTGATGCGAAAAACTAGGCGGCTCCAGAAGAGATACAGAATTGCAAGGACCCCTTCCTGGTCTCTTAGTGAAAGTAGCTTATTTTTAATTGATATATAGATTTCCTCGTATAAATCCCTTTTGTCACTTTTGACCTCCTTTGGTTCTTCACACTCTATTTGCGCCTGAATACTATTAAACCTCACTAAGTAATCTTCTAATAATGATAATCGTAATATGGAATATGGTATATTTCGGCCAGGTGTTTCAACGTAATTTTTCATTTTCGTTTGTTGCATAGTTACTGTACCTTCCTGTATGCGTAAAGCACTAATTTTTCTTTCATTATTCGTTTGACCTTTATTTGCGAAATTTTCGGCATTTAAATTTTTATCTTCCAACATATAAGCAATTTATAAATTTAAATAAAATAGCCGAAATATTTCAAAATAGCCGTGATTTAACAGATTTGCGTAAGTTTTTATCTGAGTATAATTTACCGTCGATCAATAACTGAGAAATATTGGAAAGCCGTAATTCAAGCATTGCCTTTTTTGCACTTTTATGAAAATGCTCACATTAATTTTACTAATTAAATTCAGTAATATATTATATTAATTTATAAATATAATGTTCATACCTAAGTAATGAATTCAGTCATTGGTGGAGTAAGTAATAACGTGTCGGCATACCAATCCCTAGGTCCCAGGTTCGAATCCCATTGAAAACGACTTACGGTTGTTTTCTGTTGACAACAGGTAACGATTAAAAGGCCATGGGAATTGCAGAGAAAATATCAGTGGTTCGTAATCCACTTTAGATTGTAGGTCCACTTGCAATAGTTGTCTCGAATCGGAGGAAATTGTTCTCTGCCCCACGGGAACTTTAGATAATGAATTCAGAAGTTAAATTTTGAATGTCTACTCACGAAATAAGTCCCTTAGAACGAGTATTCTATTTAGAATATTAAGCTTCGAAGAAATCCAGAGTAAGGGGTTAATACAGAACCGCAGAGTTGCAGGCAAGCAGTCACAGAGTGCAGTTTAAATAAGGTTATCGTTAAGTCCCAAAAAGTTTTTAATTTCAATGCCTCTTCGTTTGGTTTTGGTTTATTCAATTCCTCTTCGTTTGTTTTTGGTGGAAATTAATAAGACTAATGACCTCAGATTCATAAGGCTTTATTCTGGAATCCTTCAGTGAGTTACTCAGTTAGTAACTATAATAGGGTCTTTTCAAAACATAGCTTATCTGTAAGTTTGTCTGCGAAACTTTGAAAGTTTAAGTGTCATTAAAAGAACCACAAAAACGTAACTCTAATAACTCACAATATTTTATTTAACATGGTGTTTATGAATTACACACGTATTTATGTTTCTTTAATAATAGCATGAAATTTATCCTCCAATCACTAAAAATTGTCTTCCTAGGTGAAAACTTCTAAGGTAGAACGTGACGAGAAAGATAATATTTTGAAACTAAACTTTCAACTAAATCACATCAATAAAAATGATTCATTTCAACGAGAAACTTTCTGCTGAGTACGGGATAACCTCTTCGGTCTCTGGGGTCGTACGTTGAAATACAAAATATCCTCCATCAGGGAAACTGACGAGTGACCTTCCAAGGGTATAAGCACGTCCATTCTGCTTCACAGATGAGAGGTAGGAAAAGTATCCGTGGCTCTGCTGGGAATTTTTAAATAAAGAATTTTTAGTATCCATTCGTTGAGAAAAAGGTTTCTTAAGGTTAGAATATTCTCAAGAGGTTAAAGGGAATATACATAAAATTATTTAAAAAACTTTCAGTACGTAAGACATTGCGGAAAGTACTCTGATCTGTTATAAGCTTATTCTTCAAGCACAAAATCAATAAAAAAGGTTTATTCATTAAACATACTTGAAAGGATATGGTACACTTTTCGATAATATTGGATTTTGACCTGAGAGATTTCAAGTTATTGCTAAGGAAACTTTAGTGGGAATTGCGAATATTTTTTACTTAGTTGAACTTATTACTAAATTGAAAATATTGTAAATATGTTTCAAAATCAATGTAAATTTAATAAATTACGACTCTTACGGATGTCGAGTGTTGGAAGGACACATTCGGCAACGACGCATGATTTTTGTTGGTTGCTGACGCAGGTTGGAGATCGACGATTAATTTCGATTTGGGATCCACTTTAATTTGAAGGTCCACTTGGAATCTTTGCCAGCAAATTAGTTCAATTTCTTCTCCTGGCTTCTTCCTCACAAGGGATTGCAGGATCTAGAGAAAGGGTGATTCACCACACGATTTGAGACAAACGATTGTAAGGGGACATACAATTTAAAGTAGTTTCTGAATAACCGACATTTTCCCTGCAACCTCCAATGGACTTTCTAACGTAATTTGATTCATTAAAAGATTTCAATTTTATGTTGAACTCAAGAAACTTATATTTTGAATCTTTCTAATTAAATTGAATTAAGCGTGTAAAAAATCTCTTCGAGAACCTTAAGCCTCGATTACATTGAGCCAGTTTACAATCTACTAGACAGCGAGTTTACAAGCGGGCGAATCGGCGTGTGCGATAGTGATGATTACACACAAAACTTTCCACTCGCTCAGTAGTCAACTAGCTAGCGAGTTAAAACCACGTGTTGTTTTGTTTCTGTTCCCGTTCTAATTTTATCTAATAAATGAGATACTCGTAGCTATCTCAATAGCAACTATGATGACACACGGTTAGTTTTCTCGGTAGATTGTTTACAACCTGCTAGTAACTACTGAATATGATTACACTGGGCGAGTTTACTAGCAGATACACTGCTACGTGTCGTCCGGCCCTCACCTACGGGTCGCTGGTACGGTGGGCCGGGCTGAATAAGGGATACAGCTTATTGATGCTAAGTAGAATTTAAGGATCCCGGCCATCACTGGTGCCATGCTCCTCTATATGTGCTTCTTCACTTCCATAGCTATATACATTAAAACACTGTATTGGTGGGGCGGTCAGACTCAAAGAATCGGGGTGCAGGAGGACTAAACTTTATCGCTGCAGTAATAGAGAGTGCTTTTCGGACATTCTATTTGTCCATGGCTTACTCCAGGTAGAGCGGCCTATCCACCTGTTCCAAGTTCAGTGCGATGTGGCCCTCCTTCAACAGGAGTAAAAGCAGTTAGCTCATTCGTAGGTTCCTCAGAGACATTACTAGAGCGGTCTTAGCAATAATTACACACCGGTGTAAAGGTGTTCTTGCACGCATAAAATGCTTTTTACGCCTTTTTTATGTTCGTCTTCCAATAAAGTTTAGCATCACGTCTTACTTTGAAAATCACACACAACATTTTTACTTCCTTCCAGTTTAAACTTCTAGCTTTTTTTTCTGGTGAATAAAAGTTTTCAAGTTTTCGAATCCTTAAATCTTTGTTTAGGGCGCAATTGTTTAGCTTCATAACTGCATATTCGACCCTCTTACTGATTGTTGACGAATACTTGCCAGACAGTAAAATATGCTTTTCGCATAGCCGGCAACTACAAATTCAAGCCCAAATTTCCATCTATGAAATGTCAACAATTTCCGCAATAAAATTTCTACTCATTATTGAGTTATTTATTGAGTGAGTTAATTTCTACTCGACTATGGCAAAGTCAAAAAAGGGTTAAGATTTTAGAAGTATAAGTTCATATGTTCCGGTTTCCGCACTGGCCGCCAAAACGGTTACTTACTAGCTGCTCTGACGGGTTAAAATCATTGTATCCAAAATTTTGGAGAGTTGAAAATTGTCGCCCTTGCTATTTCAAAGGCCTTTGATAACCATTCTTCACCTAATTCCGATGAATCTTTTTAGTAAGCAAACCGCATCCTCGGCTTAGGCTTAAGTCACTCCAGACTTTTTTTTTTATACGATGTGCCCAAATCCTAGGGGACAACCCTTTGATGCGTTAGCATGGCCTTGGCCGGAAGGGAATTGGGGTAAGGGAAGTGAGGAAAACTTGAGTCTTGTTTGCATTGCTGCGAGCTAGACAACAGCCTAGAGACGGAGTGGATTATTTTTTTAATTTCTTAATAAAAGCTCACGGTCATCTGGGCTCGAACGAACCCGGGACCCATGGCATGGTGGTCTTGCCGCTCAACGCATTGATCCAACTCCGTCTCCAAGACTTGGAAGCGTACCGACGACGGACACAAAATATTGGACGGTAGAACTCTAACAAACACTGATTATATACCACACCCAAGCCATTGTTCAATGCTAAATTGACACCTGCATCTACAGCAGGGCAGAATGTGAGGATGCTCCCCTTCAATGGGGAGAGTGAGTGCATCTTTGCACTGACGTTTCCAAATTGGAAGGCTGAGTAGGGGTGGAAACTTTTCGAAAAACCTGGTTGAAGGAATTTCATTTTTCTTGCCGGACTACTGCAGTGTTTTTCAGGTGGAAATTATGGCTATTAAGGTAATTATTATAATATATATATCTTTCCAGATAGTCAGCCTGCTACGACCACCAAACCGCCTGATCAGCTCTGATTGACATGTCTGAGTGTCTAAATGTATACTTCTTATGCGTACCGGGGCATAGTGATATTACGGTAGACTGTAGAGCTGTCGAGCTGCGGAGAATGGGTACCACTCTTCGTGACTCGGATATAAATCACCAGCTTGGAAAGCAGCTAGCCACATGCAAGCTGGAGATTACACAAGCATCCCTCAATATTGCGAATTTTAGATAGCACAGGGAACACACGTGCCGTATTACCTTATCAGCAGGTCTGCCCTATTCTGGACCAAAAGCAGATAAGCTTTGATACAATAACAGAGGTCTTGGATTAAAAATAATTATAATAGGAATTGAAAGGAAGGCATTCGGCCACAGATTTTTGTAGGTATAGCTGGGTTTTAGTTCTTAAACTTTTTCTTTTTCTCCTTACTTTTCCACTTGCTATCTCAGTCATCTGTATTTAGCCCTGTTAAACACAACCTAAACAGCCAGCAAAGTGCCCAAATATTTATT